>OX422218.1:537117719-537548660 GCA_949130495.1 Sambucus nigra
CCATTATTCCTTAAGTGTAATTTACTTCATGTTAACCCTAATTTAGTATTACATTAAATGCTCTATTTTTATAAAGTTCTACTGGTACTCTTAATGTCCCAAAATTTTTCAACAATAATGTCCAAAGATTACTACTCATTTAAATTGAAATAAACTATTAACAAGGGGAAATATGGGTTTTCAAGGAGGGGTCGATCGATCGATGGTAGGGGCTCTATCGATCGATCATCGATCGATCGATGCCCTTTAGTTGATCGATCGATCAAGCAGTTATGGCAAAACTGCAGAATTAGCAGTTACAGTAATACTATTCCAAAATCATCCAAATCATCCTTTTTCACTCCCAAACTCCCAACAATTGATACTATTTGAGTTATATAACCAAATAGATAATATTCTACATAAAACATGAGAGTTGTCATCAAGTATAACGAATTAAAAGGGCCAAAATCAATATAAATATCAAGAACCCTAATATTATCTTTACTTTGATTTTCCCATTCTTTTCCCATATTTTCTACACCTAACTCAATGCAAATTCGTGGTTCAACCTCTACATATGAATTTGATTTCCCGAATATGATTATCACCTATACAACATGAAATTTCTAGTCTCCAATATGTGCTTTCTTTCATAAAAACTTGTCCTAATCAACCCTGAACTAATATAATTGAAGGATTAACTAAAATAAAGAAAGATAAATACTTTCCTGGAAATATTTGTCTCAGATTGGTGCGATAAATTGGTGTGGTTGTGATCCTCATCGCGCGATCTACAATCTGGCGGTGACGGCGGTGCAAACGGTGGAGTTCTTGGCCTAGAACTCCATGAAATGTTTCTCCTCTTCCTCTCCAATGGCCGCCTTTGGTTTTTGGTTATTCTAACCCTAGAAGACAACTCATACCATATGATATACCCTTAGAAAATTCGTGGGTTTCCATCCCCAAAAATACAAAATGTCTAAAACGCCCTCCCGGGATGTTAATTAGGCCTAAAAACGCCCCGACACCCAAACTAAATGCCCAGGTACATTATTTTGACTATCTCGACCCTTCCCGACACATTGACGTAATGAAAATGACCATATAGTTGACTTATAATTTATTAACTTTTAATAATTAGAATTTAATCCTGACACGACATAGGCGCGTCTCGATAAATTTCCAAAATTATCAAATTAGATTCTCGTGATAATCTTACTAAATTTAATTACACATCTTACTTTACCCATAAAGTAATTTACAACAAAATTCCAATAATTACTAACTCTCATCACGCTAGTAAATATTTAAATTATTTTCCTGATTAATATTAAATTAATATCTCTAATTAAATTTAATAAATCCCCAAAATTAAAAGTCATAAAAATACGGGGTATTACACTCCAGTTGTTCCCTACGCCCTAGTAGCCATGAGAACCATGCTGCTAGTGCTAATGCTGATGTTGAGGGCCCCACTGAACCTGTCTGAATTCACTATTATCTCTTCAAAAACCTCCTCACCAAAATCTCTTAGTCGGATCCCCATGTCAGGAATCTGAATCATGCGTTCTACCCGAGTGCTACTGTAATGCCCCACTGGAACCATCCCCACATGCTATGCCTACCTGTCTATTATCTCCCACTCTTTTACTTCCTTTTAGATGGAAGTCTTTGTCCTGTCAACGAAGTAATATGACATTGACAACCTTAGAGTAGGTGGTCACACTAGGTTACCAAGTAAGTGCCACCTGATTCTCTAAGTGAGTCCATCCATGAATTTCATCATATTCCCTTCCTTTGTGTTCACCGCATCAGGTATAGAGTTGGCCAAGTGGGTAAAATCCTCCTCTTATTTAGTCATAGACCTATCTCCCTGAGTAATATCTAGAAATTTTTAGTGCATACCTTCTTGGATTGGTGTTAAGAAATACTTGCGGTCAAATTGCACCATGAACTCTGCTATAGTCATAACATCCCTCTCCTCTGTTGTGATAATCGAATCCCACCACTGCAGTTTCAAACCTACTAGATTGAAAGAAGCCAGTATATGTCTCTATGTATTACTACACTCAACTATACGAAGATGGGGCATGCTATATTTCTTCCAATGGCTGGCAGCTACAACATTTGAACTTCCCTAAAACTGCGATGGATGCCCTTTCTAGAAGGCCCCTCTTATTCTTTCCCATGCTGAGGGCGGTGATCCTGGACGATAGGTGCCACTGGATGTTGTGGTTGGTCTAATAACCCTTACTTTGGAGTGATTTATTTTATATTAATTTACTGCGTGAAGTAATTATATAAAATAATGGATGATGGAGTAAATATCATTTAAGTGAGTTAACAAATAATATTTACTAGATTGTTTCATATTTACTGTTTCGTGTATGTAAATATCATCTTGTTACGTTTGTAGCGTCGTTGTGCTTTAAACGATATTTATGGTCTAAATGAATTCGGAACATGAAATGATTTATATAATTGCCTAATGCTAATTTAGAGGGCGCAGTTAGTCCCGAAATAGTCGAGATAGTCAAAATAAGTGCCATATTGTATTTTTGTGTTCCGGGCACTTGACATGTTATGACTTAATTATGTAGTTACGAGCACTTTAATGGTGTATTTACATTTAAGGATGGGAATTAAGGAGAAATTCACGTTTAAGTCTTGCCAACCCTTTTATTTTCTCAAGTGTGTATTTATAAACCTAGAGAGAAAGAGAGAGGAGGATAATTGTGGAGAAAAAGAGAAGAAAATGTAGAGATTGAAGATTAAATCTTGGAATTATTGCTTCCATAAAGAAATCTGAGATTTCAGCTTAAGGCAAGTTTCTTACTTTCTAATATATGATTTAAGATGAATAAATTGTATTGATAGTTATGTATTGGAATCAATTGAACAAATATGGATTTTAAGGATTTTGTGGTGTTTGAGGCCCTAATCATTGTTTAGATAGATGTTGTGTTGAGAATAGGAGTTATAATTCATGTAGGATGGTTTTGGTTAGATTAATGGGGGGGGGATGTTGGTACAACTGGAGGATAAATGGAATTTGGGTAAACTAGGGTTCATAACCCCTAGCCCCATTCTTGGCAAATTCGCCAGGGAGAATCGATTCGCCCTTTTTGCGAATCGATTAGCTAAGGGGTGAGGCTACAGGTCTGGGAATCCGAATCGATTCGGGTTAAGGCCGAATTAATTCAGCCTCAGACATAATTTTGGTTTCTCCATCCGAATCGATTCGCTTTTGGGCGAATCGATTCGCTACTTGGGGCGAATCGATTTGAAATCCTGCTATTTTGAGTTATTTTTCTAACTCAATTTTAACCCTTTTCTTTTAGTCTTACGACATAGGAACCTTCTTTTATGAAGTAAACTTAGTGTCCTAGAGTCTTATATTAGTAAGGTAACTTCCCCAGATTAGAAAGGGCTTAGATGGGGCTTGTTCCTGGGATTACCAAATAGACGATAAGGTATTATTTTCCTTTAGCAAGTTAGTTTGAGATTAGGAGTTGTAAGACTATATATTGGGGGATTTTAGAGACTCGATTGAAGTATACTAGACTCGGTGGCTTATAAAAACGTCGTGATTTCTTGTAGACTAATTTGGGAATTTATTAAACGTGAAGTTTAAAATGGTGACCTTAAACGATTATGGTCTCGGATATAACGTAATGTATATATTAAAATGTAAATAAACTGTAAATGATAATTTACATAAACACACCTCTCTAAATGTTATCATAGGGGAAGTACGCGCATGAGGTGAAGTCCCCTGTCTAGTGAATGAAGGGCGAATATAGTCCTCGTCCATAGGACCGATTATCGTACTTATTAGTTGATTCTTATTTCGATGTGAGATAATTCCAGGTGTGCTTATGACTCACTATCGAAGGTATATGGCCACTTCCCGATGTCACACGATGTAGGATGCCCAGGTTCTCTTGTGTGATAGGCCCTGGAAGATGATAGCTATTTAGGGGCGTGTCCAGTGGGAAAACTCAGAAGGACTATCTTAGAATTGTTATATATTGTGTAATATAACTATTCTTATTAAAGTAGGATCTGATTAATGATAAAGTACTTTAAGAATTAATTTACTTTGAATACGTTTCCTAATGAGATATGGAATGGTGAAATAAAATTCAGGAAGAGGGGAAAAATGATATTGAATTACAGTAAATAATGATATTCTATTCATGCTCTCTTGTATAATTGAATGGGGATTATGATCATTACATTTGCTCTTGATTATACTTTTATAATAAGTAGTTAGATTTCTTATGATTATTCAGGATGATTAATTTGTCCATAACTGTCATACTCTTTATTCATCTGGTGATCATATAAAACCGGGCCATGACCCATTCATATTTCTTGTTTTGAATGAATATTTTATTCGCTCGGGTGCTCCGCCGCAAGGAAGCCCGTATTGAATTCCCTATTCCTGTATCCTGGAGCGGTAACACCTTGCGGATGTTACGGGATATTTTGTTATAGATGCCTCCATTTTTGTATTCTAGTTATGATCGGGATTATCTATTCAGACGTGTGGGCCAAGCTTTTGTAATTGCCTAATGCAATGTATCATGTAACTTAATTAACTTATTTTCTATGGTTTGTAAGAGACTGTTAACCGACAGCTTATTCGATTACTTCGATTTATATTTATTATTTATGTAACATAAGTCTTTTCGGTATCCGCCTTCTTTTAAATTGAATGGTTTAAATGTTCCTTTTTAAAGTACAAATATTATTTTGACAATCCATTTTCTAAAATAATGGGTGGTTATCTCGTACTCTTATTATATTAGTGTGATGCTAATTATGGACCAGCAATGATTCCTGCCATTATTGGAGTATCAGGATGGCCACCTCTTATTTTAATAAGTAGGTTGTCACAGATGGTATCAGAGCATCAGGTTCTAGAGTTTTTAGGATATATACGAACTTATCACGTTCTACCATGGAGTTCTTTGATATAGAGCCTTAATGCTAGGGCTGCTTTGTTTGCCTATAATTGCAATTTTCTGCAAAGATAGATTATTTTTAATAGTATTCTAATTCTATTGTTTCTTCGTCTCAGATGCCGCCTAAGAGAGGTCGCCCTGCGAGAAGGAATAGAGTTATAGATGATGATGTAGGTCCTCCACCGCCACCACAAGGAACGATAAATGCAGTTGAAGTGGCCAATATTGTGGCCCAAGCGATCAATGCTGCGATGACTGCCGAAGTTCAGAAATTACCCCAACCTCAACAACCAAGAGCTCAGGAAGTACAAACCCTTGTGGGACCTTCTCCGTGGGAAAGGGTCAGAGATTCCTTTTTAAAGGAACATCCCCCAGAATTTCATGGAGGTTCTGACGTTATAGTAGCTAATCAATAGAAAAAGGATATGCAGTGCCATGTTCACATGGTGGAGTGTAGTGAGGAAACAAAGCAAGTCCTTGTAACTTTTAAGTTAGTTGGAGTAGCCTTACATTGGTGGGAGTCGATGACCTCGCTGGAACAACGAGATACTATGACTATAACTGAATTTTAGGTTTTGTTTGTGATAAGCACCTAATACTGTACATTTTATACCCCGAATAGACGTACGTTAGTTGCTAATTCTCGACAATACGGGTCTTATACGCTTAAATGTTCATTGTGCAGGCTTAAATGCAGTTGTGGTATCAAAATCTATATTTCAAAGCAATTTGCAGTTAAATTGGAGCTTATTCCCTCACCCGTAATTAAACCCGACCCTAAGCATCACCCCAAGCCTGTGTGTGTTTAATTTGTGCCTTTTATTATTTTTTAGATTTTTAGTTGAGTTATTTTATTTTAGATTTATTTAGTATTTTCTAGGTTTAATTTTCCATTTTTCTATTTTATTTTCATTAGTTTAATTTTATTTTATTTTGATTTTTATTAGTTTTTAGTGTAGTCTTATTTTATTAGGATTAGTTTTTAGGAGTTTATTTTTAGTTTATTATATTTTATATTTAGGAATTTAATTTTCATTTATATTTTAAGTTTTTATTTCTTTTGTTTTATTTTAGTTTTTATTTTATCTTAGGATTTTATTTTTTAGTTTTAATATTTTTTTTTTTAGTTTGTTTTAGTTTTAGTTAGATTTTAGGTTTTAGTTTTTAGTTTTAATTTTATTTGAGTATTTATTATTTTAGGTGTCCAAATTAAACACACATACACACACAAATCCCATACACTAACCTACACTTAACTAATCCAATCACCCTCATCTAATTATCCTACACCCTCACCCACCATTAACAAACACAAAACCCACCACTACCATAAGCCACCTGCAAAACCCTCACAACCCAACTCATCTGTGCGAGACCCATCAACCTGCGCCTGGCCAAGAAATAACCCCCTCTGAAGCCGGCGACAAACCGAGTCCCCGACGGACACTCACCTAACCTTCCCACCTGACCTCTTACCCCCGCCGACCACCTCCGGTGACAACAATCTCACTCCGGCCTCTCTCTCTCTTCGCCGGTGTCGACGATCCAAGACCCAACGCCCCCAGTCCAAACTCCGGTGCCTCCGACGCGCCCCCAACCTACCTACCTCCGCCAAAAATCGGCGTCTAAGCCCAACTCTGGCCCATTTCCCACCTGCCCCCGGCGCCGACCACAGCAACCATCAACCCCCGCCGGCGAAGTCCTTCCCTACTGACCAAACCCACTCCGGCGTTGCCTAACCTGCCGGATTCCCACAAACCGAGACCCAATCTCCTAACCCGATCCACCCGCCGACCATTACTCTCTCCGATCCCAGCCAAACCGCTGCCCATATTGCAACCATACCTCCATACCCATGAACCCATTTCAGCTACCCATTCCAACCCAATACCCATTTCAGAACCATTTCCCATATCACCCATTACCCATTTCAAAAATGCAAGCCACGATTTCATCTCAGCAAACCAATACAAAATAACTCAAGACAAAAGACCAAAACTAAAATAACCATGTGCCACTTAAACCCCCTTTATTCCCTTTTTCCCATAATAACCCAAACTAACCTCTTCTAACCTTTACCCAAAATACCCGCATAAACCAAATCTGTTTTTTATCACCATTACCTCATTTCCCCCACCTTCCCAAATGACCTCCCCATAACCACATGCACCCTTCTTATTCCTAAATTACCCCCACTTATATTCCCAAACCTCTCCCCATTTTATCCTACACCGTGAACCTTCCCAAAAATATCCCTTAGCCCCATATGTGCCATGCATCTACTATAAAAGAAGACTCAAGACCACATTTGAGGGGAAGACTAGAGGGAGAAAGCAAGAGGATAAAGACAGAGAAATTAGTGAATTTTAGAGTGAAAAAGTTAGTAGAGAAAAATTGTACACACTTAAGTGAAGATTGAATTGAATATAAGTGCAATTGCTTCTCTCCTATATATTGGTTTGAATCTCTTTTATTTTTCTCTTTAATTTTTTTTCGTAAGTTTTATTAGATTGTTAATAATTGAATTGTGACTATGGTTGGCTAATCACTACATTCAAGGAGTGAAATGAAGCCCCATATAATTAATTTAATGTATTAATTAATCTAGTCTACTTTGTTTCATTTAGTTAATTTTTCTTTTCATTCCTACTTGAGTTTATGCATTGAGAAATGGTAAACTATCCTTGAGAAAGGATTGAAATCTAATATACTCTTAATTTGTGGATTCAAACTAGAGATAGAATGACCCTCTAACTAGATTATATTCTATTTTATTATACTCATATATTAAATCTTTGTTTGATTTATGATTTATTATATGAATTTACTCTAGCGAGTGATTTATATAATTTTTCTAAGTCAATTATCATTTGAGTTGTGGGAATGAAAATTTGATTAACTAATTTTTTATTAGTTTGTTTTGTCAAATGATGAGAATCAATTGATAAAATAAATTAATATTTGGAAAATTAGTAAACTAGAATAATCAACACATTTAATTGATATAGTGGTGGTGAACTTTCATTCCTTGAATATTTCTCAAATATAAGTTCATCTCACTTCTTATTGCTTAGTTCTTATTTGGCACACTAGTTAGTTTGTTAATTTCATCTCTTATATTAGTTTAGAGGTAATTCACCTCACCTCACCCACTTGTTTTAATATTTGATAAACATAAAAAAATTAAAAAAACCCAACAGTAAAAAAAAGGGATCAAGTGAATTATATGCATAATCCTCTCATGTTTAGCATGTTCACCCTTTAGATTAGGATTGACATCCTTACTTACCACTCTACACTTGAGTTTGTTATATATTTGTAGGTAATTGAGGTTTTGATTGAAGCACTTTTAAATCGTGAAGCTCGGAGCGGATTCAGTTTTGTAGTTCATTTATTAGCCATATTTTGTTGCATTTTACTACCATTTTTTTCTATAGTTTAGAAGGCTTGTATTACGAATTTATTCTTGGCTTGTATTGCGGTGCTTAGAGACACCAATTATTTTTCATTTAAAATTGTAATACTTGAAAAGTGTGATAGGGAAACCGGACAAGGTAGAGAGAGGGCGTGCAAAGGCGAGGATTTAGAAGCCTCTCTATCTTGGGTCGGTAAGACTCCCAGGGACGACTGAGATAGGCGTAATGTTGCCCTGGTGGACTCAATTTTTTTGGCACCCCACGGCGTAAAAATCGTGGGAGGTACAATTCTCAAACCCTCGCGCCTCTCCTGTTAGCGAGTCGATTCTTTTGTGTGCTCTTACTTGATTTTATTCTCGCATTTAATTTCGAATGGTGTGATGAAATAATTGACTAAGACCTGCACCCGGTCACTCACGAGAAGGGATTTCATCACCTGACTCACTCGCTTACCATTGTGTGCTACCCTAGCCATCACTAAATTTAAAATCAATCAACTAGGTAGCCCACTAGGAGAAAATTTTGTAATGGCGATCACAAAGATTTTCGTGATTTTTTATCGCCCGCGGACTTAATTAAAATTTGACTACCCCTTTCACTAAATTTAAAGATAAAAATTGGCTATGTGTTAGTTAGGTATTATCCTTGACTTGCATGTGTCCAATTCATTTTAGTTGGTTCGTCCAAAATCAAGTGTCCCTATTTTTCCTCACCTTTTCTTCCAAAAAAAAAATCCAAAAATATTTTCTTCTATTATTTTTATAAAAAAAATCCAAAAATATTTTCTTTCTTTCCTTTTTAGAAAAAAAATCTAAAAATATTTTCTTTCCCTATTTTTATAAAATAAATCCAAAAATATTTTCTTTCCTTATTTTTATCAAAAAAATCCAAAAATATTTTCCTTTTTTCATTTTAGAAAAATCCAAAAATATTTTCTTTCTTTCCATTTTAGAAAAATCCAAAAATATTTTCTTTCCTTTTGAAAAAATTTACAAAATCAAAAAAATTATTTTCTCTCCTCATGGCCGAAGAACGTCCTTTACGAGACTACTTTGGTCATTTTCCATTAACACGTGACACGTGTGAGAGTGATCCCGAGCCGTCTCTTTATGAGATTTTTCATGGTTTTGGCTCTCTCACGAGTACCATTGATACTCTTGACCCGACCTTGCACGCACCTCCTATTCCATCACCCTCGGTGTCATGTGTCGGCGTGTCGCAGCCTTGTGCACCCATATTTATCAGTTCCCTCACTACGCACCCCATGAGTATCAACCAATTGTCAATCACGAAAGTGATCCTTTCGTATATGATGAACGTATCCTCACTCCACCCACCCCATTTGAGTATTCTCCATACACTCACGATAGTAGCGCGTTGTGTCCACCTCACCCACCGCCACCACCCATCACTCCACCACCTTCATCCCCATCTGCTCTCGAAGCCCTCTTTTAAAAATTCATACTTGAGCAAGAGCAAGCCACTCAAATTCAAACTCAAGCTCTCCAAAGGCTTGAACAACGATTAAATGATTTGGAGTGTGCAAGGGAGTCGGACATTCCTATTGATCGACCCATCGTTGCAACCGAGTGTGACGATGATGAGTCATCTTATGACATGAATTTTGAGTGTGACCAAACCTACCACCCCGAGAATCTTGAAGTTGAGACCATCCCATGGTCCGAGCCCCAAGTCGATAATTGTGTTTACTGACCTTTCATTAGTGAGACTGATCAAATCCCATCAGTTCCACATGAACCCATGATTTTGGTTCACCTTCCCTTTCCCGACGAATCCAAAAATGCCCCAGTGTACACCTATCGAGCTTCACCCTTGTGTTTTTCTGAGGAACCAATTTATCCTAGGTTAGCTCTGGCTACGAGTGTTCACCATTTTCCCGAGATAGAATCTGTGATAGTTCCTGACTATCCGGATATGGATGATATCCCACCATGCATGGCTCCCTTTGAGCCCAATATTTCTAGTGATCCATCTATCTCCGATCTTCATGCCTCGTCTTTCCCACCCACCCCATTCCCCGATGATACTCTTATGGAGAAGTTGACCACTCCATCTTTAGAAACCACACTCCCTTGTGAGTATTCCTTTACTCCTCCCAATGAGTGTGTGTCTCCCACGCTTGAGTTGGCTCATCTTCCTCCACTATTTATCCCACCCAACCCACCCTTTGTCCCATCACCTAGTTTGGATCTAGACCTTATACCTTGCATGTTCCCCACCATATATTTAGATCCTCACCTAAATCCATCCTCCACAATATATGAGAATATATGTGGTGATACTCTCCACTTCTGTGACATCGAGATTGTACCCCATACCTACCACTCTCTTGTGGTGTTGATTTTTCTTCTCCACAGCTCCCTGGTGTGTCACGGCGCGACCATTACCATCGCCCATATATAGAATGGTCGTATGATTTTTTTGAGGCCCATTCGATTAAACTTAGCAAACCATTCCGCCTCCCTCACCAACTTGAGCACCAAGCTTATAGGGCCCTAGTAGCCCTCACATTTCGGCTCAATAAGGCCCGTGATCGATGCTTAATCACCCATGCCTTTTTCACCCTTTCCATAATACCCTCCCACCCTTGGTCCACCGATGCTTTGCATCGCGTGATGCACTTTGCAATACAAGTGCATTGACCCCTTTAGCCTTTATCCAACAAGACTGACTCTTCAGTCTTGTTTGGGGGTGATTCCCATCACACTAATTTTTCCGCCCCCCCGCGCCATCGTAGTTCTTATCTTTAGGGTGAGAATAGTTCAGTCTGGACTTCATTAAAAATAGCGCTACCGGGAGGCAGCCCACATTTCTTGTACTAGTCTTATCCTGTTTGGAGGTGGTGTTTCACAATACCCAATTTTTTGCCATGTTTATAGACTTGTACATTATCTTCTCACTTCTTATTCAGGTTTCATCTTGGCTGTATTTGTCCTCTTCATTAGCAGTTCATTTTGGCAATCTCTTTCCACCTTATGCTCTCAATTTTAAAAATCATTTTACTTAACATCGAGGATGATGTTCCTTTTTGTTGGGGGTGGGGAATTTTATCAAAATCGTGCCTCTTTTGAAAAATTTTGATTTTTGAACCCGATTTTTAAAATTTTGCGCAGTTTCTTTCATCTCATTCATTGATGTGAATTTGTAATCATCCATCTTTTAATTCTAGGAATTAAGCTAGATGATTTATATTTTTTTATATGTCTTATGTAATACATAACAAGGCATGTTGCACCATGAATTTCTAGACTCAACAAAATTTGTGCACTTATCACGTCACTGCGGTTTAGAGTTGAAGAGTACTATAATTCTCAAGAAAACCTTAAGGATCACTAGTAGAGACTTTTAACTTGTGAGATTTGTGCCCCTCACCCTTTCAGAGTATTTTACGCAATCTCCGATCCATAAGTTGATTCAACTTCGTTTGGGTCCGCACCTAAATTGTTGCATGATCTCATTATTTTTCATAAAATTTTGGCTTGATAACTGAGAACGACATCACTTTCGAGTTGTAAAAAATGCGTGTCTTGAAATTTGTCCCGATCACTAGGTTTTCATCCATACACCTACCACTTTTCCATATCACATTTCCATTCACTCACCCAATACCTTTCCATTTATTTCCCTCATCATCCATACACATTCCCCACTCCATTCATATATCATCCATCATCATTTTTGAGAAAAAGGGTGTTGATTCTAAATGTCTTCATTGTTGGTTTGAAAAGTGAGAGAAATAAATAAAAGAAAAAAGAAAAAGGAAAAAAAAGAAAAACATAAAAATAGCAAAAATAGAAGAAAAAACATAGAAAAATAAAAGAAAATAAAAGAGAAGAAAAGAAAAGAGAGAGAAAAAAAGAAGAAGAGAGTTTGTAGTTAGTAGTTAGTTTTTAAATAAAGACATTTTGTTCTTCATGTATTGAACACTTTTCTCACACATCCATCATACATTCTCCATCCATATTCATCCATATATCACCATCCTTACCCCATCATTTCCTTCCCATTTCATTTTCCCCTCACCCATGATCATCCATGTTCCCCTAGGTGTTCGGGCAAATGAAAGTCGACGTGGTGAATAACTTGAAGTTCTCACTATAGTGATTAGCATTCTTTCATGAGATCATTTTCTTTCTATATGTTCGTTCTTTCTTATGTGTGTGTGAGACGTTTGAACTTGCTTACATTTACTCATCTCCTCACACAAGAGCGATACACTAACCCTAATCTCGAGAGTTCCGTTTGACAGAGATATATCCAAAGAGATTTGAACTTGGAGTGTTGATTCCGATGAGGCAATCTAGGAATTACTCTTATGATACTCGACCCGTTTTAATTGATTCACACCACACACGTTAAGTTCTAGGAAGTATGTGCCTTGAGTATTTACTTAGCTAAACTTTTTACACATTCTAGCTTGTATTTATGAAATCATTTATCTTATGATGGATTGTGTGATTATTGTACGTGTAATAAGAGATTGACTGCCGCTCAATAAATTTTTGCAAATAAGAATTTTGTGGGTATATTCCCTACAAACCCTCACGAGACACAACTCGTCCTGTAGGTAACCTATAGGTTTAAAGGTTTGTTGCATATGCTAAGAGCAATCGCAAGTGCCCGCGAAAGTGGTTCACTTTTGGTTTCTTATCTGTCTCTTTCTCTCTATCTTATTGCTCGAGGACTGGCAACGATCTGTTTGGGGGTGGTGTGATAAGAACCCAAAACTGTACATTCTATACCCCTAATAGACGTACTTTAGTTGCTAATTCTCGGTAATACGGCTCTTACACGCTTAAATGTTCATTGTGTAGGCTTAATTGCAGTTGCGGTATCAAAAGCTGTATTTCCAAGCAATTTGCTGTTAAATTGAAGCTTATTCACTCACCCGTAACCAAACTCGACCCTAAGCATCACCCCAAGCCTATTTGTGTTTAATTTATGCCTTTTGTTATTTTTTAGATTTTTAGTTGAGTTATTTTATTTTTAGATTTATTTAGTATTTTCTAGGTTTTATTTTCAATTTTTATATTTTATTTTCATTAGTATAATTTTATTTTATTTTGATTTTTATTAGTTTTTAGTGTAGTCTTATTTTATTGGGATTAGTTTTTAGGAGTTTTTTTTTTAGTTTATTATACTTTATATTTAGGAATTTAATTTTCATTTTGATTTTAAGTTTTGATTTCTTTTGTTTTATTTTAGTTTTTATTTAAGCTTAGGATTTTATTTTTTAGTTTTAATATTTTTATCTTTTAGTTTGTTTTATTTTTAGTTAGATTTTATTTTTTATTTTTAATTTTATTAATTTTATTTGAGTCTTTATTACTTTAGGTGCCCAAATTAAACACACATACACACACAAATCCCATACACACACACCTACACTTATCTAATCTAATCACCCTCATCTAATTATCCTACACCCTCATACACCATAACACCTCCCCTTCATCTTCTTCCCTACACCTCTTTCTCTCTCTCCTCGACCACCATTGACAAACACAAAACCCACCACTATCATAACCCACCTGGAAAACCCTCACAACCCAACTCATCTGTGCGAGACCCATTAACCTGCGCCTGGCCAAGAAACAACCCCGTTTGACCCCGGCGACAGACCCTGTCCTCGACAGACACTCACCTAACCTTCCCACCTGACCTCTTACCCCCGCCGACCAACTCCAGAGACAACAATCTCACTTCGGCCTCTCTCGCTCTTCGCCGATGTCGACGATCCAAGACCCAGCGCCCCCGACCTACCTACCTCCGCTTGGAATCGGCGTCTAAGCCCAACCCTGGCCCATTTCCCACCTTTCTCGGGCGCCGGCCACAACAACCATCAACCCCTGCCGGATAATTTCTTCCCTGCTGACCAAACCCACTCCAGCGTTGCCTAACCCGCCGGATACCCACAAACCGAGACCCAATCTCCTAACCCGATCCACCCGCCGACCATTAGTCTCTCCGATCCCAACCGAACCGCTGACCATACTGCAACCATACTTCCATACCCAACAACCCATTTCAGCTACCCATTCCAACCTAATACCCATTTCAAACCCATTTCCCATATCACCCATTACCCATTTCAAAAATCCAAGCCACGATTTCATCTCAGCGAACCAATACAAAATAACTCAAGACAAAAACCCAAAACGAAAATAACCATGTGCCACTTAAACCCCCTTTATTCCATTTTTTCCCATAATAACCCCAACTAACCTCTTCTAACCTTTACCCAAAATACCCTCATAAACCAAATCTGTTGTTTATCACCATTACCTCATTTCCCCCCACCTTCCCACATGACCTCACCATAACCACATGCACCCTTCTAATTCCTAAATTACCCCCACTTATATTCCAAAACCTCTCCCCATTTTATCACACACCATGAACCTTCCGAAAAATACCCCTTAGCCCCAAGTGTGCCATGCATCTACTATAAAAGAAGACTCAAGACCCCATTTGAGGGGAAGACTAGAGGGAGAAAGTAAGAGGATAAAGATAGAGAAATTAGTGAATTTTAGAGAGAAAAAATTAGTAGAGAAAAATTGTACACACTTGAGTGAAGATTGAATTGAATATAAGTGCAATTGCTTCTCTCCTGGATGTTGGTTTGAATATCTTTTATTTTTCTCTTTAATTTTTTTAGTAAGTTTTATTAGATTGTTAATAATTGAATTGTGACTATGGTTGGCTAATCACTCTATTCAAGGAGTGAAATGAAGCCCCATATAATTAATTGAATATATTAATTAATCTAGTCTACTTTGTTTCATTTAGTTAATTTTTCTTTTCATTCCTGCTTCAGTTTATGCATTGAGAAATGGTAAACTATCATTGAGAAAGGATTAAAATCTAATATACTCTTAATTTGTGGATTCAAACTAGAGATAGAATGTCCCACTAATTAGAGTATATTCTATTTTATTATACTCATATATTAAATCTTTGTTTGGTTTATGATTTATTATATGAATTTACTCTAGCAAGTGATTTATATAATTTTTCTAAGTCAATTATCATTTGAGTTGTGGGAATGAAAATTTGATTAACTAATTTTATATTAGTTTGTTTTGTCAAATGATGAGAATCAATTGATAAAATAAATTAATATTTGGAAAATTAGGAAACTAGAATAATCAACACATTTAATTGATATAGTGGTGGTGAAGTTTCATTCCTTGAATATTTCTCAAATTTAAGTTCATCTCACTTATTATTAATTAGTTCTTATTTGGCACACTGGTTGGTTTGTTAATTTCAACTCATATATTAGTTTAGAGTTAATTCACCTCACCTCACCCACTTGTTTTAATCTTTTAAAAACATAAAAAAATTAGAAAAACCCAAAAGTAAAGAAAAGGGATCAAGTCAATTATATGCATAATCCTCTCATGTTTAGCATGTTCACACCTTAGATTAGGATTGACATCCTTACTTACCACTCTACACTTGAGTTTGTTATATATTTGTAGGTAATTGATGTTTTGATTGAAGCGCTTTTACAATAACTACATACATCGAAAAACACTTTATCACTTTGATCGAAAGTATATTCCTCCTGTAGTTCAAAGGGAGATGAGAAGAAAACTTCAAGATGTAGTGCAAGGTGAATGTTCGGTGGTGGAGTATGAGGAGGAATTCACTCGTTTAGCTAGTTTTGTGCCGGATGAGGTGATTCCGGAGGAGAGGAGAATATCAAAGTTCATTGGAGGTTTACACTGGAGGATACGACAACATTTCCTGGGCAAATGAGCTTTACAAACTTTCGGGGATATGATGAACGCTGCATTACTCCATTGTCAAGATCATCGATTGCATGTTCAAAGTAGTAAGAACGCTTCCTTTGTGGGTTAAGCAAGTAAGCTAGGAGGCAATGGTGCAGGAGGTGGAGCACTACCCTCATCCCAATCATCGGGAGGTAAGCCAAAAGAAAGGGACGCCCCATAAGGGGATTTGTCCAAAAGGCAGCATTTTTGGGGATTTAATTTTGGAGGCAGAAACTTCAGATTAGGTCAAAGTGCCCAACAACAACAGCAGGTGGGTCAGGTTGATAGGGGTAACAATGGGGGTCGTGGCCATCCGGGCCAAGGCATTGGCCGGTTTAGGAATACCAGGGCCAACAATCAGGAAAATATGAAGGGCCATTGTTTTCAATGTGGAGAGTCGGGTTATTATAAGAAGTCGTGTCCACAGTTGATCGGGGGATTGTTTCCTAGAATTCCACAGCATCAGCAGGCACATTTACCACCACCAATACATAATCCAGTCGTCCCTTCACAACAGGGACAACTATAGTATGGGCGTGTCTACCACATTCAGGATGCTATGCTTCCTCCAGCCCCGCCAGCGCCACCAGCTATTGAGGGTAAGTTTCTCATTCAGGGGTATATGGGTCGTGTATTGTTTGATATGGGTGTGACACACTCGTTTATTTCTGATGGTTTGCTCAGTCTAAGGAGCTAATTAAGTCTGCACAGAGTACTTTCACTAGTGTTGAATCTTCTATGGGTGATGGTTCACTTATTTTCTTTGTTTGTAAACGGGTAGGAATATATCTTGGTAACTTGTGTTTTGATGCTAATTTTCTCTTCCTTGATATAGTCAGGTATGATGTAATTCTGGGTATGGATTGGCTAGTAAAGTATCGCGCGATAGTAAATTTCTATGGGAAGAGTATAGTTTTTGCCATTCCGGGGCAAGAAATGTTTATAAGGGCTATGCCTCGTTCGGAAGGAGGTACTAGAACTTATTTTTATTACATTACAGAGGAGACTTCTCGAGATGTACTCGTTTCATTAGATTCAATTCCGATTGTTAGGGAATTCGAGGACATTTTTTGCGAAATACCGGGTTTACCTCCAAGTAGGGAGATTGAGTTCATAATTTATTTAGCGCCAGGAACACGATCGATTGCTAGAGCTCCGTATCATATGGATCCTATTTATATGAGGGAGTTAAGAGATCGGATTCAAAAGTTGTTAGAATAAGGGTTTATCAGGCGTAGTACGTCGCCGTGGGGCACTCCGATGTTATTTGTGAAGAAGAGAGACGGTTCTCTATGGTTGTGTGTAGATTATCGGGAGTTGAATAAAGTCACCACTAGGAATAAATACCCATTACCTCGGATCGACGATTTGTTCGATCAACTTAGGGGAGCGTCGTACTCTCTAAAATAGATTTGAGGACGGGGTATCATTAGTTGCGAATATGAGAGCATGAGGTGTCCAAAACTGCGTTCCTAACTAGTTATGGGTCCTACATATTTTTGGTTTTTCCTTTTGGGCTAACCAATGCCCTCGCAGTGTTTATGGACCTTATGAATAGAGTGTTTCGAGACTTCCTGGACCAGCTTGTTAGTGTGTTTATTGATGACATCCTAGTGTATTCTCAAACAGAAGACGATCACGCTACTCATTTATGGTTGGTCCTGCAGCCGTTGAGGGATCATCAATTGTATGCCAAGTTTGAGAAGTGTGGGTTTTGGCTGTAAGAAGTACAGTTTTTGGGTCCCATTGTTACTTCCGAGGGAATTTTGATAGACCCGAGCAAAGTTATTGCGGTACAAGAATGGGGTCAGGCCCACGACAACTACCGAGATTCATAGTTTTCTAGGTTTGGCTTGTTATTACCGCAGATTTATCAAGGTTTTTTCAAAAATTGCTAGCCCATTGATAAATTTAACTTAGAAAGGAGTGAGGTTTGTGTGGGATGATTCTTGTCAGCTAGCTTTTGTGGAGCTGAAATAAAGATTGACTTCTGCTCAAGTACTTGCATTACCAAGGCCGGGATTGGAATATTTAGTCTTTACGGACGCATCTATGCAAGGGTTGGGAGGTGTGTTATAGCAAGAACAGCCAGCTATTGCTTATGCTTCTCGCAAGCTAAAGCCTCATAATAAGAATTATCCGGTTCATGATTTGGAACTTGCTGCAGTAGTTTTTGCCTTGAAGATTTGGAGACATTACCTCCTGGGGGAGAAATTTAGTCTTTTCACGAACCACAAATCGTTGCAATATTTATTTTCACAAAAGGATTTGAATATGCGACAACGTCGATGGTTAGAGTTTGTAAAGGACTACCAATTTCATATACATTATCACCTGGGTAAGGCAAATGTATTGGTGGATGCGTTGAGTAGGAAACCCGAGGGGGAGTTAGCCTCGATATGGAAGGTTAAATGGAAGGACCTTAGCCAAGAGGACGCAGTTGCTAGGGCATTTATGTCGGTGTTCACCATTACGCCTACTATAGTGACAAGGCTTATGGAAGCTCAAGAAAAGGACAAAAGCTGTCAGGACCGTATACGCCAATTGTTAACTGGGGGAGTTGAATCCTACTCTATAAGTTCAGAGGGTGGGTTACGTTTCCACCAGAGACTTGTTATCCCAGATAAAGGGGACTTAAGGCGGGCCATAATGAAAGAATCTCATGCGTCCAAATTTGCAGTGAATTCTGGTAATGACAAAATGTACCAAGACATTCGTCATCAATATTTATGGATGGGTATGAAACGGGACATTTATGAATTGTTTCCCAATGTACTACTTGTCAATTAGTGAAAGTAGATCATCAGTGACCGACGGGGTTGTTGCAACCCTTGGAAATACCGGTGTGGAAATGCGAAAACATCTTGATGGATTTCATCACGGGCTTGCCAATGTTTCAAAGTGGTCATGATTCTATTTGGGTTATCGTTGATCGCTTAAATAAGTCAGCACATTTCTTATCTGTACGTACCGACTACAATACTGCTCTTTATGCCCGGTTGTTTATTGTGGAAATTGTTAGACTCCACATGGTGCCCATTAATATAGTCTCCAATCGAGATAAAATTTTTGTTTCTCATTTTTGGCGAAGTTGCGAAGAAGCTATGGGAACCGAATTGAACTTGAGTACCTCTTATCACCCTCAAATGGATGGTCAGAAGGATAGAGTCAACCAAATGTTGGAGGATATGCTTAGAATGCGTGTGGTTGATTTAAAAGGAGGTTGGGAACAATATCTTCCCTTGTTGGAATTTTCTTATAATAATTCGTACCAATTCACTATTAGGATGGCACCTTATGAGGCATTATATGGTCGACCGTGTAGATCACCTACTTATTGGTTGAAAGTAGTTGATAATAAATTTCTTGGACCTAAAATGATCTAGGACACTTCTTCGAAGATTGAACTCATTCGTAATCACATCCGTATTGCCCAAGATCGTCAAAAGATTTACATACATTTAGAGTTGGAGGTTGGAGATCAAGCTTTGGTTCGTGTTTCACCAATGAAAGGTATTATGCGATTTGGAAAGAAAGGAAATCTTGCGCCGTGCTACATTGGACCTTTTCCCATTATTGGTTGAGGTAGTCCCAGTAGCGTATCAACTTGCCTTGGACAAACACTTACAACAAATTCGTGATGTGTTTCATGTTTCATCCTTGTAAAAGTATAAAAGGTGTGAAGGAGCTCACTCGCATGTTCCTCTAGATGATATCAAATTATAGCCCGATATTTCATACGAGGAACTACAATTTTAGATTATGGGGAATGTAGGCTATGGTCTAGAGTGGTACCATTGGTCGGGTCCAATGGGGTCATCACAACGCCGAGAAATCAACGTGGGAGCATGAGGACGATATGTGAGAAAAGTATCCACATCTCTTTTTGCAAGGTACGCCAGAATTTTGAGGGCAAAATTCCCTTATAAGGGGGGAGTATGTAATAACCCTTATTTTTGAGTAATTTATTTTATTTTAATTTACTGTGTGAAGTATATAAAATAATGGATGATGGAGTAAATATCATTTAAGTGCGTTAACAAATAATATTTACTAGATTGTTGCATATTTACTATTACGTTTATGTAAATATCATCATGTTACGTTTTGAAGCATCGTTGTGCTTTAAACGACATTTACGGTTTAAATGAAGTCAGAACTTGAAATGATTTATATAATTGTCTAATGCCAATTTAGAGGGCGCGGTTAGTCCCGAAATAGTCGAGATAGTCAAAATAAGTGTCGTACTGTATTTTTGGGTTTCGTGCACTTTTGACAGGTTATGACTTAATTATATAGTTACAAGTCATTTTAATGGTGTATTTACATTTAAAGATGGGAATTAAGGAGAAAGTCACGTTTAAGTCTTGCAAACCCATTTATTTTCTCAAGTGTGTATTTATAAACTTAGAGAGAAAGAGGGAGGAGGAGAATTGTGGAGAAAAAGAGAAGAAAAGGAAGAGGTTGAAGATTGAAGCTTGGAATTGTTGCTACCATAAGGAAATCTGAGATTTCAGCTTAAGGCAAGTTTCTTACTTGCTAATATTTGATTTGAGATGAATAAATTGTATTGATAGTTATGTATTGGAATAAATTGAACAAATATGGATATTAAGGATTTTGTGGTGTTGAGCCCCTAATCATTGTTTAGATAGATGGTGTGTTGACAATAGGAGTTAGTATTCAAAAGATGGTTTTTGTTAGATTAATGGTGGGTGATGTTGGTAGAAATGGAGGGGAAATGGAATTTGGGTAAACTAGGGTTCATAACCTGTAGCCCCATTCTTGGCAAATTCGTCAGGGAGAATCGATTCCCCCTTTTTGCGAATCGATTCGCTAAGGGGTGAGTCTACTAGTATGGGAATCCGAATCGATTCAGATTAAGGCCGAATCGATTAGGCCTGAGACATAATTTTGGTTTATCCATCCGAATCAATTCTCTACTTTGGGCGAATCGATTCGGCTGTAGGGCGAATCGATTCGAAATCCTGCTATTTTGAGTTATTTTTCTAACTCGATTTTAACCCTTTTCTTTTAGGCTTAGGACTTAGGAACCTTATTTTATGAAGTAAAATTAGTGTCCTAGAGTCATATATTAGTAAGGTAACTACCCTATATTAGAAATGGATTAGATGGGGCTTGTTCCGGGGATTACCAAATAGATGATAAGGTATTATTTTCCATTAGCAAGTTAGTTTGAGATTAGGAGTTGTAAGACTATATATCGGGGGATTTTAGAGACTCAATTGAAGTATACTAGACTCGGTGGATTATAGAAACATTATGATTTCTTGGAGACTAATTTGGGAATTTATTAAACGTGAAGTTTATAATGGTGACCTTAAACGGTTATGGTCTCAGATATAGCGTAATGTATATATTAAAATGTAAATAAACTGTAAATGATAATTTACATAAACACACCTCTCTAAATGCTATCATAAGGGAAGTACGCGCATTAGGTGAATTCCCTTATCAATAAAAATGTCCACCTCTGCTATGGTCACCGTCCCTTGTGGCCTTATGACTCCCGCTGAGCCTCTCCCTCATTAGCCCTCCTGGAGGCCGTAGCTGGTCATCCTCTCTTAGTGCACATCTGAAATCGGATTAAAAATTGTATAACTTCACAGTCAAATACAAAACTATAGCAAATGAACGTAAGTATGAAAATGAGTACGTTGGAATGCAATAATCCTAAAATAGGGATTTGTATCAAAGAACGCTACCCTAAAGTCGTAGTGAGCTTCACAGATCCTAAAACACTCTGAATAATATGCTATGATAACATATGTGACACTTTGTCCACTAAAATAATGGGTGGCCATCCCTCTACGAAAATAAAATAGTAGTCTCATATGGCTCATTCATAGCATCACTGTCAGAACAAGATTAATTACTACCTACCTAATTAATTTAGCAACTAGTGTCAAATTTTATCTTCCATTAACCTATAAAAATATTAAACAACCCACAATAATTCCATACACAGTTTCCAATGTAAATGAAATAACAATATAATGTCTGAAGCTAAGATAAATAAATAAAGTCCCAAAATAAACCATCCAGTAAAAGTTAAATATATCCCACCCAACTGACTAAAATAATCTGCAATACATAAGTTTGAATAAAATGGGCAACATGCCCAACCAGTACTGGAATATAGAACCTAATCTAGATAGTAATAAATAAATTGGCTACTTTAAATCCTGTAAGCCTACACATCAACTACAGCTAGGTGTCCCTAGAAAAATAATCATACTTATCGTCCCTTTGGCTAAACACAAAACGTTTTGAAAAAAGATTTGATATGGGTCATAGTACAAAACCTTTGATAATATTTTGCAAGTGTATAAGATTCATAAATGAAAATGTTGAGAATTTTTCATATAAATAAACCAGCAGAGCACTCTCTTGAGCCACTCCTCACCCCTCACCTAAAGTGCACACCTAACGTATGCATTTCAACCTGCATAGTTATGTTACCCCAACTAACTAGCCTTGCCACTAACGTCAATACTATACTTCCCTGGACCAAGTATAATATCTACCTTTATTTCATTAATTAACTTTCACAATTTCTTAATCAATATCTAATTAAAATATCACAATTTAAGATATAACTTTACTCCAATTACTTGTTTCCACAATCAGCTTTATAATTTATTATTTTATTCCCAATAACTGTCACTAGGTATTAAACATTATCTGCTCACTATTTTAACTCGTAAATTTGTCTACATATAAATATACGTAATAATATACCACCACAAACACATACATGTCACATATATCCACCATTTATCAGATTCATAACTCACTGGATTCGGGTCTTAACAATGTTATCATTATCCAGTGCATGCTCACATGATCCTGGTTACCGAAGGTCGGACTATCACACTGACTCGATAAAATTACAAACGTATTGCAGGCGATCATAGTCCTTCGATAGTGATTCATAACCATAACCACAATTACCTCGGTGCGAATATAGATCACCCAAATATAAACATAGCGTGATGATCTGTGATCGATACTTAGCCTGCTATTATTTGTAGGTGAAGATCACCCAAATAGCATAACCTTCCCTAATAGCACTAGAGGGGTATATTCCACATAATATCATACACAACAAATATCATAATTTACACACACACACACACACACACATACACACACACACACACACACACACACACACACACATATATATATATATATATATATATAAATATATATATACACATGTAATCACATCAACTGACTAATACGTGTCTATCCCTCGAAGCACTAGTCTGTATAACCCGAGTCTAATCTCGACTTTCACTTAACTAAATTCTTCTTTCCAGACATTCGCAACCAGTCCCGCATTTGTAATTGTAAGTCACTCGATTTCATTACATACTTAACATTCTGAGTAATTTATCTCCTAAATGACCTACGTATATGTAAGTCGGGATAATTCCCATCTACACATATTACCATTAGCGATCATGCCTCTATAATTATTAAAAAATATTCACTTCACCTCATCCAATTTCCCAATATCTAGGATTACTCTTTATTCTCAATAACAGACCAATTTTTCCTCCACAGAAGATATGAATCAATTCATGTTCATAGACGAATTGATTCTCCTGCTGAATTGATTCGATTCTATGTAGGAGCCCAGATCTTGCGTCAAAGTGACTGTTCTTATCATTTCGAATTAACCGTTCAACCCAAATTATGATCCAAACAAGTTTCCAAGTCCTTGAATGACTTTATATAGGATCCTAATCGATTTTTCCACTCTTAGACTCATTAGGAACATCAAATTCAATCCAAATCTCATTAATTCCATCATCTTGAATGTAATAAAAATTCAAAATTTCTTCCCTTGTTCAATTATCATTCTTCTAACAATTTCAATCCAAATTTTTACTACGTACATTAACATTATAAAGGAACCTATAACTTCTATAAATTTTGATTAACTTTCGTTAATCATTCATGTAGGTTTGTCTGCCCAAAACCCATTTTTCACATGCTACACCTAACCCAAAATTCGGTTGATTCGTACCAAGTTTTACATGAAAGAATACTACACACAAATCAAGGATGCATGATATACACTTGCCTTAAATCCTTAGGATTTTGAATTGCTTTTTATAGGGTTGACGATGGAAAAAGTCCTCCTCAATTCCTTCTTGAAATCAAGCCCCTTGGATCTCCTAAGTGTTTTGTCTCCTTCTTTTCTAAGAATAACTTTCTCTTTAGTTTTTTATGCGTAATGTGGTTGCCTCCTAAATCTAGTCTCTTATTTTAACCTCTTAAACCTGAAATTAGGTTAACCCTTCCCATTAAAATGTCCCATATGCCCCCGAATGAGTTTCGACAAATCTACAATCCTCTCAGTAACTAATCTCTACCCTCGGGTACTTTATTTGGACAATTTCAACCTCTTTCAGATCAACCATGCACTCGAAATTAAGATATGAGTCACCAAACATCAATATTCTATCTCATCCAAAAAAAATAACCTATCCGAATGTCCTCGTTGAGATACAATTAATCCTCGTCGTTTTTATTCACTGTGACGTACTAACAATTAATTGAATTTAATTTACTTATCACCCTTAGTAAAGTATATTTCCGCATAAATATTATATCTATTCTCAATGATTAATACTTATTAAATATGAAATATTTCTTATTAAATTATAGCTCAATTATACTTTTGATGATAAAGTTATTAATTCAAAAATATAGGGTGTTACATACTTCCCCCTTGCAAAATAACTTCATCCCCAAAATTCGAACATACCTGCAGTGAAAAGATCTTGATACTACCCCTTAGCCGAGGCATTTATTGATTGTCTGTGTTCATCCCCTCGGACAATGAGGAGGTGGATGAAGTTAGATGGCATGTAGGAGGGAAAGTTTTTTTTTATAGTGAGTGTGTATTATTCCATTCTGGGAGGAAAGGGGAACCAATTAGCTATTTTACCATAGAAGCAAATATGGAAGGCCAAGGACCCTCCCAAAAGTGACATTTTATGTTTAGTTGTGGTTAGGAAGGACCTTCTGACAATTCAAGGATTGAAAATGGGAAGGAAATTTATGTCTAGTCAGCATATGCAAGGAGGAGTAGGAGAGAACCCAATAATTTACTTTTGCATTATAAGGTGATAAGATTTCTATGGGACGTGTTCCTTTATCTATATCGAATTCCGTGGATTATCTTGGAGATGGTGAAAATGTCTTTAGGTATGTGCTATGCCCTAAGGGGTGGAAGGGGGACAAAATAGTTTGGCATTGGGTCCATCTATGTATTTTTGGACCACCTGGAAGGAGAGAAACTCCATATGATTTGAAGGAAAAAAGATGATGTCGTCTAGAATTTCTTACATCTTTCTAAGCATCCTACAAAGATGGGTTAAGGAATGACATGTCACACATCTTCCTAATTTCCAGAAGTGTTTGGGGATGAGTTGTTTTGAGTTAAAATTTTTGGTTTCCCCCTATTTTAACACACACTACTTTATTTCCCCCTTTGTTCAAAATTCAAAAGGAAGGGTAAAAGGGTATATAGACATTTTGATCTCATTTTTCCCCTCAGACAACCCACGATCGGACATAACTCATTTCTCAGTGCTCACATTTCACAAGGTTAAGGTTTGGAATGTTTATGGTTTCGTGGGTTTGGAAATTTTGGGAGGTTTTATTTATGCTCCTTATTGAAGAACAACAGGCAATTTTTTTTGGTTGAATGCTTAGGCTTTTCACTTATTCAGTTGTATATCTGATAATGTACTTATGTATTAGAGATCCAATGCATTTCTCATGTTTTGAAGATTTTGAAACCCTAATTTCTTCACAATATGTTTGGTAGTCCTAAGAAGGTAAGGGGTCTACGACTGTTTAGGTTTTTTAGTTGTTGGCTCACACTTTTAGTTGTAGTTTTGTAGGAGTTATCTTGACCATTTTTTTTTCATTTCTTACTTTTAATCTTATTACAAATGAATGCTATTAACAATAGTGTTTTTAGGTTTTTTCTAAATAAAATGTCTTCATGTTTAGAGGTTTATATTTGATAGATTGACAGGGAGGGTCTTAAACATATTCTAATGTTTTTTTGTATATCATGTTCAATACTTAGTTATCTCTTAGTACCATTAATTTTGAGTTCCCTATTTTGAGCTCCCTAGATTCTCTTACGGATAATTAGTAGTGTTTTTATAATTTAGTGTGTGACTATCTCTCGGCGATCTAGAACCTTAAATGTTATTTTTGTTATTGATTGTTTCAATGATTTGGGTTATGTTAATATATTGCTTTTTCTTGGAAATTCCATTTCCTTTTAAACTTTTTTAGTTGTTAAGGTTTCTGTATAATACTTAATAATTGCCAAATTTAATCAATTGATTTTTGTATTCTATCCTTTCTCCCTACCATGCTTGCTATTTGAAAAAATGATAAGGTTGAGTCATTTTGTTCTACGTTTTTCGTTATAGAAAACAAACCATTCTTTTAATTATTTTTTTTATCGAAACTCGATTATATAATGAACTATTATAATAGGGTTCTTTAGGTCAGAATAAGATTTTTTTGGCTTATATTTAGCTTTTGGGGTGGTGGTGGTGGTTAATGTTAGGGTTCTTACTTATTTTATTTATGTTTTGGATTTTTAGGTTTCAAACTTGGACATCGATGCAAGAAATTACAAATTTGGGTGGTTGTTATATTTGTTCCATTCTAAGATACATAAGGTATTTTGACTTTTTGCCAGTTCTATTATTATTCTACTATTTAAGTCACCTTCTTTTGTTTTAACTTATATTTACTATTTCCTATTTTTCTTGTCCATTTCTCCTTTTCTATTAAATAACGCATATTTACTGTTTGGTCTTATTTTTAGATTACTTACCTGGCCGAACATTCGACGCGGAGCTACATATGGAAGGGCAAATGGGATGATGTGGGTAACATTTAAAAAAATAGTTAGAGCTTTTTTTATCATTTTTAATTGTCAGTAGTTTTTTCATATGTTGATTTAACGTCTATGATCATATGCAAAAATTAATAGTGCAATCATGAACAGGCTAGGATATCCAACCACGTGGCATTGACACGGGCATAGAGTGTGAACCTAGCAGGCATTAGGGAATTCGTGGTAAACTATAGGATATACCAATATTCATTATTAAGTTCCTTATGACTAATTACATAGAATTTTCATGCATGTACCCGGTGATCAACTTAACAAAGTTCATTGCTGCAATCACAGTTGTTACCAATTAAAAGGTATGAATACTGATTTTGTTTGAATCTTGAATTGAGGTAATACGTAAATTATTAGTTTCTTCATGTAATAGAGGGGACGTTGGTAGGCTCATTAGTTTAAAAGTAACATACATGTATACATATTTGTGTTTCCATTAAAATTAGGTGTTTCCACATTTTTGTTTCACGGAGTTTATACTTTTTGTTGAGTTAATAAGATGCATCATTCATTTCAAAATCATAACTACTTTTCTTAATCAATTTGTACTATTGTTTCTTGAAGATTTAGCTGCTCCAGAGTCTCCATCATCTACAAGATGGCACCGGAGTAACTAATATGAACAATTTGGGTAGATAATTTATTTATTAAGAGAGGGTTGTTAAATGAATCTCATTGTGAATTTAAGTTTAATAAATTTTTTGTGTGCTATGTTTATGATTTATAACCTATGTATATTAACTTCGTATATGAAGGATTATGGATATTTGAGTGTCCTTAACCTACAAATTTTTATGTCATCTGTAGCTAACACCTCAAGTTGAATCCACCATTTGAAAGGCACTCACTTGGCACCCATATCCTTTCATAGTCTACTAATTGTTCTTAGTTAATTTTGGTATGGCTTATCAGATCACCCCACAAGCCTGATAACACTTTGTTCGCGGACCTTATCACTAACCTCGCTGGTCTCCTTGATGCTCTCACTGTTCCCAAGGTCTTTTTATAACTAAATGATAAATCAATTGCATTGTGATGAAGTATATAACTCATAAAATATGTAATGTGTACATTTGTGTTTCTTTTCATTCTCTTTTCACGTGTAACAATGATTTAGAGCATTACATATTATATCAGGTGTTTCGAATTATATACATATGCCAGGTGTTTCTAATGATTTATACCATATCTGGTGTTTCTAATGATTTAGAGTATTACAGAGTATTAAAGATGACAGGTGTTTCTAATTGGAAAAGATTTTGGATCCCAAGCAACGTATCTTTTTGCGCTTCACTACCCTGACAAAGTCACTGGAATTATGACATTGAGTATTCCATTCTCACCCGTATCCCCCGACGTGCTTCGTAAAGAAATTTCTAAAGGATACTATGCTAATAGATGAATGGTATCTTCTTTTTTATCTCTGATAAAACAATTAGAGTTGTTTTAATACCTTATTGGTTTGAACTTTATTAATTCCAAGGACCTAGACGAGCTGAAGCTGATTTAGGTCGTCTTGATGCTAAAACCATTGTGCAAAATATTTGCTGTCAATGGTTATTGCTATCAAAACGACCACAACACTAGAATATCTAACCTGTATCCCCCGTCGTGTTTCTTAAAGAAATTCCTGAAGGATACTATGCTAATAGAAGGACCATATCTCCTTTTTGCACGACTATTTGGACTCCCATCTATTTTAATCTACCCATCCTTAGTCATATTCTTATTTCGATATGTTGATCATATAACTTCATGAAGACATAGGAAACTCAGGGAGTTTGTGTTGCTTCTTATAAGACCGACGAGTTTCGTGCATTTTTGACTAAAAATAGTGGATGCTAGGTAGAGATTCGAATTCCATCTCGCTAATTATATCGACAGTGGATTTATCAATGAAAAGAGTGGCTGCTAGGCTGCATTTTTTTGCATGACTATTGCTGATTATTAACTAGATTTGGATTCAGATTTATCTATTAAAAGAAGATATGTGTACATGATTTCAAGCAATACAGGTAAAAATTCATGATCTCTGTAAACGATTCTAATTTTTTGAAGATTTTCTCTAATGTAAGCTAAGATTTGAAGTTTCATTTGTATAACCTAACTTGAGATGATCTCTGTACAGTTTGATCCCCATCTTTATTAAAATTCTAATTTCAGTAAATTTAGTGATATATTGAAATGGTATTCATATTATTCTAATGCTAAGTAGAGCATTAAATCATGAACCTTTCCTGTTAGTTATAACCTTTCAATGGAACTTTTCTATTTTTTAAGGATGTTTAAAAGGAAATTTAGGGCACGTAGACTTTCCCATGTACATGCTTTGATTAATTCGAATATAATATGCATTACCATAGGTGTATCCGTCTAGGTTAGCTGTTGAGTAACAAAGTGGTGACACAATAAATTCTCACCGCCTCTATTTTTTATGGAGTTCATTGTAGTACATAGTGTTGTGTTTTTAATAGTTATCTCAAGATACACCTTTCTTTCTATACTTGCTTTTTATTTGGTGTGTTTTTGATAGGATTGTGTTGGCAGATCATACCAAATGCATTCTACTTGAAATTTAATTAAGCGGCTTTAACATTTTGTGAATTAAATAGTATAACATGGGCATGTTTAGCGATTAAAAATAACCTTTTGTGCAGGCAGGAGAGATAATAGTAAATCTTGATCTGGATGATCCTCGAACTATAAGAACAACATAGCCTTTCAATGGGACCTTCCCATTATTGGATCCTCCAATCTAGAAACGTTTATCATAGGTGTACAACATATTTGAATGCACCTTGGATGATTCTTGAAGGATACGCTCATAATATTGATCAAGTAAGTATTCTCTTGCCTCTTAAAGATCTATGAGCTATTTTCGAACAATGGTTCAAACACACGTTTTGGTCTAGGAAAAGATACCAGCTTTTGTCTTGGTATTGGGTTTGGTTTCGGGAAAGACAAAATTATACATGATTTAGAGGATATGAAATTGAAAAAGAAAATAAAAATGGGACTCGACAAATTGGCAATGTTTAGGCTATTTTGCTATCGAACTCGGTGAGGCAAGTCGAGTCAAGTTGATTCCACTGATGCTCCTGCCGTTACAAGTCAGGAGTCCCTATTTAGAATTTTTAAATTCCCAAAGTGCATCAGATCAACATCTTCATCACCTAATATTGAGCTTCTTCATCCCACGTAATGTTACATAATAATAGGGATTGATAGAGAGGAAGAAAGAAGAGTACAGAAGGTTTCTATGGACAAGGGCATACATGATTTAACTTACATATAGTTAATCAATTTGCAATTCAAATATGAAAATAAGTAATATTATAACCTTCTTTATAACCTAAAAATTCCTAATTTTCTATACAGACTAAATCCTAACTCTTAACTGATAAATGATATCCTTATAACTGATGGATAGATTCCAATTACTAACTATCCTAACCTAAATTACAATTATTAATATCCACTTTAATTCTATATACAATGAAAAAATCAAATGAAACTCTTAATAAATTTTGATATAGCTACTCTGCATCACCAAATGATGTTGCAATTTTAAGTATGTTACATGTAAAGACTTGATCTTTAATTTAGGAAAACCCAAGATTTTGGTACAAAGACATCTTCCAATAAATTCGATGTTCTTTTAGACAAGAAAACATAAGAAAAACCATGTTTATAATTATTGATTGTCCTTTGTAATAACTTTAATTTTCTTATCAAAGAGTTTTAATTTATATTGCAGGTAGTTCAAAACTTGCTCAATTGCCTTTAAAATTTTGAGCTGCCTTTCCTCCCGTTGCAGGAGTTCTTGGTTGTTGTAGCAACTCGACTTCTTAAAGACCTCAGTTATGAAGGAAGTTCTTAGCTTGATGACTCTCTCAGTTTATAGAAAGATGTTTAAGTTATTCCATATTATTATAACATATGCATAGTGAAGAAATTTTCACTCCAAAATTCTTCACATTCCCCCCGCCCCCAACCAACCAAAAAAAAACAATACATTATTGAGGCACTGCATCATGAATATAGATATTTTGATTGGCAGGTGTTTATTCTTAACGGACTTAAAAAACATTGAGTAAGGTCATCTTCTTCTAACAGAATCACATGCTTCTAATTTATCCATTTTTCTGCATATAATACACAACACATGTCATATGCTTTCAATTTGATTCTTTTTTCACTAGCACTTAATTTTTTTTAAAGTGCTTACTTTTAACTTTTGGTTTAAATGCAGAGCTAAAGTACTCTAAAAGATCATCAGGATAACGAGTGGAACGCTGAGGAAAATCATTAGTATGGAAGAACAGACAAATATGTTGGATGGGGTTATTGTGACAACCAAGATGAAGTATTTGTTAGATGAACATAGACTTTTTAAATGTTGTTGAAATTATTGTTATCCCTTAAGCAGAGTTTATAGTTCAATAAACAAAGGAGACTCTGTCCATTTTTTTAAATTGATACTTTGTTTATTTGACTCGCAATGTGAATTCGGTTATATATTTCATATTAAATGTGAATTTACTAGATGAATTTAGACTGTTTGAATGATGCTGGACTATTTGTTATTTGTTAAGTAGGGTGTATAGTCCTATAAACAAATAAGATTATGACTATTTTTTTAAATTACACTTTTTTTTGTTGGGGAACGAAATTTTTACCATTTTATAATCACATACTATGAAATTTTTTGCCTTTTAACGATTACGTACTTCGGAAAATTTTCACCGTGCCTACAGGCACGGGAATTCCGCTAGTATATAATAAGGAGTAGAATGTTTTTACTATTCAATAAGTGCGATAAGCTAACTAGAGGCTAGGATTGATTCTTAAAAAGTTGGATCCAATGGTTAAGATAAAAAGAACCAGCCTTTCCTTTTTTTTCCCTTTGTTGTTTGATTTCCCCCTATTTTCCATCCCTCTAATTAACTTCCTCTTCATCCAAAAAATTCAAAAACACGAGCAAAAGATTAAATTGTTTGCCCCTCTCTTTAACAATTCACTTTAATTCAAAATTAGGGGTATTTTGGTAACATTCCTCCAAAGGCTCTTTCATCTCTTCGTACCTCACTTCACCCAAAGCACAAATAGAAACAACCAAAAACTCTCTTCTCTCTCACCGAACCTCTATTATCTCTCTCATCCTCTCCAACTCGGATGCAAGCATGAGTCACCATCAGATACCAAAATCCATTATGGTATTCTCTCACTCTTAGGTCTCTCTCAATCTAAAATGTTAGGGTTTTAAGTTCGAAATTTGGTTTAAAACAATCGTATTTTTTTATTTGGGTTCAAACTCGGTTAATACACTCACTCTTAGAATCAAGCATTTTTTATTTGGATATGAACTCTATTTTTACAATCAACATTTTTTTTCTTTTGTTCCAGATAAGTATTTTAGAATAAAGCCTTTTTTATTTGGGTTAGTAAGGTTAAAAATTCCTTTTTTTTTTTGTTATTCGGTGATGGAGGTGTGTGCATAGGCAATTACAATTGACTATGATTTTTTTTTAGAATAGGTGTGTGTAGTGGCTCATGTATTATAATTGATTAGGGTTGAAGAGATGATTTCTTAGATTAGGGTTGAAAAGATCTCTTAGTCTTAAATTTTTTTTGTTCTAATTATCTTGGATTTTTCTACTTTGCAGATCTAACTATTTATGGCGTTCACTATGTAGGTATACTCTAATTTTTGTTCTATTCTCTAATTTGTCCACACTAGTGTTTGGGTTTAACACTAGGGTGTAAGATTAAATTTGTTTATTTTTATTTTTATTTTTTGGTACCTAAATAAGTTTTAATACCTATTTAAATGTAGGTTTTTGCCTTTTTGGCTCCTAGATCCGTTTTAATTAACAAAAATAGTCTCCAACTATGGGGTTTTGATGTAATTATCTTGGATTTTCCTACTTTGTATATGTAACTATTTATGGGGTTCACTATCCAGGTATACTCGAATTTTCGTTCTCTTCTCTAATTTTTACATAATATTTTCTGGGTTTAACAATGGCGTGTAAGCTTAAAATTGTTGTTTCTGCTCTTTTGACACTGATTTTGAAATGGCTTGATAAGAATGGTGATTTTTATTAATCGATAGCACCGTTAAGGTAAGCCACTACAACCATTATTTCCTTTTATAAAGGCCCTTTCCATCGTTCCATTGATTTATGATTTGACTAGGATTTGTTCTACAAGTACAATAAGAAAGTCATATTACTGAGTATGAATAAGAAGGCCTAAAATGCGTTGTAATACATCTTCCTCTAGAAAACATGGTTAGTAGTTCACAATTTTATATGTTGTACCTAATTTGTATAAACCATTTTTCACAGATATACTCTCTGTTTTTCTCCATCTCTATATTTTTCCATGTTTTGTTTGTTTTCATTTATAAGTTCATTTTCTTTGCAAACTGGTTTAGTAGAAGTTTGATATGTGCATCATGCTCTAATTTGTACACTAAGTTGTGTTGACTTCATTAGCAATCCAAATTATCTATACTATGTGGGCATCAATCCATCTTCTTAAGATATTTCAGATTTAAATCAGATACTGCATTTTTCTTATTTCAGGAATTAATCATATGAATATAATGATTTTTAGGCTATTTTTATAACTTCATATTTGTGATTGGTAGGCTTATTTTCATTTTTGGTAGAGCTATTTTTATGAATGTAATGGGTTGAATTATTGGTAGTTTCCATGTTCTTTATTTCTCCTATTATTAAAGTCCCTTATCTTGGTTTATAAAACTTTAATTATTCTCTTTTTTCTATTTGTTAGGTGTATTTGACAAGTTGTACTTTCTTTGTTACTTTAATACTGTTCGTATGATATGAGATGTAGGGCCGCCAAGCCCTTTACAATCTTGGCTACATAACCAAGTGTTGAAAAGGCACTCAACACTATGGTAACAACAATATTCAGACCATTCCCAGCCATTTTTTGAACAAATCTAAAATAGCAGCAGGGTGAGTTGCATGAAGATAGGCACCCATCAAGGTATGTCGTGACACTATATCCATGCCTTAAGAAAATTCATCAAACACCTGTCGGGCATCTATTATTCTACTACAAACATAGTAAAAGTTCAAAAGGGTATTTCTTACATTGACAAACAAATCAACCCCAAATTTAAAAACAATGGAATGAATCCCAATGATTGTTCAAATGGTAGATAAACGAGCACAAGCTCATGCTCATATTTCTTATTAATGTGTTTGGGTATATTGCTGATCAATGCTCATTTTGTTGATCAAGCACATGCTCATATTGTTGATCAAGCACATGATGATGCTCATACTGCTGATCAATGGTGTGAAGATCTTATAATTTTAACCGTTTAATGTGCTAGGGTATATTATTTGTTTATTCAGTTGAATATTTTGATTAATATGTGTTTACTTTATAACACACATAGAGACACGCACAAAGATCACCCGCTACTCCACGTAAACCTTAATCGCCTATAATGTTGATTGTATTACTCTGCCTCTTCCTTAACATTTTTTTTAAATTCTTAACATTACAAGATTAAGGTATTAAAGCTCATGTATCAAGATTAAGGTATGTATTTTTTTAGTTTCTTAGAGTTAATGGGATAAAGCCCCTGAACAATTTTTTTTGGCACATGTGATGTTTGTTAAAATGGTTGTCAGAGTTTGTTTTTGAGAATAAAAATTAGAAAATGATTTTTTTGATCACTGGCCTCTTAATATGGGTTAAAAAAATAGTGAATGGTTGGTAAATGACTCAGGCGTCAATGGATCAGAATATATGATGCTGATTTAGTGGACAAGGTACGTTCATAATAACTCTGTTCTCATTTATTTCAAGAAGGGTTGAAGTGTAAAAAAATGAATTTTCTATTTTTGTAAAAAATAAATATAATGTAATTAATTCAAGCCCATGGCCTCTCTCAACTGTGTATTTACAACATGAATAGTTCAAGATAACTTCTTACGTTAGTTGAACCATCAGACGTATTGAAGTGCAACTTCATTATTTTTTTTAGATTTTATTCCAGTAGGCATATGGAGTAGATCCTTTGACCTATTCTCCATTATCTATTGTAACTCTAAAAAGACATTTTGTCTTTGAGTCAGCATCTCTCGGAAATTCCATCTTATATATAGTGCATACTTGGATATGTAAAAGAAGGAAAATTTCTGAAAGAAATATATCCTTCAGGCCAGATAAATTTATCACTGTGGAAATAATCCGAGTCTTTGTCATTAACCTTTCGATATTTGACGATTTAATTTTATCTTTTGATAACATGATGTTTGTCATTAAAACTTTTTAATTTTACACAAACAAAGTACATGTGATCTTGGCACCGATTTCGAAATGACTCATTAAGTTAAAAGGAGAGTACATAATTGTCCAACTGTAAATGCCTTCTGCTTGGTCTTCAAGAGTATATCAAATACCTACCCTTTGTTTAGTATTTTTATCTCTTACTATATACGATTTCACTATTTCCTTTATTCTCCTTCATGTTGCTAAAAACTATTTTCACTTATCTCAGATCATGCTCTCACACACAACATTTCTTAGTTATTTTTTTTTAATTTTAATTTCTTTGTTTTGCTTATCTGGGGCAAATAGGAAACTGAATCGGTGACTAGTAATTTTAGTTATTTTTGTTCGAAATCTCTCTATTCCTATTGCATTCACTTGTAGACATCCTAAATTTTGTGTATAAATTTTAAGGATTCTATTTTTGTTGGTTTGAGGCTGACATATGTTATGATAATGGGTGGGGCCCAATTATGGCATAACGGTTATGCTCCATAAGCTAGACCCATTCTTCCCTCTCACTCCCAGTGTTGAGGATAATAATGCTTGGACCTATTAGTTCATTCATTTACTTTAATTGAAAAAACTAAATTTTGATATATAATTAAATGATGTTATAACATATTTGGTTGTTGACTTTTGATTATGTACTACATTAACATAATGACTTAAAACATATTACATGATTTATTGGTACAGATTTATTGCATGTGAGTTGTATTTTTATTTTCCAAATTGGAAAGATATAAATTCCACAATGACGGAACTTTCATTTTTACTTTCAAGTCGAGCAGTGATCGTCTCAAGGAAAAAAAGTTGGTTTTAATTTGGGTATTTTCATGTCAGACAATGTTTAAATATGGTGTTCATCTTAGGGTTGATTTGATTTTTGATATTTATTTTATATTTTTTTAATCTACGGAATAATTGAAGTTCTATTTTGTGAAGCTACATAATTTCTATCCCAAATTTGAAAGTTGGGGAAATATTTGATGGTACGTTTATGTTTATTGTTTTAGTTGTTTGTAAGGTGTTGATATAAAGTTTCTAAGGTGTTAGTATTTAGTCTTGATAAATAATTATAGGATTTAAAGATATCCATATCAACTTTAGTACACTGTTAAACATATTAGCTATGAGCTACTGTCATTTGATTTGAGTTCCATCTTTTGCATAGACAGTTGGGTTTTATTCACGCCAATGTTATATTGTTATTTCATTTTAACCTGCAACTATTTTACCTCATTTATGTAGAAAACAAAGTTTAAAGAAATTGATTTTATGAATTTGAATTTGGGTATTGGATTTATATTTGATGTCTCTCTATCATTATGTGAATGATTGGTGTGTCTTCTAATGGCGAGGTGTTGACACAACAGGAAACTGCGCTCTATGACCGCCAAATTAGTTTTTGGGGTGTTGATGCCCAGCAAAGGTCACTTCCTACTAATTCAATTTCCCTCTCTACTTTTACAATTCAATCAAATATTTATCATATCATATTGTACATTACATTTTTTTACAATTGTCAAACTATAATGACTAAAGTTTAGCTGCATTGCATTGGTTCGGTTTTGCAAGAATATAGTTATAACAGGAATGGGAAGTTTGATGATAAATGATGATCGCCCCACTACCGAAGAAGCGTTGTCAACAAATTTTTTAATTCATTTTAATGAGAATGTAGTTGGCGGGAAATCAATAGCAGAATTTTGTTGTAACTCGTGGAAAGATTTCAATCCTATAGTTCATATTTCGGTAGAAAAAGGTACGCACCTTTCTAAAATTTATATTCGAAGGTTCACAAAGCATAATCATTTAACTTAGATTAAAATTGTAAGCATATTATTACAGTTGCGTTGAATATGGAGTACCTCTCTCATTATAAAATTTTTATCCTTATATGGGATTTGCCAAGATTTAGTCCATATATTTTTTACAGGATTAATGTTGTCGTGGTTGGTTGTTACTCCCGCCAGACAAAAGTACAGTGCTAATGCTCGCAATTGTAATCTCATTTTTGTGCTTTCCTTGGTGAAGATTACACAGTTGGAATCTAAAAATGTTTTACCTGTTTATATTGTGTTTTACCTGTTCAAATGAACTATAATTTAAGGATAAAATTTACCCAAACTTTACCTAAACTACAATTGTATTCTTCGCTACATATGGTATTTGGTATTAATGTCGTCTACTTTTGTCTAGAATTTAAATTCACCCGTAAATAAGATTTTAGAGAAACTACATTAAGTGCACTAAATGTCGTGAAATATAATATATTTTGAATTCTCAAAAACCTTAAATATCTTTTGGCATGCCACATATTTAAGAACATTAAGTGGACCTGTTTTGGGACAAACATGCCTTGCATGGGATAAAAGTACGAGTGTGCCATTGACATGATCATGACAAGTGTACGAGTAATTGTTATCTTCAAAACTTAATTAATTTATTCCATATACACAATGCAAGACTGTGACATGTGTTCTAAGAATTGAAAAACAGAGGGGATAAAAGTACGAGCATGCCATCAGCACGAGTAACTATGCATTTTTCATAACGATTGACCATAAACTATAAATATTGTTACAAAGTCCCCCTTATGGGAACTCTTTTGCTATGTGTTAGTGACATAATGTATTTGTTTTATAATTAATAATTATCATGGATTGTACAATATTTGACTACCTATTTCAATTGAGAAACTATATTTTTTATTTTTTATCAGGCCGCATTTTGAAAATTACGATAATCATTGTAGTGGAACATGTGGGATAACCTCAATTGATATATATATATATATATATATGATTTTTTGAGAAGTATGTTTCATTGAAGTATTTGTTAGATTAATTTAGTCTTTTTGAATATTGTTGAATTGGTTGTTATCCTTAAGTAGGGTGGATAGTCCAATAAACAAAGGAGACTATGCCCAATTTTTTTTTTAAAACTGATAATTTGTTTGTTTGAGACATAATGTGAATGCATTTGTATATTTCATGTTAAATGTGAATTTGTTTGATGACTTTAGACTATTTGAATGATACTAGATTATTTGTTATATGTTATCTAGGGCCGAGAGTCTTATAAACAAAGGAGATTGTGGCCAATTTTTTAAAATCACACTTTATTTTATTGGTGAATGAATTTTTTTGTCGTTTTACAATCACATACTTTGAAATTTATTGTTGTTTTGCGATTACGTACTTTGGAAGTTTTCGTCGTGCCTTTAGGCACGGGAATTCCGCTAGTATATATATATATATTATACATATGTGCTTGTGTGTATATATATACATCTATTAAACTTCCATGCATGCATGATACATAAATACATCTATACATACATCATAAATGCATAAATATATCATGTGTTCTTTATGATGTATGTATAGATGTATTTATGTATCATGCATGCATAGAAGTTTAATAGATGTATATATACACACACGCATATATATATATACATATTTGCCAATTTTGTCAAATTTTCAGAAAACTATATTTAAAAACATGTTTATCAAACGCGCACCAATATTTATAGACATGAAAATTTAATATTTAAATTATGTTTAAAAACCATGTCTAAATTTTTTTTTTAATGTATAATCAAACAAAATTTATTCTTCAAAAGAAGTTTTATTTTTCCCTCAACCTTTCTAGGGAGAAGAAGGATTTGAAGATAATATTAAAAATTAAACATATGACACGTCATGTCAAATGTAGACATGCATGGTGACACAATTCCAAATAGTTCTTTACTTTTCATCTTTTCATCATTTTTAGTGCCACTAGAGTAAATTGTTCTCGTCTCTGAGTATAATCTTCGTGATTTAATGCAAGATAAAATCGATATATAATTGAACTAATGTATAGTGAGAATTACTTACCCTCTAAAGAATCAAACAGTGCATTGAAGTTTCCTCTCCAAAAGCATAATGAATTCATACACCTTTGCATCATATGCAAATCCAAAGGATAAGAATGAATTAATGAAAACAACAAAAATAAATTAAACATTTTGGGTTGAAATGTAAATCCCAAGCATAAAAAGAAAGGGATATTCCCTTTTTGATACATATGTTTTCTTTGAATTGCCTTTAAGGGGCAAAGATTGTGTAAAAAATGAAAAAAAAAAATTGGATGAGTGAGCACGAAATTGGACCATAGATCATACTAGAAAAACAAGAGACAAATAACTCAACATTTACCCTTTTGGTCTTCATACGAGTTTTTGGAAGATTAAATTTCCTTTTAATTTCCTTAATTCGGGCATCTCTATACTTTTCGACTTTTGTCATAATGTGAAACATTTTTATCATCCTTAGTAAAGAGTTTTCACATTCATTCTGAATGACATATAAAGAGTTAACAAAATTTTTTAAATGCTCGAACTTTGATAAATTACCACAATTTTTGAATAAGATATATTGGATTGAATATGACTAAATATATTAAGATGATATATATATATATATATATATATATATATATATATATATATATATATATTATCAGTGAAGTACATGCATGACTTGGCAATGAATGGCTAAGCATTTAACAAATGTTATAAATATATTTTTAAATCAACCATCAAATGATGTGTCATTGCAAGAAATCATTGTATCATAGTAGTAAAGTATTGCACCAAGTTATTCTTATATTATAATACTGTGTAAAATATCTTTTGCAATAACACATTATTTGGAGGATAGTTTGGAATATATATTTGATACTTATGTTATTATTTGATAAAAACAAATTTAATAGGAGATAAATTAAAGCATCTCTTCTTAAATGCTACATCTTTTATATTAGGAGCAAATTTATAATTTATAATTTACGTAATATTTTTTAGACGTCTTTTTAGTGTGAGTACATTTAAGTATACAAAGCAAACAAAAGATGTCATCTACGAAGGGTAGGGTGGGTGCAAATGTTTTAATTGTAGAGGTGTCATCAACAATGAGGAGGTTTGGTACAAATGTTTTTATGGTTGGCCTTCCATGGAAAATAGGAATGGGCATATGTTTCTTTTTTTTCTTTGTCTTAACGAGGATGTACTAGTTGGTTGTAAATGTGAATATATCAATGATTACTTTTACAAATGTTTATACAAGTACTTGGGCTAAATCCATTCCAATGAGACAAAGATATTTTTATGCGACCGTGCTATTTTATGGTAGTATATTTTTAGGTTAATTACACAAAACTTTGAACTTTGGCACTATTCACTTTGTCACCCAAATTTTTATTTTCAAAACATAGCCTCTGAAAATTTCAAAACAGCATTCAGTAACCCAAAGAATCGAAAATGATAAATATTTGAATAAAAAATTGGTCATGTGTCATTCACATGAGGGTATTTAGGTCGAAGTTAATATAAAATATTTTTAAAATAGATATAACAGATAAAAAATAAAACAATATTGAGAAAATTCTCATAATTATAGAAAAACATATTGAAAATTCTGAAAATTTCATAAAAATATTCTTAAATGTGGAAATTAAAAAGAAAAGTATTTTAGATATTTAAAAAAATGGAGAAAATAACTTGATTTTTTTTTTAAAATTATATAAAATAAAAAATAAATAAAACATAAAAGGATCATATGTGTGTATTTAATAAAGTGGCATGGTATGGTTACTGTTTCATAAGTTAATAAGAAATTTCACGGTGAGGATTAAAGCCGCCAAGGATAGAAATAAGGGGTGGATATTAAAAGACATTATTTTCATCTTTTGTCCCTTTATTATTTCATTTCCCCCTCTTTTTTAACACTTGATTTCTTCCCCCCTCTTACCCAGAATTCAAATGCATGGTGTGGTAACCCTTACTTTTGGGGTAATTTATTTTATATTAATTGTAATAACCCTCTCTTCTGATAGCCCACTTTATATTTATTTACAATGTGTAGTGGTTAATTTTAAAATGATAGATGTTGAGTAAATATTAATTTGTTATGACAAGGACAATATTTACTAAAATGTTGCATAGTTACCCCGTGAGTGAATAAAATGTTCATGTGGTGATTTTAATGTCATAAGGATTTAAAACGATATTTTGGTTTATTATGAAACCGGAAGTAAAATGAGTTATAAAATCTCCAAATGATAATTTGGATAGTGTAGTTAGTCCCGGTAGGTGTGAGACAGTCAAAATAAGTGCCATATTGTATTTTGGCATTTCGGGCACTTTTGACTGGTTTTGGCTTAAATAGTGATATCGCGTATTATTTTATCGCGCATTAGTTATTAGAGTTGGGCATTTTAGACTTATGGCCCGATTTAGTCTTGATAAGACTTACTATTCCTTTTATGCCCCAAATTGTTAACTTAGAGAGAGAGGAAGAAAGCTTTGGAGAAAGAGAGAGATTGGAGATTGGAGCTTGGATTGTTGCTTCCTTCTTCGTCAAATCAGATTCTTACACTTGAGGCAAGTAATCTACATGAAAATTTATGATTTAAGTAGAATAATTAGTCTTGATATTTATGAATTTGTTATGATTTAGAATTGTTAGGGTTTTGATTGGATTTTTGGGTATTAACCACTAAAAATGGATTTGGATGATAAATGATGTTTAAGGTTGGTAGATAGATGAATTTAGGATGTAGAAATTGCAGCCAATGATTTCGGTTGGGCTTGATTTTGGAGTTGGATAAATTTTGGAGTTCGAGACTCCATAGCCATTCTTGGCATTTTCGCAGGGGCGAATCGATTCGGCCCCTTGGGCGAATCGATTCGCATAGATGTAGAATCCCAGGTCTTGTTGTCCGAATCGATTCGGATTAAGACCGAATCGATTCGGCATTTGCAGAAACTTAATTTTGTTGTCCGAACCGATTCTCTTTCAGAGCGAATCGATTCGCTGGTGCGAATCGATTTGGCCCTAGGGGCGAATCGATTCGGTTCCAGCAGTTTTGGGGTCTTCTTCCTTTTAATTTTCATCCTTATTCTTTAGGATTAGGACCTAGGAAACTTATTTAAAGAAGTAAACTTAGAGTCCTAGAGTAGTTATGGAGTTTGGTCGTTGCCCTGGATTAGAAATGGGTTCATATGGGGTTTATTTCGGGGAGGTTTAAAGTAATGTTAAGGGATTACTTCTTTTATTCAACTTTTAGAGGTTAGGAAGTTAAATGCCCTAACTTGGAGACTGATGGGCTTATCAATTTACATGAACTTTGGGAATTTCTAGGATCATAATGATCATTTGGAGACCTAGCCTGGAATTTTAATTTGAGGTAAAATAAATGATAATGATCGATGGGAATTAGGCTCGCATAAAATGAACCCATAGGTGTTTAAAGATGATAGGTTCAACTAGAATGAACCCCGTTGTTTAATGATGTTAGGTTTAAATAAAAAGAACTAACCTCATGATTAATGGAAATGGAATTGGTAATGAAAATGATGATAAAATGTAAATGTTAATTTATTGTTACACACCTCTCTAAATGACATCATAAGGGAAGTTCGCTCGTGAGGTGAAGCCCCTGGCTAATGAATGCAGGGTGGATATAGTCCTAGGCCATGGGAGCGCTTATTGTTATATTTTTTGCGATGGGTAGGAGATTCCGGGTGTGGTCTTGACTATCCCGCAGGCTCATGGCCGCTTCCCGACGCATATCGATAGGTGCCCAGGTTGTCTTATGTTAGGCCCTGGAAGATGATGGTCATTTAGGGGCGCGCAGAGTGGGGAAACCCGGACGGGCGGTCTTAGATATCGTTATATGTATAAGAATATAACTATATTTTCATCAAGTTGGACTTGATGGTTGATAAACGCCACAAAGAGCGTATGATGAATGCCATAAAGAGCATAGATATGTGCCATGAAGAGCACGGAAATAATATATGTGCCATATAGAGCACTTGATGTACATGATATTCCTAATAAGGAATGGAAAGATAAAATGGGAAGTTTTAATAAATGAATAGAAATTTTAACTTCTTGACTTAACCGAATATATGGTTTTAGTCCTAATAAGGAATGTTTGAAGGAAATGGAAATTGTATTATTAAAGAAGGGTTTTAAATTAAGTGCTTTACTTTCATTTCTTATTTGTATTTGTAGATAGCATGTCATACTATCATCCTTATCATTCATGTATAACTATTCATATCTATCATGCTTTTTATTCTTCTAGTAATCATATAGAACCCGGCCCTGACCGGTTTACTTCTTTGTTGTATATATTATTGTATCCGCTCAGGTGCTCCACCGCAAGGACGCCCGACTTGACTTTCCCATGTTCCCTGCACTTTCGACGAGCTGTAAGATTTTGCGGGTTATTACAGGATGTTGTTTTAAACGCTTTCATTCTTGTTATTCTAGGTATGATCGGGTCTTGTCCCTCGGGCGTGTGGCCCAAACGTTTGTATCTGATTAATGATTGTACTATGTAAAATATTTTATATTGTTGTACGTTGTCTTGTGTAGCTGTGGACCGACAGCTTATTCGGTCCATTTGTGTACATTCGTTTTGGTTATATTATATGTTATCTTTTGGAATTCCACTTTCTCGTCAGATTGGGTTGTTAGTTTAAATTTTCATAACCGCATTTTAAAATTTTTACACTTTTTGGCAACCCGTTTTCTGATTTATTGGGTGGTTTTTCCGTATACTCAGTTTATTATTGTGATACTGAGAATGATATCCACCCATGATTCCTGTTACGTTTGAGTATCGGGCTGGCCACCCCTTATCTCGGATTGCGGGTTGTCACAGATATTTACCGTATGAAGTAATTATATAAAATATTGAATGATGGAGTAAATATAATTTAAGTTAGTTCACAGATAATATTTACTAGATTTTTGAATATTTACTGTTATGTGTATGTAAATAGCATCATGTTACGTTTTGTATCATCGTTGTGCTTCAAACGACATTTATGGTTTAAATGAAGCCGAAACATGAAATGATTTATATAATTTCGAATGACAAATTAGAGGACGCGGTCCGTCCCGAAATAGTCGAGATAGTCAAAATAAGTGCCATATTGTATTTTTGGGTTTCGGGCTCTTTTGGACTGGTTATAACTTAAATATGTAGTTACGAGTCATTTTAATGGAGTATTAACAATTTAAGATGGAAACTAATATTAATTGCACGTTTAAGTCTTTCAACCTCTTTTATATTCCTATGTGTGTATTTCTAAACCTAAAGAGAAAGAGAGAATAAGAAGATTTTGGAGAAGAAGAGAATAAATGGAAGATAATTGAAAATTGAAGCTTGGATTTGTTGCTACCAGAAGAAAATCGGAGATTTGCAACCTTAAGGAAAGTTTCTTAATTGCTAATATGTGACTTAGGGTGAATAAATGGTGGTGATGGTTGTGTATTGGAAATGATTTAATAATTTTGGGGGTTTAGGCGATTTGTAGTGTTTGAACCCTTAAACATTGAGTTAGATAGTTATTGTGTGGATTATAGTAGTTAGGGTGCATTTATAATTGTTTTGGTTGGATTAATGATGTTGGTTTGGGTAGAAATGAGTTTGGTAGAAATTGGAGTATTAAAACTCCATAGCCGAAATTGGAAATTTTGGGCTAGGCGAATCGATTCGCTAAATGGGTAGGCTACAGGTCTCAGTGGGGAGAATCGATTTGGTTTATCTGAATCAATTTGGCATTAGACAGAATGTTGGTTCCTCTTGACCGAATCGATTCAGAATTCTTGCTGTTTTGGGTTATTTTTCTTACTTAGTTTGTGACTCCTTTTCTTGTAGAATCGATTGGGAATTCTTATTGTTTTGGGTTATTTTTCTTACTTAGTTTGTGGGTCCTTTTATGGTAGAATTAGGACCTAGGAACTTTTTCTTAGTATGTAATAAAGTGTATTAGAGACTTAAATTAGTTGTGTAACCTCACTAGATTAGAAAAGGGATATTTGGGTATATTTCGAAAATTATTTAAATGATGTGAGGGAAATTATTTCTAGAGTAAACTAGTTTATGACTGGGAAGAGTAGGATTATATGAAGGGTGGAACTTTAGGGACATGGTTAAGGTATATGATAATTGGTGAACTTTAGTAGCGTCATTATTCCTCGGAGACTAATTTGGGAATTCATTAAAAGTTGAAGTTTCTAATGATGACATTTAACATGTATGGCTCCAGATATAGCGTAATGCATCTTTTAAAATGAGAATAAATCTTATATACACACCTCTCTAAATGCTATCATAGGGGAAGTATGCGCATGATGTGAAGTCCCCTGGCTAGTGAATGAAAGGCGAACATAGTCCTCGGCCATAGGACTGATTTCTATATATATTGTGTGATTATTGTTCGAAGTGGGGTAATTCAGGGTATGGTTATGACTCACTGTCGAAGGTATATGGCCACTTCCCAACGTCACGCGATGTAGGATGCCTAGGTTGTCTTGGTGATAGGCCCTGGAAGATGATAGCTATTTAGGGGTGCGTCCAGTGGGGAAACCTGAAAGGACGGTCTTAGAATCGTTATATGTTGTGTAATATAACTATTCTTATTAAAGTGGGATTTAATTGATGACAAATCACTCTATGAATTAAATTTCTATGAATACGTTTCCTAACGAGATCTGGAACGATGAAATAAAATTGTGTAAAAAGGATATTGAATCTCAATTAATAATATTTTTATTCATACCATCTTGCATAATTGAATTGGGATTATGGTCATTATATTTGCTTTAGGTTATGCTTTTAGATTGAGTAGTTAGATTTCTTATCATTATTCATGATGATTAAATTGTCCATAACTGTCATACTCTTTATTCATCTGGTGATCATATTAAACCGGGCCCTGACCCGTTTATATCTCTTTGTTTGCATGAATATTATATTCGGCCAGTTGCTCCACCACAAGGACGCTCGTATTGACTTTTCCATTCCAATGTCTTGGAGCTGTAACACTTTGCGGATGTTACATGATATTTGAAATAGGCGCTTCCATTTTTGTATTCATGTTATGATCGGTTACATACTCGGGCGTGTTTCCCAAGCCTTGTATTTGTATTATATTATGTGATGTTATAATTTAATACACGGTGTAACCAAATTGTAAGGGTTTGTTAACTGACAGCTTACTCGGTTAGTTTGATATATATACTAGTTGATAAATTTCATGTAGTTATTTTATTCACCTTCTTTTCAATTGGATGGTTTAAATGTTTCTTTTAACTTACAAATTTAATGTTGACAATCCATTTTCTAAAATAATGGGTGGTTATCTAGTATACTTATTGTAGTAACATGATGCTAAGAATGGACCATCTATGATTCCTGTGATTATTGGAGTATCGGGCTGGCCACCTCTTATTTTAATAAGCAGGTTGTCACTGATGGTATCAGAGCATCAGGTTCTAGAGTCTTTAAGATCTATGCGGACTTGACACGTTCTACCGCAGCGTTCTTTGATATAGAGCCTTAGTGTTAGGACTGCTGTGACACCCCGCCTAATTAAATATTGGGTGATCAGTCCTTTATTAGATTATAACCAAGGTGAACGGTTGGTTCATTCTTAGCATCAATGTCGCAAAATAACTTTTCAAATTAAACACCCTAAATAATTAAGCTAAGTGACAAAATAATTCTTTAAAACATTAATTCCATATTTAATTTAAACCCAATAATAAAAACCTTTCATAATTCATAGTTTAAGAGTCACACAATAACTAGACTTGAAAGGATAATCCAAGAAATTTAATCATTCAAATGACTAATTCCAACATTAAAACTTCAAAGGAAAAACATCCTGACAGTAACAAATTCCAAAGTAGAAATACTGAAAGTAAATGAATCACAATCTCTGACAAGACCAACTGAATAAGGAAAAAGGGCGACACATGCCCAACTGGATAAAATAGAACTAGGAGTGAAATCAATAATGAGGCCATCTAAGCAAAAGGCCTGCAACTCCCACCTAAGTTGTAGCACGTTCCTTCCAAAGAATCCTAGGCATGATGCCCCTATGGTTGGGCACCTGTAATATATACATATATATACAAGAGAGAAGAGAAAATAGGAAACGGGTCAGAGCCCGATTGTAAACAAGTTTAAAATTTAGTTTCGCAAGTATTTAAAATGCTTACCGGCTAATGCAACAATCATATTAGTATGCGGCACTCTCTTGAGAAATTCTCACCTCTCTTCTAATGTGCACACCTACCACACTATTAATCCCCATATGTTACACTTATCTTAAATTTCTTAAAAGGTTTCATGCCGGCAATTTCTAGGGCTAAAATAATTAATTTCTGAGAGTAAACTTTTCATAAGGATTTCATTACATTAAAAAGTTTTTCAGTATTGCCTCAAACTTTTCAAACAGTTATATCAAAGTAGAAATATTTATTCATTACTTAACTACTTTTAGTCACAGTAGAAAGTTCCCAATTTCAAGTCTATATATATATTCATCACTCATATAATATATATATACTATCGGCACCCCACATAAAATTTATGGTGCTGGCATACTCTGCTATCATGTCCCCGTATCACTCGTACTAAGCGAAATACTAGTTCGGAATCACTCTCGAACTTTATTAATACAAAACACATACAAATTTAGGCGAAGCATATTTCCATATAATTAAGAGGTCAACACATACCCTCATGTCTCTTAGGACCATCTGACTATCGATCAGATAGCCTGTACAAAGGATTCCTATGTTCTAGTGTACAAGTCAATATCCCCCATAAAGGTCCCATCGAGATAAGACTGTCCCGGAGTGGTAACCTCAGTGATCGAAAGTAGGGCGGGCATGATTTTTACAAGTATATAATAGATGCACAAACACAGTCATATATATGTATACTACCGTCGCCATTTCTAAATTAGGTACACCTACGACCTATACTTATGATATTCATTCTTAGTATACATTACTAGATTATCCCGTATAACGACTCGTCTCTTTTATTCTTATTTATGGTATTATTCAAAATTTACTTCGTATCACTCTTAGCATTCCTATCTCTCTAAGTATAATTTTAGTAAGTTCTCTTTTATTTTACGACGTAACTTCCTCACATGTCTCACTCCTTGAGACACACGTTCCCATTATTCCTTAAGTGTAAATCACTTCCGTTAACACTAATTTCGTCTTACATTAAATGCTCCATTTTTATAAAGTCCTACTGGTCCTCTTTATGTCCCAAAATGTTCTCACAATAATGTCCAAATATTACTACTCATATAAATCGAAATAACTATTTAAAAGGGGATTATGAGTTTTCCAGGAAGGGTCGATCGATCGATGGAAGGGGGTCAATCGATCGATCATCGATCGATCGATGCTCTTTAGTCGATCAATCGATCAAGCAGTTATGGAGAATCTGCAGCAACACCAGTTACGAGAATCCTATTCTAAACTCTTCCAAAACATCATTTTTGACTCCCAAACTCCCAACAAATGATACTACAAGTGTTATATACCCAAAAAAATAATATTCTAGGTAAGACATGTGAGTTTTCATCAAGTATAACGAATTAAAAATGGCAAAATCTATATAAATCTCAAGAACCCTAATATTTTCTTTAACTTAGTTCTTCCCATTCTTTTTCCAGATTTTCTTCTCCAAACTCAATGCAAATTCATGGTTCAGCCTCTACATATGAACTAGATTTCCAGAATATGATTTTCAGCTCTACAACATGTAAATTCCAGTCTCCAATATATGCCTTCTTTCACGAAAACTAGTTCTAACCAACCCTAGACTAATATAATTGAAGCATTAACTAAAATAAAGCAAGATAGATACTTGCCTGGAAATATTTGTTTCAGATTTGTGGAATAAATTGGTGTGGTTGTGATCCTCGTCGCGTGATCTATAATCTAGCGGTGACGGTGGTGCAAACGGTTGAGTTCTTGGCCTCAAACTCCTTGGAAAGCTTCTCCTCTTCCTCTCCAATGGGTGTCCTTGGTTTTTGGCTATTCTAACCCTAGAATACAACCCCTAACATCTGATATAACCTTAGAAAATTCGTGGGTTTCCATGCCCAAAATTACGAAATGTCTAAAATGCCATCTCGGATGTTAATTAGGCCTAAAAACGCCCCGAGACCTAAACTAAACCCCCGAGTAGATTATTTTTACTATCTCGACCCTTTCGAACACATTGACGTACTCAAAATGACCATACAGGTGACTTATAATTTATTCACTTTTAATAATTCGAATTTAATCCCGACATGACACAAGCGCGTCCCGATAAAATTTCCAAAATTTTCAAATTAGATTCTCATGATAATTTTACTAAATTTAATTACACATCTTACTATACCCATAAAGTAATTTACAAAAAAATTCCTATAATTACGAACTCTCATCATGCTAGTAAATATTTAAATGATTTTTGAATTAATATTAAATTAATATCTCTAATTAAATTTAATAAATCGCCAAAATTTAAAAGTCATAAAAAATACGGGGTATTACAACTGCTTTGTTTGCCTATAATTGCGATCTTCTGCAAAGATAAATTGTTTTTAATAGTATTCTAATTCAGTTGTTTCTTCGTCTCAGATGCCACCTAAAAGAGGTCGTCCTGAGAGAAGGAACATGGTTGTAGAAGATGATCCAGGTCCTCCACCAACACAACAAGGAACGATAAATGCAGCTGGAGTAGACAATATTGTGGACCAGGCAGTCAATGCTGCGATGACTACCATGATTCTGCAAATTCCCCAAGCCCAACAGCCGAGGGCACAGGAGTTACCAGACCCTATGGGACCTTCTCCATGGGAGAGAGTTAGAGAATCCTTTTTAAAGGTCCATCCCACAGAATTTCAAGGTGGCTCTGACGTTATAGTAGCTAACTAATGGAAAAAGGATATGCAGCGCCATGTTCGTATGGTGGAGTGTAATGAGGAAAGGAAACAAATCCTTGCTACTTTTAAACTAGTTGGAGAAGCATTACATTGGTGGGAGTCGATGACCACGCCAGGGCAAAGAGATACCATGACTATAACTGAATTTTGGGTTTTATTTGATCGGAAGTATTTTCCTCCCGCATTCCAAAGGGAGATTACGAGAAAACTTCAAGATGTAGTGTAAGGTGAACGTTCAGTGGAGGAGTATGAGGAGGAATTCACTTGTTTATCTAGTTTTATGCCGGATGAGGTGACTCTGGAGGAAAGAAGAATGTCCAAGTTTATTGGAGGTTTACATTGGAGGATATGGCAACACTTGCTGGGAAATCCAGCTTTACAAACATTCGAGGATGTGATGAATGCCCCATTACTCCATTATGAAGATCATCGTTTGCATGTTCAAGGAAGTAAGAAAAGCTTCAGTTGTGGGGAAAGCAAGTAAGCTATGAGGCAATGGTGCAGGAGGTGGAGCACTACCCTCATCCCAATCATTGGGGGGTAAGCAAAAGGAAAGGGATGCCCAACAAGGGGATTTGGCCAAAAGGAAGCATTTTGGGGGACTTAATTTCGGAGGCGGTAATTTTAGGAACAGTCAAGGTGCCCAGCAACAGCAGCAGGTGAGTCAGGTAAGTCGGGGTAACAATGGGGGTCGCGACCATTCGGGCTAAGTCTTTGGACAGTTCAGGAATAACAACGGCCGTAATCCGGAAAATATATTTTCAATGTGGGGAGCCGGGTCATTTTAGGAAGTCGTGTCCACAGTTGATCAGGGGACAGTTTTCCAGAGCTCCACAACATCAACCGACACCGTTACCACCATCAGTGCCCAATCCATCCATCCCTCCATAACAGGGACAATTAAATTATGGACGTGTTTAACATATTTCGGATGCTATGCTTCATCCAGCCCCGCCCGTGTCGTCATCTATTGAGGGTAATTTTTCCATTCAGGGGCATATGGGTCGTGTATTATTTGATACGGGTGCGACACACTCATTTATTTCAAGAAGTTTTGCTCAATCTACAGACCTAATTAAATATGTGGAAAGTACTTTCACTAGTGTCGAGTCTTCCATGAGTGATGGTTCACTCATTTTCTTTATCTGTAAACGAGTAGGAATAAATCTTGGTAATTTGTGTTTTGAGGCCGATTTACTCGTCCTTGATATGGTCGGGTATGATGTTATCCTGGGTATGGATTTTCTAATGAAGTATCATGCGATAGTAAATTGATATGGGAAGAGTATAGTCTTTGCCATACCGGGGCAAGAGATTTTTTTAGTGGCTATGCCCCGTTCAGAGGGAGGTCCTAAAACTTATTTATATTGTATTGCGGAGGAGAATTCTTACGATATAGTCATTTCATTAGAATCGATTCCAGTTGTTAGAGACTTCGAAGATGTTTTTCGGGAGATACCAGGTTTACCCCCAAGTAGGGAGATTGACTTTGTGATTGATTTAGAACAGGGAATGTGACCGATTGCTAGACCTCTGTACCGTATGGATCCTGTTGAGATGAGGGAGTTATGAGATCAAATTCATAAGTTGTTAGAATGTGGGTTTATTAGGCGTAGTACGGCATCAGGGGGCGCTCCAGTGTTATTTGTGAAGAAAAGAGATGGTTCTCTCTAGTTGTGTGTTAAAACCAGGAGTTGAATAAAGTTACTATCAGGAACAAATATATACTACTTCGGATTGAAGATTTGTTTGAGCAACTTAGGGGAGCATCGTATTTCTCTAAAATAGATTTGAGGACGGGGTATCACCAGTTGCGAATACGAGAGAAAGACGTGTCCAAAACTTCATTCCTAACTAGATATGGGTCCTATCAATTTTTGGATATGCCTTTTCGGCTAACCAATGCTCCTATACTGTTTATGGACCTTGTGAATAAAGTGTTTTGGGACTTCTTGAACCAGTTTGTGATCGTGTTTATTGATGACATTCTAGTTTACTCCCAAACTGAAGCCGATCATGCTAAGCATTTACAATTGGTTTTGCAGACATTAAGGTATAGTTAATTGTATGCCAAATTTGAGAAGTGTGGTTTTTGGCTACAGGAAGTACAGTTTTTGGGTCACATTTTTACTGTTGAGGGAATTTTAGTGGACCTGAGTAAAGTTATTGCGGAACAGGAATGGGGTCAGCCCACGACACCTACAGAGATTCAGAGTTTTTTGGTTTTGGCTGGCTATTACCGTAGATTTATCAAGGGTTTTTCGAAAATTGCTAGCTCTTTGATAAATTTAACTCGGAAAGGAGTGAGGTTTGTTTGGGATGATTCCTGTCAGCTAGATCTTGATGAGATAAAAGATAGGTTGACTTCTTCTCCAGTAGTTACGTTACCAAGGTTAGGGTTAGAATATTTGGTCCTTACAGACGCATCTCTACAAGGGTTGGGTGGCATGTTACAATAAGAGCATCGGGCTATTGCTTATGCTTCTCACAAGCTAAAGCCCCATGAGAAGAATTATCCCGTTCATGATTTGGAACTTGCTGCAGGGGTTTTTGCCTTGAAAATATGGAGACATTACCTCCTGAGGGAGAAGTTTAGCCTCTTCATGGACCACAAATCATTACAATATTTATCTTCGCAGAAGGATTTGAATATGCGCCAACGTCAGTGGTTAGAGTTTGTGAAGGACTACGAATTTGATATACATTATCACCCGAGTAAGGCTAATGTAGTGGCGGATGCGTTGAGTAGGACACCCGAGGGTGAGTTAGCAAGGGTATGGAAGGCTAAATGGAAGGAACTTAGCCAACAGGACGCTGTTGCAAGGGCATTTATGTCAGTGTTGACTATCATGCCTATGATAGTGAAAAGGGTTGTGGAAGTCCAAGGAAGGGACAAAGGTTGTCAGGACCGTATGAACCAATTGTTAACAGGGGGAGCGGAATCCTACTCTGTAAGTTCTGAGGGTGGGTTATGTTTCCACGGAAGACTTATTGTCCCGGACGAAGGGGATTTGAGACGAGCCGTAATGACAAAATCTCATGGTTTCAAGTCTGCAGTACATCCTAGTAGAGACAAAATGTACCAAGACATGCGCCATCAATATTGGTGGGCGGGTATGAAACGGGATATTGCTTAATTTGTTTCCAAATGTACTACTTGTCAGTTGGTGAAGATAGATCACCAGTGACCGATGAGATTGTTGCAAACCTTGGAAATATCGGTATGGATGTCTGAAAGCATCTAAATGGATTTATAACGGGATTGCCAATGTCACAAAGTGGTCATGATTCCATTTGGGTTATCATTGATCGTTTAACCAAGTCGGCACATCTTTTACCGATACGCACAAATTTTAATACTTCTCGTTACACCGAGCTATTTATTGCAAAGATTGTCAGACTTCACGGGGTGCCCATTAATATAGTCATTGATCGAGACATAATTTTTGTTTCCCATTTTTGGTGATGTTTCCAAGAAGCTATGGGAACCGAATTGAAGTTGAGTACCTCTTATCACCCTCAAATAGATGGGCAGATAGAAAAAGTCAACCAAATGTTGGAGGACATGCTGAGAATGTGCGTGCTCGATTTCGAAGGAGGTTGGAAACAATACTTCCCTTGGTTGAATTTGCATATAATAATTCGTACCAATTTACTATCGGTATGTCACCCTATGAAGCATTATATGGTCGACCATGTAGATCACCTACTTGTTGGTTAGAAGTAGGGGATAATAGATTTCTTAGACCTGAATTGATACAAGACACTTCTTCCAAGATTGATCTTATTCGCAACTACATCTAAATCGCCCAAGATCGTCAAAAGAGTTATGCTGATGTGAATAGAAGGCATGTGGATTTGGAAATTGGAGATCAAGTTTTAGTACAGGTATCACCAATGAAAGATACAATGCGATTTGGGAAGAAGAGGAACCTTGCGCCTTGCTATGTGGGCCCTTTTCCCATTATTGCTAAGGTAGGCCCAGTAGCTTATGAAATTTCCTTACCGGAACACCTAAAACAGATTCATGATGTGTTTCATGATTCATCCTTGAAAAATTACAAGCGGTGTGAAGGAGCTCACTGGCACATTCGTATAGATGATATCGAATTGCAGCCCAATATTTCATATAAGGAGCAACCGGTTACAATTTTAGATCATGGGGAGCGTAGGCTACGATCTAGAGTGGTACCATTGGTTCGTGTCCAATGGCGGCATCACAATGCAAAGGAGTCAATGTGGGAGCGTTAATATGATATGTGAGAAAAATACCCACATCTCTATTTGCAAGGTACACTAAAATTTTGAAGGAAAAAATTCCTTATAAGGGGGGGAGTATGTAATAACCCTTACGTTTGGGGTAATTTATTTTATATTAATTTACTGTAAGAAGTAATTATATAAAATATTGAATGATGGAGTAAATATAATTTAAGTGAGTTCACAGATAATATTTACTAGATTTTTTCAAATTTACTGTTATATCTATGTATATAGCATCATGTTAGGTTTTTTAGCGTCGTTGTGCTTCAAACGACATTAATGGTTTAAATAAAGTCGAAACTTGAAATGATTTATATATTTCAGAATGCCAAATTAGAGGGCGCGGTCAGTCCTGAAATAGTCGAGATAGTTAAAATAAGTTCCATATTGTATTTTTGGTTTCTGGACACTTTTGGACTGGTTATGACTTAAATATACAGTTACGAGTCATTTTAATGGAGTATTAACAATTTAAGATGGAAACTAATATTAATTGCACGTTCAAGTTTTGCGACCTCTTTTATTTTCGTAAGTGTGTATTTCTAAACCTAAAGAGAAAGAGAGAAGAAGAAGATTGTGGAGAAGAAGAGAGGAAAGGGACGAGAATGGAAAATTGAAGCTTGGATTTGTTGCTACGAGAAGAAAATTGAATATTTGAAACCTTAAGGCAAGTTTCTTACTTGATAATATATGACTTAGGGTGAATAAATGGTAGTGATGGTTGTGTATTGGAAATGATTTAACAATTTTAGGGTTTTTGGGGATTTGTAGTGTTTGAACCCTTAAACTTTGATTTAGATAGTTATTGTGTGGATTATAGTAGTTAGGGTGCATTCATAATTGTGTTGGTTGGATTAATGATGTTGGTTTTTGTAGAAATGAATTTAGTAGAAATTGGAGTATTAAAACTCCATAACCAAAAGTGGAAATTATGGGTTAGGCGAATCGATTCGCTAAAGGGGTAGGATACAGGTCTGAGTGGGGCCAATTGATTTGGTTTATCTGAATCGATTCGACATTATACATAATATTGGTTCCTCTTGACCGAATCGATTCGGCCTATCCGAATCAATTCGTCCAGGGCGAATCGATTCGGAATTCATGTTGTTTTGGGTTATTTTTCTTACTTAGTTTGTGACTCCTTTTCTTGTAGAATTAGGACCTAGGAACTTTCTCTTAGGATGTAATAGAGTGTATTAGAGACTTAAATGTGACACCCCGACAAATAAAATACCGGGTGATCAGTCCTATACCAAATTAAAATAGGAATCCCAGTTGGATCATCCTTAGCATCACTGTCGAAAACTTTTTAAAACTTACTAACCACCTAGTATTCCAAAAGCTGGTGCCGAATTTTAACCTTTTTAATTTAACAAAACAGTACATGCAGAAATAAATATAAACCATTCACACAACTGAATAGAACTCAACTGAAAAAATTAATTACACCACTTGGCGAATAAACCATCGGCCACCAAAGTGAAATAATCCAATACAATATTCAACATCGGAATAAAAAAAATCTGAAAACCGAACTGAAAGTCTGGGCGACATGCCCTAAATAAAACTGGAACTGATGAGTGATTCCTACTCTAGGAATGAATGAATGATGCGTCTAATCCAAACTCCTGCTAGCATCCACATATGCCGCAGCTCCATGTCCCTGGAATAGAATATCAATCCTGGCGTCCTTGTGGCTGGACACCTAAAAGGTTTTGAAAATAGTTTTATAGGAAGGTTTAGAACCCAAAACATTTTGAAAAAATTTAGCAAGTGAATTAACTGCAGTAATTTAAAATGCATGAATGCGCTTCATATAAAAGTTAGTGTCGCACTCTCTTGTGGATATTCTCGCCCCTCCACTAATGTGCACACCTAACGGTTACCTTAACCCCACCTATTTGTACTACCCCGTCCAACTAGTCCTGGTGTAACATCCCCTTGCCATACTACTCTAACCCGAGTATAATTATTCATTAACTATAAGTTATCTCACCAATTAACTTAAATAAATTCCTCCTTAATGAATAGCATATAACCGTAACACAAGTTATATAAATTTAATACGTCACACTCTGTATTATTCCCACAAATGATTAACTTAATTAATTTCTCATTAATTAACAACATATAACTTTAACCCGAGTTATATAAAGTAAATACATCACACACTCTAATATCACTACAATTGATTATCTTAATTAATTTCTCATTAATTAACAACATATAACTGTAACCCGAATTATATAAAGTAAATACATCACACACTGTAATATCACTACAATTGATTATCCTAATTAATTTCTCATTAATTAACAACATATAACTGTAACCCGAGTTATATAAAGTAAATACACCGCACACTGTATTATCACCTACATATAATATTTACTACCATATTATACGTACCTTTCCTAACATGCACACATATATCATACGTGTATCCATCCTTTCGAGTATATCCTCACCAGATGATTCACTCTAAAATGCCATCTCACTAGGTGTGCTCATAAAACCTAGTTTTGCACAGATGGAATCACTCACATACTTGGACTAAATTATAAACCAAGTGGAGACGGTCATATTCCTTCCCTGAAAGTGAGATTAATCCCTCACCCATATATGTACCGGACTCTATGACCTGGGGATATACTCTCCCTACTCCTCAAGCTAGGGGATTCACCCACATCGCGCAACCTCCCTTGATAGCATTAGAGCATATAAATTGAATAAATATCTAGTCACTGATATTTAATATCACACCCAATATATACACGTATATATATACTATCACTACACCGTATATATATAATCTAAACCCTCGGCTTTACCGTCTACTAAAAATCCCTTACACTGCCTGTAATTTCCTGAGTCTGTGACCCGATTCAACGTAATTAATTTTCTCACTTAATAATTTATCGTCTTGACGAGTCTATCGTCCGACTCTAATTAAATTAATTAACACACTTATTAATTTAATACCTCCCCGAGTCTACAATCTGACTCTAATTAAATTAATTTACACACCTATTAATTTAATAACTACCAGAGTCTACACCCCAACTCTAATTAAATTAATTATTACACCCATTAATTTAATACACACCCGAGTTTACAATTTGACTCCAAACTCTCAATAATTAATTTAACACTTTAATGTCACTTAACCAACATACCCGGACTCGCTCACTTGGTCTAATTTACATCTCATAATACCATACCCACATTTTCGCCTACAATGTGTCACACCTTTATTTCTATAATTTTCACAATTATATTTGGCTATAATTATTAACATACCCGGACTCGATTCACATGGCCCGAAATTAAATACTTCCCGAGTCTATATCCCGACTCTAAATTACTTAGTTTATCTCCAAACTTAATTCACTACCTTGGCGTTGCTTAGCCAATATACCCGGACTCGCTCACTTGATCCGTATCTCCCTATTTTGGAATAAACCTTCCTAAATCTTATCCATAAAGTGCCCCATCTAAATTTCCACTAGACCCAATTTACATTTCCCCATAATTACTAGGAATATGTGTTCCATATTTAATTACTCACTAATGGATGTATGGAAATTAATATATAATTAATTTCCCCCTTATATCACACACGGGCCGAACTGCCCAGAATTTCCCATCGTCGATCGATCGATGCCCCCCGATCGATCCCTTCGTGCCAGCTCTCCTTCCTTGCTGAATTCCAGTATTAAAGAAATTTCATTGTTTCTTTCCACAAAACCAACCTCAAATCAGCCTATTAATCATCTTATAACATTTCTTATGAACTAAAATATCCTCTAAACCTTTTAACATCATTAACACTATGAATCTTGACCCACCCAAGAACACAAATTTCAAGGGTACAATCCCAATTTCAAATTCAAATTAAATCCTTTTATATTCTGATTTTTCTCTTTCAACCCAGATAATCATACTCAGAATTATATAGCACAACTAATTCTTACCTTAAATCTCCTTCAATGATTCAATTAACAAAACTCCCTTTTTGTACCCATTTATCCCCAAAATGAAATTTAGTTTACACATCACTAAAATATGAATTGGGTATCAAACTTTATGAATCAAAACAGTTAACCACTTTTCTGGAATCGTTCGTAGGGTCTGATCCATCGTCGACGCCCCTTAATTTGACTCAAAAATCCCAAATTGGCTTTTGCTAAGCTTTCCCTCAATTTGCCTCTCAAGCCCTAGGTTTAGATTTGTGATGGCTGCTAATTTCCTAAGCCCTCTATTAGGTTAAAACTCTAAATCCCGTTTTTAGCCTAATGGGCTTAATTAAAATAGCCCAACTCACCCCGTGTGGGCCCAACTATGCCCAAAAATGCCTCGAGACCCAATTATTACCCTCGGGTACTCTTTTCGGACTATCTCGACCCATCCGGACTGAATCGGGGACTCAGAATTAGCATCCGAATTAATTTATAAAAATTCTTATCTCACTCCCAATTTAGTCTATACCGACTCCGAGCTGGGACAAGTGCATACCCCGTCATTAGTACCCGAAATGACGTAATTAAATTATTACTATTCACTTAGTAAATACATTTTCCTAAATATTAACCATTCACTCCCTGATTAATATATCAAAATATATATTGCCATAATTACTTCAATTAAAATTACAACACACCAGTAATTTAAAATTCCCGAATTAATTAAATATTAAATGCACAAAAATACGGGGTGTTACATACTCCCCCCCTTTCAAAAGAATTTCGTCCTCGAAATTAAGATAAACCTAGTGTTCCAATATTCACATATTACTCACTAGTCATGTGCCGCCAAGCCCGCTATATATATCCCATCCGCTTCTAACCATACGTTACACAAGTATGGATTTAAAATAAACCAGGGCGCCCATACACCCTATACCCGTGCTTAACTGCACAAAATTTGCCTTAATTAACCTGGGTGCCCATACACCCTATCCCCGCGCCCTACAGCACGAAAGTTACCCGATTATGTTAGTCATAATCCGTAAAATAACTTCGTACCCGTAGTCATATCACATATATATATATATATACATATATATCTACAGCCCGGGTACCTAACCCATGTATTAACGTTCAAACATCTTCCCGTAAAACACTTGTCTCTCAACACAAAAGTATATACGCTTACTCTTATGCTACCAAAGACAACAAAAAATACCGTGCCCTTACTATCACTAGTCCTTGCGCAAAATAAACCCCGAGCTATCTCTCTTTGCTCGAAAATAAATCTAACCACCCTGATTCACTTCAATAAACATCCCCACTTATCGGGATAAAATGTGAGAACACAAAACCTCACTATGTGCTATCGCACCACGCATTACAACATATATATCGACATATATACAGGCTATACGCCCTCTCCGATGATACCTAGTACTAACCCTACCCTGGTGTCGCGAACACCAAAATTTTACACTACTATCCACAATAGTTAAATTCCATCGCTATCCAGCCGATATTTAGGAAATATTATTAACCCTACTCCCATAATTCTCGAAAGTAGTAACTCTTCGCATAATTCAAACGATCACTCAGTGTACGCCTCCACTCTCCCGTGAAGAACACCAAGGAACTCCTCTATCCTACGGAAAGTTTATCCACATATTATGGCTGCTATCGCCAACACACCCACTAAGTTCGACTCAACTGCAAACTCTAGTGAAAAGTAAGTCTTATACCGTGACATACTCTTTGTCACTCAAAATATATACCCCATGCCCCTAGGGTAAAAATAATTACCTCTATACTCCAGGTGTAACGGTTGGTTCTCGGGTTCCGGAGCAGCTTCTCCCTGCCCGAATGCACCCATGACTTGCTTTAGTGGCTGTACATCCAGGACCTCGTCCTGTAGTTGCTCCCTTCCTAGATTAAGACAATATTTCTTCATGTGTCTCACTTTCCCCACAAACGAAACACCTTCTAATACATTCACCCTGCCACTTGTCCCCTCAATGCCGACCTTGTTGGAATTCCTGGTCATACTGTCGATAGCCTCGAGTTCTAAATCGTTTGGCATGATTTACCTATCGGAAATCCTACCCCTAATCTCCCCTAGTCTGATTTTGGGATATCCTACTGGTATTGTTCCCTCCTGCCTTATCCGATTGGCTAGTTCCCACTCCCCTCCCGCTTCCTTTCGCGTGGAAGCGATATTCCCGACGGTGCCGGAGTGCTGCGTTAACGACATCAGTATAAGCTACTAATGCGTATTTACCAATTAAATATTGTCTGATTCTCCCGAATAACTCATCCATAAACTTTTCTTTATTTCTCTTTTCCTTGCTTACCTCATCCGGTACAAAATTTTCCCAACGAGTGAATTCCTCCTCGTAATCGGCCACTGAACGGTCCCCTGGAGTCACCTCACAAAATTTTCTCCTCGTTTTAGTCTCAACCGCTGGAGGAAAAATACTTGCGGTTGAACCGCACCCAAAACTCTGCAATATCTAGTGTGTCCCTTTCCTCAACTGTGGTGATCGATTCCCACAACTGTAGCGCTACTCCCACTTAACTAAAAGTGGTTAGCATTTTCTTCCGCACTTCATCGCAATCTCCCATGCGTAGGTAATGATGGATATCACTCTTCCTTGACACGCTAGTACTACATTTGAACCCTCTCGCAACTCTGGTGGGTTCCCACTAAAAATAACCTCTCTTTCTTGCTTCCACCCCGACGACCCCGCGTGAGTCTGAACATTCGGCGCCACTAACACTTGTGGTGGATCCCGTGGAAAGTACCCAGCCTTTGCGACCACCGTTGCCCCAACTGCCTGTCCCACTATTTCAGTTACCTACGCTGCCAAAATCCTCTCTGGCCGTTTCTGCGGTAGCTCTTGCTCCTAACGAGCCTCCTTCGTCTTATCTCCCCCTGCTGCCCTAGCTGCTCTCTCTCTCCTAGGCATCATCTGGAATGAGAATTGAATTTTGTATGAGTTCACTCTTAAATATAAATTTTGTAGAAGAACGTATATGCGCATACGTATGAGAATACAACAATCCTATAATAGGGTTCTAAGTCCATGATTGTTAAGACGAAATGTTAAAAGCCGCATAGATCCTAAGGACACTAGAACGTGATGCTCTAATACCATCAGTGACCCCCAGCCTAATAAAATACCGGGTGATCAGTCCTATACCAAATTAAAACAGGAATCCTAGTTGGATCATCCTTAGCATCACTGTCGAAAACTTTTTAAACTTACTAACCACCTAGTATTCCAAAAACTGGTGCCAAATTTTAACCTTTTTAATTTTACAAAACAGTACATGCGGAAATAAATATAAACCATTCATAGAACTGAATAGAACTCAACTGAAATAATTAATTACACAACTTGCCGAATAAACCATCGGCCACCAAAGTGAAATAATCCAATAGAATATTCAACATCGGAATAAAACAAATCTAAAAACTGAACTGAAAGTCTGGGCGACATGCCCTAAATAAAACTGGAACTGATGAGTGATTCCTACTCTAGGAATAAATGAATGATGCGTCTAATCCTAACTCCTGATAGCATCCACATATGCCAAAGCTCCGTGTCCCTGGAATAGAATATCAATCCTGGCGTCCCTGTGGCTGGACACCTAAAAGGTTTTGAAAATAGTTTTGTAGCAAGGGTTAAAACCCAAAACATTTTGAAAATATTTAGCAAGTGAATTAACTGTAGTAATTTAAAATGCACGAATGGGCTTCATATCAAAGTTGGTGTCGCATTCTCTTGTGGATATTCTCGCCCCTCCACTAATGTGCACACCTAACACTTACCTTGACCCCACCTAGTTGTACTACCCCGTCCAACTAGTCCTGGTGTAACCTCCCCTTGCCATACTACTCTAACCCGAGTATAATTATTCATTAACTATAAGTTATCTCACCAATTAACTTTAAAAAATTCCTCCTTAATGAATAGCATATAACCGTAACACAAGTTATATAAATTTAATACGTCACACTCTGTATTATTCCCACAAATGATTAACTTAATTAATTTCTCATTAATTAACAACATATAATTGGGACCCGAGTTATATAAAGTAAATACATCACACACTGTAATATCACTACAATTGATTATCTTAATTAATTTCTCGTTAATTAACAGCATATAACTGTAACCTGAGTTATATAAAGTAAATACATCACACACTGTAATATCACTACAATTGATTATCTTAATTAATTTCTCATTAATTAACAACATATAACTGTAACCCGAGTTATATAAAGTAAATACATCACACATTGTATTATCACCTACATATAATATTTACTACCATATTATATGTACCTTTACTAACATCCACACATATATCATACGGGTATCCATCCTTCCGAGTATACCCTCACCAGATGATTCACTCTAAAATTCCATCTCACTAGGTGTGCTCACAAAAACTAGTTTTGCCAAGATGGAATCGCTCACCAACTTGGACTAAAATATAAACGAAGTGGAGGTGGTCATATTCCTTCCCTGAAAGTGATATTAATCCCTCACCATATATCTACCGGACGCTATGACCTGGGGATATACTCGCCCTACTCCTCAAGCTAGGGGATTTACCCACATCGCGCAACCTCCCTTGATAGCATTAGAGGATATAAATTGAATAAATATCTAGTCACTGATATTTAATATCACACCCAATATATACACATATATATATACTATCACTATACCGTATATATATAATATAAACCCCCGGCTTTACCGTGTACTAAAAATCCCTTACACTGCCTGTAATTTCCTGAGTCTCTGACCCGATTCAACGTAATTAATTTTCTCACTTGATAATTTATCATCTTCACGATTCTATCGTCCGACTCTAATTAAATTAATTAACACACTTATTAATTTAATACCTCCCCGAGTCTACAATCCGACTCTAATTAAATTAATTTACACACCTATTAATTTAATATCTACCCGAGTCTACACCCCGACTCTAATTAAATTAATTATTACACCCATTAATTTAATACTTACCCAAGTTTACAATCTGACTCCAAACTAATTACTTTATGTCAATAATTAATTTAACACTTTAATGTCACTTAACCAACACACCCGGACTCGCTCACTTGGTCCAATTTACATCTCATAATATCATACCCACATTTTCTCCTACAATTTGTCACACCTTTATTTCTATAATTTTCCGAATTATAGTTGCCTATAATTATTAACATACCCGGACTCGATTCACTTTGCCCGAAATTAAATATTTCCCGAGTCTATATCCCAACTCTAAATTAATTAGTTTTTCTCCAAACTTAATTCACTACCTTGGCATCGCTTAGCCAAAATACCCGGACTCACTCACTTGATCCGTATCTCCAAATTTTGGAATAAACCTTCCTAAATCTTATCCATAAAGTGCCCCAGCTAAATTTCTCCTAGTCCCAATTTACTTTTCCCCATAATTACTAGGAATATATGTTCCATATTTAATTACTCATTAATGGATGGATGGAAATTAATATATAATTAATTTCCCCCTTATATCACACACAGGCAGAACTGCCCAGAATTTCCCATCGTCGATCGATCGATCCCTTCGTGCCAGCTCTCCTTCCTTGCTGAATTCCACCATTAACGAAATTTCAAGGTTTCTTTCCTCAAAACCAACCTCAAATCAACCTATTAATCATCTTATAACATTTCTCATGAACTAAAAATATCCTCTAAACCTTTTAACATCATTAACACTATGAATCTTGACCCACCCAAGAACACAAATTTCTAGGGTACAATCCAAATTTCAAATTCAAATTCCATCCTTTTATATTCCGATTTTTCTCATTCAAACCAGATAATCATACTCAGAATTATATAGCACAACTAACTCTTACCTTAAATCTCCTTCAATGATTCAATTAACAAAACCCCCTTTTTGTACCCATTTATCCCCAAAACGAAATTTAGTTTACACATCACTAAAATATGAATTGGATATCACACTTTATGAATCAAAACAGTTAACCACTTGCCTGGAATCATTCGTAGGGTCTGATCCGTCGTCGACACCCCTTAATTTGACTCCAAAATCCCCAAATTGGCTTCTGCTATGCTTTACCCCAATTTCCCTCTTAATGCCTAGGCTTAGATTTGTTATGGCTACTGATTTCCTAAGCCCTCTATTAGGTTAAAACTCTAAATTCCGTTTTTAGCCTTATGGGCTTAATTAAAATAGCTCAACTCACCCCGTGTGGGCCCGACTATGCCCAAAAATGCCCCGTGACCCAATTATTACCCCCGGGTACTCTTTTCTGACTATCTCGACCCATCCGGACTCAACCGCGCACTTAGAATTGTCATCCGAATTAATTTATAAAAATTCTTATCTCACTCCCAATTTAGTCTATACCGACTCCCAACTGGAATAAGTGCATACCCCGTCATTAATACGCGAAATGACGTAATTAAATTATTACTATTCACTTAGTAAATACATTTCCCTAAACATTAACCATTCACTCCCCGATTAATATTTCAAAATATATATTGCCATAATTAATTCAATTAAAATTACAACACACTCGTAATTTAAAATTCCCGAATTAATTAAATATTAAATGCACAAAAATACGGGGTGTTACATTAAATTAGTTGTGTAACCTCACTAGATAAGAAAAGGGATATTTGGGTATATTTCTGAAATTATTTAAATGACGTGAGGGAAATTATTTCTAGAGTAAACTAGTTTAAGACTAGGGAAGAGTAGGATTATATGAAGGGTGGAACTTTAGGGACATGATTGAGGTATATGATAATTGGTGACCTTTGTTAGCGTCATTATTCCTCGGAGACTAATTTGGGAATTCATTAAAAGTTGAAGTTTGTAATGATGACATTTAACATGTATGGATCCAGATATAGCGTAATGCATCTTTTAAAATGAGAATAAATTATGAAGAATAAATTGTATACACACACCTCTCTAAATGCTATCATAGGGGAAGTACGCGCATGAGGTGAAGACCCATGGCTAGTGAATGCTGGGAGAACATAGTCCTCGGCTATAGGACTAGTTTTTATATATATTGCGTGATTACTGTTCGAAGTGGGGTAATTCAGGGTGTCGTTATGACTCACTGTCGAAGGTATATGGCCACTTCCCGACGTCACGTGATGTAGGACGCCCATGTTGTCTTGGTGATAGGTCGTAGAAGATGATAGCTAATTAGGGGTGCGTCCAGTGGGGAAACCCGGAAGGACGGTCTTAGTATCGTTATATGTTGTGTAATGTAACTATTCTTATTAAAGTGGGATTTAATTGATGACAAAGCACTCTATGAATTAAATTGCTATGAATGCGTTTCCTAATGAGATATGGAACGATGAAATAAAATTTTGTAAAAAGGATATTGAATCTCAGTTACTGATATTTTTATTCACACCATCTTGCATAATTGAATTGGGATTACTGTTGGAATGCGAGGCTCCGATTAGAATAGAGTATACTGATCATCTTTCAAGCCTATGACGTGTTTGTTGAAGACGTAGCGACAAAGTTTATAAAGCTTCATCATCATTCCGGTTTCGTGCCACGTTTATACGTCATCAACCATAGTTCCATGCTCCCAAGGTATGAATGCAATTATATATATATAGGAGCTCGAAACTTGTTTATTGGGTGTGAGATTTTAAAACTGCGTTTTTATTTTCAGAAAGGTTTCTAATTAAAACTTTAAATAAAGTTTATAAAGTTTTCTGGGATTAAACAAGATTTTTCAAACTTTCTGTCTCTTCATTCGATATGTCATTCGAACCAGATTGCCAACGACTTCCCATTATGGCATACTGGAACTTCGTTCGAAATGTCGTTCGAACGAGATTGTCGTTCTAACAAGATTTCTACCGAGCTTCTAATGAGTTCATACTGGAACTTCGTTAGAAGACTCGTTCGAACGAGAATGTTGTTCGAACGAGATGCCAGGCGGGAACAGTTTTTGGCAGTTTTAAGAAGTTTTTCTCCCACTTCCCCACTTGTTTCTTTACCAACTTTTCACAGCATAACTATGAGCGTGAATCACTTTTGATTAAGTATCTTTTTCAAATACTACTAACTCCTAGAGAGGGTTTTGAGAGTAAAATCAAAGAGGGAAAAAGATCATGTTTTGAGTGTGTTTTTATCAAAGAGAAAAATATACACCACTCTAGTTTACACCCAAATTGTTTCTTCCAAGTTCCCATATTCATTTATATTTCTTGTAGTTTTGGCACCGGGTTCATCTCTTCCGTTAAAAGAGAAGTTTCGGGTTTTCTTCTACATCCCATAAAGAAAGAATAAGAGTTTGTTTGTTGCGACATTACCCACTTGGAGAAAGGCTCCTTGTTCGGGTGACGGTGACCATACAAAGTCCGATCGGTGGACTCCGAGACCGCGGTGGAGCTCCGTGGTTATCCGCTAGGAAGAGGTATCTATAAGAAAAAGCGTCGAGGCATGAGATGGATCGAGTCGTGTGTTGTAAGACTTTCTGTCTTGTATTTGTAAATTCCGTATATAGTGGATTTGAGGCTAGGGCCGTCCGAGGTTGTTTCCCATCTTGGGTTTTTCCTCGTACATCGCGGCGTAGTGAATTAATTATTTTATTTTATCTTTGGCAAAATCACCTAGAACGCATATTTAGGTAAAAAGATAAAATTGGTTTAATTTAGTCTCTACGTGTTTAATTTGGTGATAATTAATTTTGGGTACTGTGTTGTTAATTAATTCAAGTCATTTAATTTAATTGTTAAAATTGGTTTGGCCTAATTTGTTTAAATGAAAAATATGACTTAGGCAGAATTCTAAGGATTGAATTAATTGGTTTAAGTGAAATTAAGATTTGTGTGTGTTTCATTAATTCTCACTTGTGTTTAATTTTAATTTAAAATATAAATTAAAATTTGGTAATTCGTTTGTTTTATTGAACCATCATCTTTACGCTTCCGCATCTCGATTAAAACATAAAAGGAAATAATATATATTTTTAATAAGAAAATCAAAAATCGGGAGCCTCGCATTCCAACAAGTGGTATCAGAGCCAAAGCGATAAATTATTTCGTTAACGATCCTTTAAATGATTTTTGGCTAGAATGGAATTTTCCCCATTTTCAAAATTTCCTATTTTCGATGGTTCAAACTACGCGTATTGGAAAGCGCGTATCAAAGCGGCACTAGAATCTATCGACGAGAGAGTTTGGTTGTCTGTCGTTAATGGGTGGTTCCCACCAACTCATTTAGTTGAAAATGAACGTGTTCCAATACCTGCCGATAGATGGACTGAGAATGAGTTTAAACTTTCAAATTTTAATTCCCGTGGTTTAAATGCCTTGTTTAGCGTTGCCACACTGGAAGAATTCCGACGTATTATGACGTGTGAAACCACTAAAGAAGCTTGGGATATTTTACAATTAACTCATGAAGGAACTAGTGTCGTAAATGCTTCGAAACTCCAAAACCTCACCACTCAATTTCAAACTATCAAAATGAACGATAATGAAACTTTTGATGAATTTTATGCTAGATTGTCCGATATTGTCAATTCATCTTTTAACTTGGGAGAGAAAATACCCGACAACCATGTTGTAAATAAAATTTTAAGGTCCCTTCCCGATAGATTCATTCCAAAAGTGACCGTTTTAAATTCTCTAACAACTTTAGCCTCTACGAAATTAGAAGAGCTCGTAGGTGATTTACAAACCTATGAACTAAACATATTTCCCTCTAAAATTGAAAAGAAAATTGAAAAGGGTGATGCTTTAAAAGCCCGAAAAGAGAAAAGTGAAAAGGGCATTGCTTTAAAAGCCCGAAAATAGAAAAGTGAAAAGGGCATTGCTTTAAAAGCCCGAAAAGAGGTCAAAAAGGTAGTAGAGAGCGAGAGTGATAGTGACTCGGAAGACATGGATTTGTTTGCTCGTAAATTTAGAAAATTTCTTAAATTTAACAAAGATAAATTTAAAAATGATTTTAAGAAATTTGAAACTTCTAATTATGACAAAGCCGAGAAGATCCCTAAACCTATTAATGAAAATTTAAATAGGGACATGTCTAATAGGTGTTTTGGTTGTGAGGGTTATATCCATAGGGCTTCTGAGTGCACCAATAAACTAAGGAAAGAGGGTAAACGACCCATTTCATATAATGCGACCCTTAGTGATAGTGATAAGGAAGAGGGACCCGATTCCCCCACTAAGCAAAATTTTGTGGCCGAAAGTGAATCTTCTCATGAAGATACTCAAACTCATGACACTTCCGAGGTCAAAGTTTTTGATTCCCTTGTTTTTTATGATAGTGAGAGTGGAGAAGAAAGAGAGAGCGAAAATGAAGAAGAGGTTAATGTGAGTGAACTTCAAAATGCTTTTCAAGAACTTTATAGCGAATTTATCAAAACTCAAAAGAGCTAATTTGAAGTTAGAAGCTTGTTTGAGAGAGAGTGTCAAGGTCGTTGATGATAGTATGTTGGTTGAAGACCTTAGGGCACGTGAGAGGACTCTTCAAGAGAAGCTTGAATATGTAGAAGGCGAGAGAGATAGCCTTAGGGGTTTAATGGAATCCTTGAAAAAGGAGCTTCTTGCTTTTCAAGAGCGAAATGTTTTACTAGAGTCTAACATTTTAGAGTTGCAAAATAAATTAAAAGAGTCTAGTAATGTCAAATTTGATTTGGAGTGTCGTTCGCAAACAATAGATAAAATCTTAGGAACGGTCCAAATTAAAAATGACATGTGTGGTTTAGGCTTCAATACTTGTAATGAATCTACTCTTAAAGCCAAAACCAACGTTTTAGGAGAATCTACTAGGAAAGCTTTTAGAGAACACTCCGTAGGTAAATCTTTTCGACATGTTTTTACTTGTTCACGTTGTGGTCGAAAAGGTCATCTTAGGAAATTTTATTTTGATCTTAAACGAATTCCTAGAAAATCCCAACGTAAAACAACCAATGTATTTAACATTCCTACACCCCAAGATAGTCATTCTTCATTAATTTGGGTTAGGAAATCCGACTTGGTTGCCTTGCAAAATAGGGTTTTTTATTTTCATTTACTTTCACATGCTTCCTCCCTTGCTAAATCTAAAGGATGAATGTGTTAGTCTTTTGCATGCTTTAGCATTTGTACTTCATGATATATTCACATGCTAAATGTATGCTTGTTCTAATCATTTTCTAGTCTATGCTCCATGCTTATCACATGCTAAATTTATGAATTTAGTTTATCTTTTGTATTTTATTTTATTCATTTTGTTTGCGTTAAATGAAAAATTCAAAAAGATTTTTGTTTATCATTTGGGTTTTTATCTCTTGATAATTTAAGCTTAATGAAAAGTTCAAATGATTTTTGTTTATCTTTTGAGTATATATTTTTATCTTTGATTAAAAATGTCAAAACTCAAAATGATTTTATTTTTGTGTGTATTTTGGTTTGACACACTTTAAGTGGCATATACTTGTCTTAGAATCCCATATTTTATGCTCCCATGTGGCTAGAACTTTTGGTTTTGATTGTCAATCCTTATTATGTTCTTTACCATGCTTACATGGAGTAGTTGGATTTTGTGTTGTTTAAATGGATTCTATTTTTTATATGCCTTTATTCACACATGCACGAGCTCCTTTGAAATTTTAACTTCATATGTATAATTGAGCTATGTGAGGTGTTCTCCTTCCAATCTTGTCATCTACATATTTGTGACTTAGGAGGACTAGTGCATGTCAAAATCCGTTGCACGTGAGATTTGTGTTAAAAATGAAAACATGATAAATAAAATGTGCACGGGGAAGGGCTTCGAAAGGACTAAGTGATCCTTTGCGATAGTAAGCCACCGTTTTGAATGGACCTAAAAGAAATATGTGGTCCAAAGGCCTAAAATCCTAAAATATGGCATTAAAAAGAAAAATCAATTGCCAAGGCCTATGTTTGATTGATATATTCATTCAAAATTAATATAAATGCTTATTGAGGGAGATTGGATGGTATATCAACGGTTTGCACAATGTCCGTTTATTCTAGTTGCATATTTCATTTCATGACTCTATTGGTTTGTAGAATCATCAATATGCTAGGCTTGTATGCATTGTGTATGTTTGTTCATTCAGTTCAATTTATATTGTCACATGAGGTTATATTCAAATGTGATGAAGTTTGCAATCAATTGAGAACTCCGTGAACATGTTTTAAGTGATTGGGTCTCAATTTAATTGTTACTAGTTCACACCTCAACACTTTCATTTCCGTATGACACATTTTTGCCATACGAGTGTGCAAACTTATTGTATTTTGTGTCATGTGTGTGTTCATATCTATACATATGTGCTTGTGCATTCTTGATATATTTATAGTACATATATATATGATATTTTGTTTTCTCCTTTGCCTTGCTTTCTAGTCCTTGTATGCTTATACTTTAGTTTTGGTATCTATCTTGGATTAGTTATATTTTTGTTGCCCATATGCTTTCATGTCTTATCACTTTAAGCTTCAACATGCTTAAGCCTTTGTCTATACCTGAACAAAAAGGGGGAGAATGATAGGGGGAGAAATGGTATCTTATCCTATTATAATCTTATCTAAGTTTAGGATCTTATCATATTATAATCTTATCTAAGTTTAGGAGATTTAACTTAGGGGGGGGGGGGGTATTTATTTTCATTGCTTTAAATACTTTGATATTCCCTATGCATTTGATGAGTTTTCTTAAGTGTGCAAGAATTCTTCTACAACGGCATCTTTCAATGGCAACGAGTTTGATCCTTGGGTTAGTCAAGTTTGGGTGGGTTATGTTTTGAGTCTAGTGAGCTTGAAGGACCTTTAGGATTTTTTTGTTTAAGTTTTTGTCCCGGAATAGCCAAAGGGGGAGATTTGTAAGGACGCAAATTTTCAATTGAGTCCGTATATAGTTTTGGCTCAATTCCGGACAAAAAAGTTTGAGTCATAGAATAGAGTATATTGATCATCTTTCAATCCTATGACGTGTTTGTTGAAGACGTAGTGACAAAGTTTATAAAGCTTCATCATCATGCCGGTTTCATGCCACGTTTATACGTCATCAACCATAGTTCCATGCTCCCAAGGTATGAATGCAATTATATATATATATATATATATATATATATATATATATATATATATATATATATATATATATATGTAGGAGCTTGGAACTTGTTTATTGGGTGTTAGGTTTTAAAACTACATTTTTATTTTCAGAAAGATTTCTAATTAAAACTTTAAATAAATTTTATAAAGTTTTCTAGGCTTAAACAAGATTTTTCAAACTTTCTGTCTCGTCGTTCGATATGTCGTTCGAACGAGATTGTCGTTCGAACCAGATGTCGTTCAAACGGATTGCCAACGATTTCCCATTATGGCATACTAGAACATCATTTGAAATGTCGTTCGAACGAGATTGTCGTTCTAACGAGATTTCTAACGAGCTTCTAACGAGTTCATACTGGAACTTCGTTAGAAGACTCGTTCGAATGAGAATGTCGTTCGAACGAGATGCCAGGCGGGAACAGTTTTTGGCAGTTTTAAGGAGTTTTTCTCCCACTTCTCCAGTTGTTTCTTAACCAACTTTTCACCGCATAACTATGTGCGGGAATCACTTTTGATTAAGTATCATTTTCAGATCCTACTAACTCCTAGAGAGTGTTTTGAGAGTAAAATCAAAGAGGGAAAAAGATCATGTTTTGAGTGTGTTTTTATCAAAGAGAAAAATATACACCACTCTAGTTTACACCCAAATTGTTTCTTCCAAGTTCCCATATTCATTTATATTACTTGGAGCTTTGGCACCGGGTTCATCTCTTTCGTTCAAAGAGAAGTTTCGAGTTTTCTTCTACATCCCATAAAGAAAGAAGAAGAGTTTGTTTGTTGCGACATTACCCACTTGGAGAAAGGCTCCTTGTTCGGGTGATGGTGACCATACAAAGTCCGATCGGTGGACTCTTAGACCGCGGTGGAGCTCCGTGGTTATCCGCTAGGAAGAGGTATCTACAAGAAGAAGCGTCGAGGCGTGAGAGGGATCGAGTCGTGTGTTGTAAGACTTTCTGTCTTGTATTTGTAAATTCCGTATCTAGTGGATTTGAGGCTAGGGCTGTCCGAGGTTGTTTCCCGTCTTGGGTTTTTCCTCGTACATCGTGGCGTAGAGGATTAATTGTTTTATTTTATCTTTTGCAAAATCACCTAGAATGCATATTTAGGTAAAAAGATAAAATTGGTTTAATTTAATCTCTACGTGTTTAATTTGGTGATAATTAATTTTGGGCACTGTGTTGTTATTTAATTCAAGTCATTTAATTTAATTGTTAAAATTGGTTTGGCCTAATTTGTTTAAATGAAAAATATTTCTTAGGAAAAATTCTAAGACTTGAATTAATTGGTTTAAGTGAAATTAGTATTTGTGTGTGTTTCATTAATTCTCACTTGTGTTTAATTTTAATTTAAAATATAAATTAAAATTTGGTAATTCGTTTGTTTTATTGAACCATCAACTTTACTCTTCCGCATCTCGATTAAAACATAAAACGAAATAATATATATTTTTATGGACTCAATTGGAAATTTGCGTCCTTACAATTATGGTCATTATAGTTGCTTTAGGTTATGCATTTAAATTGAGTAGTTATATTTCTGATCATTATTCATGATGATTAAATTGTCCATAACTGTCATACTCTTTATTCATCTGGTGATCATATTAAACTGGGCCCTAACCCGTTTATATCTCTTTGTTTGCATGACTATTATATTCGGCCAGGTGATCCATCGCAAGGACGCCCGTATTGACTTTTTCATTCCAATGTCTTGGAGCTATAGCACTTTGCGGATGTTAAGGGAAATTCGAAATAGACACTTCCAATTTTGTATTCTAGTTATGATCGGTTACATACTCGGGCGTGTTGCCCAAGCCTTGTATTTGTATTATATTATGTGATGTTATACTTTAATACTCGGTGTAACGAAATTTTAAGGATCTGTTAACCGACAACTTATTCAGTTATTTTGATATATATACTAGTTGATCAATTTCCTGTAGTTATTTTATTCACCTTCTTTTCAATTGGATGGTTTAAATGTTTCTTTTAACTTACAAAATAAATGTTGACAATCAGTTTTCTAAAATAATGTGTTGTTATCTAGTATACTTATTGTATTAACGTCATGCTAAGAATGGACCATCTACGATTCTTGCCATTATTGGAGTATCGTGCTAGCCACCACTTATTTCAATAAGTTGGTTGTCACACGTGGGTAAAATAAGAAATTAGACACTTGGGACCCTCTTTTGCACTAATTGGACTACACATCGATTGATCATTCATGGGAACCTCTCTGTCTCTCTCACTACCTATATATATATATATATATATATATATATATATATATATATATATATATATATATGTACCGATAAAATGACTAGAGTACTGTTCAGAAGGTAATGGGTTAACTGAATGTTGTATCAAAGTTTTCTCAATGGTTTATTAAATAATCTATAAAAGTATTATCGAATTACATTTGAAGGATTTAGTCTATTAACATATGTGTTGTTTTATGAGTTTACTCTGTTTATATTAGATTTATGTTTTTTGTTCATGTTTTATGGGTTCATAAGCTCTATATATTGGTTTGCAAGCTCTATATACTATGTTTACTTACTGAATATTCTTTCTGAGTTGATTTCATATATTATTGAATTGTCTTGTAATAATGTGGTATAATGTTTATGTTGTTACTGAACATTCGGTTTTGATTTCTAATCAATTTTTTCAAATACATACTCTATTTTTGTTTCTGGGATTTATGGGAGTTTTAATAGTTTATTTAAAAATAAATAAACTGGGATTTTAATAAAATTTTTAATACTATTGATGTTTAGAATTCTTATTTGATTTAATTTCTGGCAGTTTACGTTTTTGATATTTTTTTAACTATAAAGAATCTTGTCGTCTACTATGTATGTAATCTAATAGGATTGTTAATTCGAAGTGGGTGTTATGTATAGAATGTATGTCGATTTGTCTTTGCATTATTTTTATTGATTTTTGACTTATATATTCAAAGTGGTATTTCATTACATTTGATTTTGGGTATGACGTAAAGAATATATGTCGATTCATTAGTAGTTTTTATTCTAAAGAACGTATGCCAATTCCTGTTCGTACTGTTTTTATTGTGTTTGGGGATATATATGATGTTTCATTTCAAAGAATGACTTTAGTATAGCTTATATTATGTTTTAGACACATTTAATAATTAGTTTTCATTTTTTTCATTTTTTAGTTGACTTCTTTGCGTACACGGAGGACGTTACCATATTTGGCAACGTATGTTATTTTTAAATATACCCTCTTTCACATAAATGATAGAAGTTCCTACTTCCTAATAATTTTGTTATGCATTTTCATTCTTTACTTATCGAAGTATGGAGATGCAATGATTGCTATAACAACCGCACTCCTCCCATCACTTAATATTATCCTCATCTATATGTTTATATGTTGATTTCGTCCATTTCCTTTTTAATTATAGATTCAAAGGGTGCGGCAAAATAATATTAGTGTTGATGTCCTCAATGAATCTCATCTAAATAATGTTTGTTCCGTGGTAAGAAAATGCACTTTGGTTTACTAATAGTACTTATAAGAAGTTTCTCCATTCTTAATCAACATAATCATTTATTATTTCCTCTACATCTTGTTAAGATTTGCACACCTTTAATACGACATGGGAAGGAAAAAGCAAACTTGGCACCCACTAAGGTTGAAATTTTTTCTATTCTCATTTTTTCTAGTGTATATAACATATTTCTTTATCTAATAATATACACTAAACCTTTTAATATAGGAGACATTCAAAGGAAAAGGAAAAATAAGTGCCTCTTTAAGTGTGGTATGTTTTAGATTTACTATGATTATATCTACTATTTTCTCATTTTTTATCATTATGTTCTTCATTTCTCTATAGTTTGCCTAATTTGTTTTGATTTTTTCAATGCTTCTTCCTTTTTCCATGGATTAAGAGGTCGTGTTGAAATAACCTTAGTATTGTTATACGTGACAATGTTCCACGAAAAATTTGCATATTGGGGTAAATATTAGATACTAAATGATTTTATCGTTTGAACTTCATATTTATAACTTCTTCATTCCGCATTTACAGTATCAATCATACAATTAACAACCTCAAACTATACTCAATAATGCAAATGAAAAAGGCAAGGAAAAGGAGAAAGAAGTTCCCATATCTAAAAGAATAAACACATATAAAGAACTTTTTTTATATTCTTATATTTCTTTTTTATAATATTCCTTGTGGCATTATGTAATACTATTTTTACATGCTTATATTTTTTTAGGCGGGCATGGATGGGGAAATATAATTTTTGTCCAGGAGCGGTTTGTTTTTATCATTACCCTATTACATTATTAGTGGTGTTATTTTACCCGACAGTAATTAAAAAATTATGTTATTAATGTGTACCATTAAGGTTTATACAATCTCTTACGTTTACACCCATAGTTAAAAACTTAATTTCACTATGTTACTAAGACTATGATCCCATATCCCTTTCCATTATCACGCAATGTAGATATTTTTTTCACTTTTATTGGAAATTGATAAAACTTTTGTCCTGAAAAGTTTTTGGCGCAACAATTTCGATGAGAACGAGAAAGATTCAATCCTCCTACAAATTCACAAGATGTTTATTCACGACCGTAAACATCCTTGATAAATTCTCACATAACTAGTGACTTAATCGCAACTCGCATTATTTCTCAAATCCATCGATGTGAGCGAGAAAGATGTAATTGGTTTTTAAATTTGGGTGCATTTATTGGACAAGCTGCATCCGTCTGTTTTGCACCCTTGCACTACAATCCCCTGTAAGTGTTGAAATTGGAGAACGATAAGAAATTTTCATCTCAAAATGCGCAGTTGCCCCCGAAAATTTCATGATTGAGAAATGGCATTTCGGTTACAATAAGCTATTTCTAGTCATAATACTCATGTTAACAATTCAATGGGTCCATCTTATTTCGCTTGCATCAGAGGTTTTCCTAAACGATCAGGGTTGTCATATTTTCTGTAAGAAAATAATGTGTCTCTAGTCCAATCGTCAATAACTAACTAATTTATAGAAGTTAGTATCACTGATCCCTCACGTATTTCACTTTGAATACTTAGACCTCTGACTAGTAGTGCAGAGAAAAATATGCACCCATTTAGGTCACCTCGAAACCTTTTCCCATATTTTAATTTATTTCGACATAAAATTCTCTTCAAAATGTATTGTTCCCCAATAATATGCATTTTATAACCCACTCAAAATAGGGAATAATCAAACAATTCAAAATTGCCATTCATCTAATGCACATAGTGTATTTATCTATTATCCACTTTTCTTTACAATATATAGATCCACTGTATAAAGTTGTGGAAATATTGCGAGTACATGTACACCTCAAGAAGTATGTGTCCATTTAGTAAGACATTTTCTTAGGCACGTGGATGTTCCTTTCCCTTATTTATCAGATTTACATTGGATGGATGAAAGATTATCAACCTCCTCAAAGATTCGCCCACTATTTCAAAACTTTTTTGGATAAGGACAAGTTCGATTATCACATATACTTGAACCCCCGCCTAAATTTAACATATGTTCGATGGTAATAATGTTCAATGCAAGTGTTTCTAGAGTCATATTAGAGAGTATAATATTGGAAATGCCTTTACAAGTCTTGGTGTTAAAATGGGTGATAGGGTCCTCAAAGGTAGGTGTCCATCATCTCTCACCATTCATGGTGAACTATGTGATTTTACGGAATTCGTATTCCCTAAACTGGGACACGAGGAAAAAGATTCATACACCTCGTTATAAATTTATGATCTTGGTGTGGTTCTAAGTATCATCGATAATATGGTAATAATTTGATTCTTCTTAACCTGTTTTATCTTATTACAACATTACTGTTCCAATTATCCAAATTGGTTCATAAACAAAAACAATATTGGACCATTTGACATTATTACCTGTAATAGCTTTTGTTTTGTCAATAACTACAACCATTGTAGATCTTTTAATCCTGAAATTTAGGACAAGCACTATTGTGCCAAAATTTAACAATTTATTGGTATCAACATAATATGTTTAGAACCATAATAAGTTTTTTTTATTCTTTAGAGAAGGATACATTAAGTCATATGATTGCTCTAAATTTTGGTATGTAAATAGAGAGAACCATGAAATAAGATGGCATTTTCAAAAAAAAAAAAGGACATGTCTAAGTGTTGCAACTTGCTATGCCTCATTTTATTGTGGTTTCTTTGCTTTTTGGAGAGATTTCCATTTTGTTTATTAAAATACATGAATAAGTTATGTGGGTTCAATGAGCTATTTTTGGGTATGATCACCTATAACAACATTTCTTGAACTTTCATTTGTTCTATTGTTATTAAATAGTTACCTTGTTATTCTATTTGTGCATGTATATTCTTGTTATCATTTTTTAGCATTGTTTATGAGTGTATATGGTTTACTTTCAAACTTCGGTGATATCTACTGATCAAATAAGTGGTTATTTTGCAGGTTGTTATTCAAAACAAACGACTGTGCTGGATTTATTCACAAGTAAATAAATTATACCTTGATTAAATATTATGTAAGTCTTTATTCCCTATTTCATCATTCTTTGTTATATAGATACACAATGAATATTTAATACTTCTCTCATGTTCTATTCAGTATTACCCATTGACATTCTTTTATTTTTTATTTAATTTTTTCTTATTTGTTTTCTCGGCAAAATTTTGACAATACAAAATTACCAGGAGTTTTTCTACTCTTAAATAGGGCAGATTTTTTTTATAAACAAAGGAAATTATGCCAAAATTTTTTAATATGTTCATTTCTTTATTAAGGGGTTGTTGCGTTTATTTGGGGTATTTGAAGTTAGAAAAAGATGAGAGTGTGAGATAGGTGGTCTTCCAACATATGAGGGCTTTTCACCACCATTTATCCACCATTCTACCATTATAAACCACCATATTCTTATAGTTTACCCCTTTATTCAAGTCTAATACACCCATTTTCAACATTGCTAAAGTGGAGCTATAAATTTTGGAGAAGTCTTGGGGGATTTTTTCAGAATATGATGGAAGATTTCACGGAGTATGCATTTGGCAACCCTCGAGGAAACATTTAGAGTTGGATATTGCTCCTCTTACATCAACATTCTTTCCACCATTTGAGGTTTTTATAGGTTGGTAAATCTATCCTCAGTTCTTAAGACTCTATTTACATTATTTTTAGTCTCGTTGTTAGATTATATGTGTAGGGTGCATTTAATTAAATGATGAAAATCACGTGTAGTAAATAATAAATATTTTTATGAAATAAAAATGTAAACAAAATGTTATTTTGTGGCAAAAATAAAAAATTAATAAATATTTCAAAGCCTTGAAATATTAAAAGTTGGTATTTTATCAAAATGGTATATTTTCTAGAAAGATTGATGTTAAACATTTCATGAACTAAAATGTTTGAAAACAATGATTTATTTTGCTAAACATTGGTGAAATAATGTTTCAATTTTTCTTGCACAATTGTAAAGTTTATTAAAATTGGCACTTGATGAGTTTGAAGAAATTTAATATATTTTATGCCTTCAAAGTTTACTTTTGCAAGCATGGTTAATCTCTAAAAGGAAATGTATGTTTAACCCATTACTAGGATTAAAGGATTTTAAATCTATCTTCTCATGTATAAATACGTGAGCAATCTTAAAGTTCTTTTTGTTGGATTTAAATATGGAATAAGAAACGTAGAAATTACTGTCTTCAAAGTGTGTGAAATAGTGCGATAAGTATAAAATTGTAAGACTACTTTAAGTGATAAAAAGGAAATGCTATTTTCTTATAAAAGTAGTCTTTAAATAAGATTTCTTAAATAAAGAAAGTAAAGAAATGCCTAATTTGGAAATATGGTTAGTAAAGGTGTTGGATAAGTGTTAATGATTTAAACATTAGGAAATTGGTGTGTATAACTTAATAATGTTGTAAAATATTAAAACTTATGAAATCGGTAAGGAAATAGCAAGATAAATATGTTTCCAAATAACAAGAATATTAGTCGAGGGTTAAAAAGGTGTTAAGGTGTTAAAACACTTAAGAAGTTAGTATGGTTAACTTAAGAGTTTTTAGAAAAATTAACACTTGTGGAAATGAAGTAAATATTAGTTTGGAAACAAATGGGTAAAATGATAATTTTACTAAAAAGGGGGATATTTTTGTGAAGTAAAATGTTGGAAAAAGTGTTATAGAAATTGGTCCTAAATGAATATATTTTTTGGAATAAAATCGAAGTTAAAGTTTAAAGGACATGAAATGTTAATTTCAAGTGTAACACAAGTTGGGGTGAAAACTCGGGTTTTAGCTTCGGCTGAATAAAAGGAAAAGTGGAATAATGTGTACATTTGTAATTATTAAAACACATGAAAAGGAACTCGTATGACACTGGAAAAATTAAGGAGGGTCCGGAGCCCTTGGGTGAAAGACCCAAAAGAACTGATGCGCATAACCGAAGGTGTGGAGCCTGTTAATGTATACGATTATTGGAAGATTCCGAGAAAATATAAAGGAATAAGGAACATCTCAATAAATTGGTTTTGTAGTGAAAATGTGTTAAGACAACCTAACTTGAATGAATTAATAAATCTTCTGGTAGTGGTGAAATGGACAAGTAAATCTATAGATCCATTCATGTCCATAAGGTAAAGTAAGTGGATAAATGAGTGGTTAATCAACCTATGTGGTTAAACCCGTAATTAGCACAAGAATATATTGTAAAAGGTTTTCAAAGGCTAAATGAGTATTTTCTTCCACGATTTTGCGGGTGTTGAAAGGATGATTTTCAATGAAAATGCTAGTGTGGATTGGTTAAAATGGAAAAAGGTAATTTCGATAAATAAATGGTTTTCAATAAAACCAAGTGTAGATGTTTCATGTATTTAACTCTGTGTGTTAAATTGAATGAGAAATGTTTAAATGAGAAAAAGGAAGTTCTTTACAAGATAAAGTTGAATTAATACGGATAAATAAGTTTTTTGGAAGTAAATCGTTTCATCCATAAAGTTTATGTATATGTATGTTTATATATGAATACGAGGTAGTTACATATTCACATGGGAATACCATTTTATATTCTTTTTTCTGTCATTCAATTCATTACTGCATTCGTATATTTCCCACTGAGAATTTGGCTCACTCCCTCACTTTGTTAAGACAAGTTGGGTGCGGGTTTGTATTTTGAGAGAATTATACAAGTATGTACTTCCTTTTACATTACATTAATAGATATGTATACTTGGACTTCTTAGTTCTCCCCATGGGTTTCTCACGTAGTTTAATTTGAAATTGGAATCGCATGCGAAATAAGTGAAGTGTTAGTTAAAATGAAACTAGACTAGCAACATTATGTAGTTTGTTTCATTGCACTTCACACCTAATGCTCGGGTCAGACTGGGTTGACTATGGGTAACCCATAAATATGTATCGGGCATTACATCACACATCCTTTCTCATAGTGTACCTATATCCTATGTACCAACTATTGTTAAGTTCACATCATAAAAATCTCTAAGCCTTGCACCACCTCCCTCTCCATAAATGACCTCACTCCATCAGTCTCATCTACTCCATCTATTTCACTCCTTTTATCTCCTTCCAAAAACATATGCACCCATCTTCTCCAATGGCTACTACATCACCATGTTTACCTACTATTGAAACATTATCACCTCGAACTCAGCCCACTATTGCGATTTCACCGACCTATTCTGAGAGTGGGCTTGTGTTCAATGTTTAAAGTTATTTCGTTAAATTCTAATTTTATTCCCAGATTTTAATTAAATCCGTAAATCATGCATCTAATTTTTATTGACAATAATGTGAAATATCTAGCATGCACAACCAAACAATCACAACACATATTTGAGGAAAAATCCCCAACCGGGGCAAAACCTTTTATTTCTCTATAAATTGTAAATTTTCAACTTACAATTGCATAGAAAAAATACAGCCTTTTTATGACGACGAAATACTATCAGGTGTCGGTTCATCAATCAAGAGCTCCAATTGGTAATCAATGGAGACAACCTTCTTCTCCAGAAGGGTTACTCCATAATGAGTAAGATGAATAATCAATCCAAGAATGTTTCACATAAATGATTTGGGAATTTTGAGTGAATAAAGAGGGTTTAAAATCCTAAAAGACGAAGTCTTTAATTGCATCAGAAATGCAGAAATGGAGTTTTAAAAGACTTGAAAGACCTGTCATCAAAGCAGGCATTTATAGGCTGATGAAAGATTTTGAGGTGGTGCATGTCGTTAGAAACGACCAATTAAACGACATTATAAAAATGAAAATAGTACGTGTTCATTTGATGCATCTTAAAAATGACCTTCGAGAGACCCTTCAAACGACATGTGATGTCGTTAGAAGTTGTCGTTCAAACGACATTACTATATCGTTTGAACGACACAAGCGGAAAATATTATTTTTAAAATGCTCACCTATATGTCTTGGAAATTTTTTTCTGACTTAGAAAAACACCTTAATTTTGATAAAAACATTTTATAAAAATATCCCAAATAAATACGTGAACACTCATAACTCAAGTTAATCATTTCACCTTCAGCGTAGTGGAGTTAGTGGAAACATAGTCAATTTAAGATACACGATGCACGTTGTCAATGATGTGTTCGTGTTGATGATGTGTGTTGCTCAAGATTCGAATGGTGGATGTCAAGGTAGAAGATGTGAAGATGTGCCGAGATATGATGGTATACAACTTACTGTCCACAATCTAGGACAACACGAAAATTCCTAGATTCTAGATTGACATTTATAAAACATGTCCTTACAAACCTCCCCCTATGTCTATGTGGGTACATTCATATTAAAACCAAATTATGCTCCTGTAACACCTCGCTTAATATAATAACGGGTGGCCAGCCATATACTACATTTAATCGGGAATCTCAGATGGATCATTCTCAATATCTACTGACGATCTTAAAATAAATAAGGCTAACTACCCAAAACTATAAAAGCGGATGCCATACCTTACTAGGCTTAGGTTCCAGTTATTAGCTTAAACTAGTTATAATCCTTAGTATGTCACACATTAACATTAGGTTTCAATATAAGAGTTTATTCTCTAAACAACATACATTCAAGTACTAAGGACAAAACTTATCTCCACTCTCAACATTGCACTATGTTTCGTGCGTGGGGCGTCTCGCAAAGCGAAATCCAAACAAGGAACCCCCCGATACATTACCCCTTGACATTGTTGATCGTAGGGATCCATTATGTCTTCTACACAATTCACACTACTGCAATGACGTAAATATTGAGTACCATATCTAAGAACATAATTAGAATATATATCTAACTCCTTGGGGTCGATGTAACCGCAATTGTCTCTAAGTACGATCTTTTGACCCTGATAAACTAGTACACCGAAATCACCGAGGATGTACATTCTAGAAAATTCATATCACCTTCACCTATAGGATATATATATGTATACTCTAAATATATATATAAGGAATCATTCATTCCTATAACCATGTATACATAACACACATAATGTACAGTTTGCAATACACATAACATAAACGGTTATAGGATACAAAAATACTGCACCATGCTATCATCTTTAAGGAACTACTCACTTTCTCCTGGGTTACCACCTATCGGACTATTATCACACTGTCATGGTAACAAAATCTATCATAACGTATGGGAAGCGATCATAGCTCGAAATCGAAAAGTGAGAACGAATCATATCCAAGACTTCTCACCCCAAAAATAAAATCACACAAATAATAATGGACGACTATGACATGGGGACTATAAGCACCATTCTCGTCAAGCCAGGGGCCTCACCCACATTGTGCAACCTCCCATGATAGCAAGTGTCCCGTATGATCAGACAATATCATTCACAAAGTATATATATACCAACAATCACATCATATGTATAAATCATCACACAAGAAATATACATTCGCGCCATATTTATATATCCATTTAAATATATATGAATATCTCTATATATATACATACCCTATCTCCAATCATTATTCATCAAGTAAAATAAGCTGGAAATATATATACACCTCTTGTAATACTCACCCTTGTTACGCCGTATACTTAATCAAAGTATTCTCCCTTATATAGTGCCTCACTTGACACATATTCATCCATTGCCCCTATGATATGAATAGTCTTCCAATATATACCACACTAAGGTTACTAACTCAAAGTTGCACGTATGTAACATTCAATATATATCTCATATATATCCGAATTCACATCGATATACCCAATAATAATCTCGACTGTAGGTATACACATGACTAATCATACCCAAGACTTCTCACCTCCCCCCCCCCAAAAAAAAAAATCACACAAATAATAAGGGACGACTATGACCTGGGGACTATACACACCCTGCTCCTCAAGACAGGGGGCTCACCCACATCGCGCAACCTACCATGATAGCAAGTGCCGGGTATGCTCACATAATATCATTCACATAGTATATATATACCATAAATCACATCATATGTATAAATCATCACACAAGAAATATACATTCGCGCCATATTTATATATCCATTTAAATATGTATAAACCTCTCTATATAAATACATACCCTATCTCCAATAATTATTCATCAAGTAAAATAAACTAGCAATATATATACAACTTTCGTAATACTCACACTTGTTATGCCTCATACTTACTCAAAGCATTCTCCATTATATAGTGCCTCACTTGACACATATTCATCAATTGGCCCTATGATATGAATAGTCTTCCAATATATACCACATTAAGGTTACTAACTCAAAGTTGCAGGTATGTAACAATCACTATACATTCCGTCTATATCCAAATGCACGTCAATATACCTTATAATAAACCCGACTATAGGTATACACATCAAGTATTGGAATCCCCCATTTTTAATCACACGCATATATATAACAACTATCCTGACTATATTTACAACACAACCTATTCTAGTTGATAGTACAATCCGATCGTTCTCAATTTTGCCTACGGCTCAATTTCTCATATGAATCCTTAACATTAACCTAATTACAAATATCTTCCTTGAGTTTGTCGTCACAAAGGATACGCGACCTCTACTTCTCACTGGTCCCCAATCATATCTTAAATAGAATCCTATCACTATAAGGATTTGACACAAAAGTCGACTTATAATTTTCACTCCATACCATCACAACTCTTTCAAAGAGTCCTCAACCTTAAGTCATATCTATGATGACTTCTGACCTCTAAATGGAACTCCCATCCCTAATGAGGTTTCCCTACTTCCTCGATACAACAACTCTAATGCATATGAGCATAAGTTCCTAAAATAGCTCAATTCGTTCCCACAATCAATTCTTTTGAGAAACTCTCAATAAATTTCAAAAACTTATCTCTCACATCATATAATTATGTCCAAATTAAATAAATCCAATCGAAGTGGATCAAAACTGTCTCTAGAAAAACCTCACCAAAACAACCCTATTTTCGAATTGATTCGGCCTGGTCCAAATTGATTCGGTCTCAAGGGCGAATCGATTCTCCCCAAATGCGAATCGATTCGGTCCAAAGGACCTGAGAGACTGTCCCAGGCTGAATTGATTTGCCTTGGGTCCGAATCGATTCGATCACACAGAATTGTGAGACTGCAGCATTCTTGAATCGATTCAGAAGGGGACCAAATCGATTCAGCCTGTTCAGCAGGCTACGAACTTGTTCTTTTTCTCCAAAACCTAAATCTTCAAAATCCAATTTTAATTACTTCAAAACATCAATCTATAACCCAATCAAGTTTTCAACGCCAAAACCCATCCTAAATATAGTCTCATCAAATTATACTCCATTAAACCCATATGTAAGTATCAAATGCAAGATTTAAACCCCAAAAATCTAGGTTTGGGTATATAACCCAAAATTCAACTATTTTGTCCACAAATTATGAAATACAAGACAAAAATGAATTATTTAACAAGATTAAATACTTCCCTCGGAATTGTAGAGGTTGAATCATCCCCGGGACCGCGTATTGGTCGAAATCTCCAAGCTTTCTCTTCTCTCCTCTTCTTTTCTTCTTCTTTCTCTCTTTCTTTATCTTCCTCTCTTTCTCTCAAATGAGATTTGCTGATTCGTAAGCCTCTTAAACCTTTAAAACGTAAGTCCCAGTTTTTAAATGATAATACAAACTTTAAATGACTCGTTTACTCCAATTCGAGTCAAACTTAGTTAAAAATATTTCGAAACTGAAATAAAAACCAAGGATAGTGATTTTGACTATCTCGACCCATCTGGAATCAACCGAACACTCAGAATTATCATTCGAACTACTTTATAACATCCTCTGGTGTTGACCCAAATTTCTAAATCTTAAAATTCTCCAATTTAACTAAATTTTATTTCTTTCAAAAATTGAATTTCTTGGTCACAAAATCATGGGGTTTTATAGCTACCCAACAAAAATATGAGACATATAAATTAATATCCCCCAAAACCCATAAATGGAAATATCATGTCTTCAAAATTCTTCAATATATTCAATGATTCAATTCTCCAACGTTTCTTTGTCATCATCAGGTTGTGCAAAATAATGATCATCAATTTTGTACCTACACACATGAGACAAGAAACAAATACTCATTGCAACATTTTGAAATATAGTGATAAGAAAGCAAAAAATAAAAAGTTTGAAATATAATGACAAGCAAGAAGAAAAATCAATATCAATTAAGATCATGCAAATCATTAAATGAAATAAATAAATCAAATCATCTCCCCCATTATTCGTTCTCCCCCTTTTTATGATGTCCCTAAATAGACAAATAAGAAGAAAACAAATCAACGCATATGTAGAGTGTCACAAGGTCATTAACTTTTCTTTTTCAATTTTTTCAAAATTTTCTTACAAAATAAATATACAACTAAGAATCACACCATGTAATAACACGAAAATAACCAAGTCGGCGATAGTGTAAATGAAGGGATGTGATCAAATTTGATAAGAAGATCAACGCAAACAATCATAGCATATGTGAACGATGAATTTCGGATACTCCTAACAAATAAAATCCACATTTTCCTTTGGTATAAAAATGGTGGATTTATAAGAAATTGACTCGATCCAATCAACAAATCAAATCTCAAAGTGACTTCCACACCAATAATGCCCAAAGCTATGTAATGCTTTTTCTAGATTTTCAATGACGTGCAAACCCGTTGATATACATGTAATACCCCTTATTTTTGAGTAATTATGTTTATATGAATTTTCTATGCGGATTAATTATAGAAAACTAAAGGAAGTTAGAGTAAATATTATTTTAAGTGATTAAGAGATAATATTTACTGAGTTGGCATATTTACTGATAAGTGAATGTAAACAGTATCGTATTATGTTTTATTACGTCGTTGTTTCTAAAGCGACGGTTATGATTTAAAATTATGTTGGAACATGAAATAATTTATGTTATCCCGGATGCCAATTTAGAGGGCGCGGATAGTCTGGAAATGGTCGAAATAGTCAAAATAAGTACCATGTTGTACTTCTGGGTTCCTGGTACTTTTGATCGGTTATGACTTAATTATGTTGTTACAAGTCGTTTTAATTGTGTAGTAACATTTAAAGATGGAATTTAGTGTTATTAGGCATTTAAGTATTCCAACCACATTTCTTCCCATTTATGTGTTCTAAATCTAGAGAGAGAGAGAAAGGGAGATTGGGAGAGAAAGAAGAGAAAAGGGAGAGAATTGAAGAGTTGAGCTTGGGATTTGGTGATACCAGAAGATAATCTGAGATTACAACCTCAAGGGAAATTTCTAACTTGCAAATGCATAATTTATTGTGGATAATTTTCATTTTTAGTTGTGTTCTTGAGAATTTCCATTTATGGGTTTTGATGAATTTGGTGTTCAAACCCTTAAGTATTGTATTAGATTTGACTTACACTACACCAAAATATTCAATTATTAACACTACTGTAGTGTTAACTAAATAATTACTAACACTAAAAAAGTATTAGAAAAAAGGCGTGGGGAAGAAAATTACTAACACTTTTTTAGTGTTACTAAATTATGTGTTTCTAACACTATTTTACCATTACTAAAGTGTTACTAAATTCTATGTTACGGACACTTTATACTGTTACTAAAGTGTTACTAATTTCATAACACATTTCTAACATAATTTTTGTAACACATTTAGTAACAATATAAGTCCGTTACTAATATTAAAAAAATGAAAAAAAAACTATTTTTTATATATTACAATACACACACACACTAGGGTGTACAATATTAAAAAATGCTAACATGATGACAACAAAATAACTGTCGATCCGATTTAATTTCAATATGAATAAGTTACATTTTAAAAAAATTGGCAAAATTTCATTTATTTATAGTACTATCAACCTGTTTAAGGTATAAAAAATAGTACAACAATACAAATAGTCCACGACGACACTAATACACATCCACACAATAACGTCAATACAAATTAATAACCCAAATTCCATTAATAGAAAATTCATCTCAATACATATGAAATTCCTCTCAATACACGAGGAAATTTGGAAAATCTAAGAATTGTTCATCTCAATACATCTAAGAATTATCATCATGAAGATGAATTAGAATCAAGTACATAGGTGGTTTGTAGTCAATTTGAAAATTTAACTTGAACTAATACCACCTTAACTCAATTCGATGCCTTGTTCCGTGGTTTGACATAGGATGCCTTGTTCCCTGATTCCGTTTTCCTTTTTTGTTTTTCATGTCGGTTTATCACAAGCTCTAATAAAACCACACCAAAGTTGTATGCATCCATTTGTTCAGTGGATTTTTAATTCAGGTACATTCTGTAGTGACACACCCAAGTAGTGAGACTATGGGTATATTACTAGAAATCTCCTGCATTATTGCACCAATTGAAAATAACTATACTATTACTTTTGTAAGACAACGAAGAAGAAAAAAATCATTCTATTTCTTCCATTTACAATATCTTCCTTTTGTTTTGATAATGAAGAAAAATTATAGTGTAAAAGAATGGGTATCTGCAACTGTCCCTTTGGAAACCATTTTCATAATTTAAGGAATTTTGGATTATACGCATAATAGAGTTATGAACAATAATCAAATAATCAATGTAGCCAACCAAAGATGGTCCATGAAACTAGGCCTGTCAGGATCATAAAAAGTTTTTTCTAATAGGCCGAAATTAAAATTTGAACCATTAAGTTCCATATATGCCTTGTTCTTCAAGAGGCAATCGACAAATGTATAAGATGGAATAGGAATGATTTCAAATTTGCATTTTACATATTAGTTTAATAAATGAGTTGGTAGAAAAAATTATAGTGATGCCTATAAACTTCTAAGAGGTCTTTATATACCTGGTGTTGTATAGCAAGAAGATGCAGATTCTGATGCCAAGGATGACAGAAATGCACTTTCTCTTATGGTCTGATCAAGAGAAAATTCGTGAGATTCAGTACAAAATCCTCATCAAGAAGAACATTCTTGGATTTGACATTATCATGAAGTAAATATGGAGTATAGTCCTTATGAAAATATGAAATCCCTTGACAAATTCTAATGGTAGTCCTCAACCGAACACTCCATGGAAACTCAATATTCGCCCTACCAATGAAACCCCCAAGGCTCTCTTTCTATAAGCATTGATAAATAAAAAATATAGTTAGAATGACTAACTAGAACATGAGACAAGTAAACATGTAATTGGTTTCATGATTGGTTTCGTGGTTGGTTTCGTGATTAACTTAGGGCTCTCTACAAAAAAATTATTATTTGTATATCTTATTTCAGAACTTCAATTGTTATTAGTTTATGTTTGTAACAAATATTTTATTCTTTTTTTATTAATTTTAAATTCAATACATGCTATGTCTGATAGTGTAAACTACGAATTACAGCCAACCTTAACTTACAAATTACAGTTCCCAGAGTCAGTAAACTACGATTAATGTGGCAGCCTTCCTTCAGTCTTTTCCCAACTGATAGTGCCTGACATGACTGCTCACTCCCAGCAAGATCAACAAAATTCTTCAGACATAAAGTATTTTAACCTGCCCTGACATAAAGTATATACTTGCTAAGGAGGAAAATAAATTGAAATTGAAAAGCCTTCACTCCATTTTATATTAAGTAGTGTCGCAATAACCAGAATGCAGGGGCATACACATTGTACTTATAGTTAATACCACTAACAACCTAATGAGCAATCTCTTTCTCTCCTTTATCATATACCAGCCTCATTGAGCAGTCATAACTAAATACTCTATCTATCCCAAATGAACGAACTAGGAAAAAAGAAAGGAAGCACATAAAATGTTCTGTATATATGTTCAAATAGAAATTCTACAATTCAAACCACCAAGTGAAAATTCATACTCAACACACGTATAACTTGACAACAAAATCATCTAAACTAATAATTTACAAAACACGTATACAAAAACGGATATTATGGCTAATGCAGTAGGCCATTTTGGGGAATGGCATGCTGCATTAGCCATTCTCCATGGATAGTGCTATGGAAGCAAAGGGAGGTAGTGCCATCTGTATGAAATATAAAGGACTCAACGACTGATCGTTCATCGTCATGGTTTCTCTAACCAGATGGCAAAGAGTAAACTAGGGTTCCTTCTATGGAAACATCGAACAAAGGTTCATTGTCAAAACTAAGTTCTGCAACCAATCCAAAAATGATTCTCACTAAATAGTGGCCATAGGGTACATTGTTGACATTGTAGCAATTTTCAGGACCCTCAGATAGAGAAAAATAACAAAGTGTATGAAGTGGTGGAATGATAAAACTTGGTCGTGTTCCATTAGTAGATATTCCTCCTGAATACGCAAAGTCCTTATTCCAGAGCGTATTTGTTGGTGTAGTACGGATGTCATGACGAGCTCCACAGCTTATTCATTTAACATATGGCTCTGCATATGTTTAGAAATAATGCTTAGTTATGAAAAGAAAATAACTAGAAGTACTAAACCCCAAAAATAATTGTGAATAAACAACTAGAAATCCAAATATGCAGCTTATATGTATTTAAATGGCATGGCATGTTGACTAAATGTAGTCATATATAATCTCAACTTAGTCTCGTCTCAATTCAACTTTAGACACCAAACACCATGGAAATCATACAGAAATCATTTGACTTTACCCACTGAATTCCCAGTAATTGAGTGATTACTTAAGATGATTATTTTGCAAAAATTACGTGAGGAAAACTAAAAATGGAAGAAAATTTTTCTGAATTTTCACTAAAAATAAAGAGAATATTACTTGTTCTAGGTCTAGTTTAGTGGTTTTTTTCCTCTTTCATATTGACCTCAAGGACTAAAAAAAAATGATTTATTTTGTTTCTACATTTTCCTAAAAACTAAATGATTTGTTACCAGATTTACCGCTCTGAAATACATTTTAATTCGTAATTATCCTTTCAGATAACTTGAACAAGACAAACATTAAAGAATGCAACAAACCAAGTCCAGTATTTGACATGTGATCTGGTAAAAGTTAGTTTGGTCAATCAAGAATTTGCAACAGATAACCTCAACCAAATTGAAGAACAAATAAGTATAGAAGATAAAAAAGAGATCTAACCATTTTGAGAATAGGAATCTTGTAGAGCTGAGAAGAAGGTGAGAAAAAGTGAGAGGAGTTTGATCATTATAGCTCCTAAATGCTTATGGTTTTACTCTTTCCAAAGCCTTTTCTAATTATATTCACACTCTATATCATATACGAAAATGGATAGTACGGCTAATAATTTACTCCCTTTGCTTCATTTAGAAATCAAATGGCTAATGCACCATGCCATTCCCCAAAATGCAAGTGGAAGCTTTTGCATTATCACATTTAAAGCCTTCGGTTCTGATTTTCTATCGATTAGATCCACGCCAAAATGAGTTCGTAATACAATAATAATCAATGGGTAAGCTAATTGAAACTGGTGATATAAAGCTCCTAAAGAAAAATTCAAATATTAACACATATTACAGCAGAATAGCTTACATAAATCTAGGGATAAAAATAAGCTCTTATGGTATCCATCCGCTGAAATGGTTGTTTTCTACATCTCTGTGAAAATTTAACATGTAAGATAGCTAAAAGGGGGTGGCCAATTGGAGTTTTAAAAATTAAAATGATAATTTGTTTTTTTTCTTAAAAAGGAGAGGATAGATAAGATAACTAGCTTTAAACCAATAGGATTTATACTTACATATCAGTCAGAGGCAAATAATCGAGGACATTCAGGGAGACAGTTAATTGATTATTCTGCAAATGACTACAAGAAATGCAGATACTATGAGAAGTTCAAATGAACTGAACAAAAAAATCAGCAAGAAGTGCTTCTGTAAATATACTCATAGTGTAGAAAGATTCGATAAGAAACTGAACGAATTAAGAACATATCCACTAAAGTTATTAAGGGAGAGATCCCTGCATTGGATGTTAATGTTAGATGTGATAATTTATGAATAAATTTGACACCAAATGAAAACGTTAGTAGCAGTGCCTCCATGGTTTATTCTACTATTGGTTCAAAACTTCAGGTGATAAGAGGTTATAGTTTCAACGATACTCATGGTATCAAATTAATAATCCGTGTTAAGCCTAACTAGCTCGGAGATGGATAAGGGGAGAAACAATAGTCATAGGAAGCCTACAAGGATATGCATACACAAGGAGTATTCATGAATCCAACCTAGTGGCGACCTAAATTCATAAACTCAAGAAAAATTAGAGATATAAATGATCAATTGACACACTATGATATTTCAGTGACCCAACATTACACATTTCGAAATTATCTGGGGAGAGCAAAGACAACAAAAGTAACAACATGAAAATAAACAGGGTTAATTGACTCACTAAATAATTAAATTTTGTAAAACTGAAGAATGTATATAAATATGATTTGACAAGTATCAATAGCATTCATGGTTTTCCACTCACTGATAACTTAAAGAATCCATGTTAGAAATCGAGTAAGGAAGATTCCCACTTAAGTTGTTATTTGCAAGATTCTTGCGTGGGACACAAATAAGCAATGTCATTGATCAGTTAAATCAAAGAGCTTCTAAAGAAAGAAAAAAATCTCATAAATACATTTAAACATTATAAGCTTGTAAGGTTTGGAGGTAGCTGATACGGAATTGAATTGTGAATGTGGTTGCCACTCAAATCTCTAACAAAACAAAAGATCAAGAAGAAATTAAGATCTCCATTAGCTAAAATCTATAAATAAAATACTATAATTATAAGAGGGAAAACCCAATAATTCTCTCACAATGTTCTCAGCGAGGTAAAGGACGCAAGTAAGTATCCCATTGTCCCAAATAAACAAACAGTAATGTATTTATCTTGATCCTTCGTAGAAACCTTTGTGGAATACTGGCTTGACTTTTTCTTGCCTGAAGCTTTCTATTTGGGAGATGAATGCTCATCTTTCTCACTTTCCTTTGAAATCTTTTGTTTCTTAGTCTTGGATTTGGAGTTGAGACAGAGGCTCCATCAACATTGACAGTGCCTTTCTTTGAAGCCAAACTGGAAGACTTTTGGGTAGATTTTGGAGGCATTTTGGCAGATTTTGGAGATGCCTTGGCAGATTTTGAAACTGATTTGAAACTTAAGGGAAATACGTTGAGAGATCAAGATAATGCAAGTTTGATAGGTTTCCAAGATGGGGTGCAACCATTCCAGCAAAAGACCCATGATAAAGATTAAGGTATCTCAAATTCTTGAGAGAGCCCATGAATTTAGGTATTGGAATACCTTCGAAATCATTCATGCTTAGGTCCAAGTAAATCAAATATTTCAATTCAAGCAAAGAAATACTTATCTAACCACCCAAGCACGATAACCCATAAGTACCTACAACACTCCCTCCCATAATTGCTTTAACACATCTACCAATGGATGAAGAAAACATCAATGTCTTGACCCGGTGCCTTGGGCCCAGGAATCAACAAAGACAATATTTGAAACTCCCACTTCAAGCACAAAGATGGGCCCATATTATAAGGCGTAGCCATAACTAGCCAACAACTATAACTACTAGATTGTATACCATGGGGATTGAACCCATCTGTAGATATGACAAGCCAAACATTGTTCCCTTCTTTAGAGAAATCAGGCCATCTATTTTTTAGCACTCTCCACTGAGCTGAATCATAAAGATGTTGTTGATTATCCCATAAAGTTGTTGCTCAATGGGGCCACGTCAATTAATTCGCTATCCAAGGTATATTGTATAATCTCCTTAGCCTTGGAATCAAAGTGAAATGTCTCAATACTTTCATCGGTTCTTTGCATACCCTTTTTCCTTTCCTTGTGGTCACTAAATATCTTGGTGTCCCACACCGAGGACATTTTTCTAAGTCTTCAGTCTCTTTCCAATACAAAATACAGTTATTCTCACTTGGATGACTATAGTTTACTTTCATCCCTAAGTCTGTCATCATTCTCTTCATTTGCGGATACTTTTCTAGTAAAGTGTTTTCTTTTGGAATCCACCTTTTTACAATCGACAAAGGAGCTATAACGATATTTCCCGACCAACCAAACAACTTATTTAAATTATTTAATTCCACAATTACAGAAAGAGTAGTCTCAGGACCATAACATAAAGGGTACAATTTCTCAGTCGCTAATCTATTGTAGTCTTGATACTTATCTTTATTAACATGTGACTTTTCTACCTGGTCAGGTTCTCCATAATGTTTTTCATGCACTCTGTAGCACGTGTCAACTAAGTCTCGAAGCCTTTCATTCTCAATGCTCTCATCATTTTCAACATGTTCTTCACAATCAATAGGTTCTATAACGGAATTCAGGGAGTTCGAGAATCTTATTTCACCGTGTAAAATCCATGTTGTATATGTTGAATCTATTCCATGCCGAATCAAATGACTCCTGATATCTGACGCACTGAACCGCTTCTTATTTCGACACTTAACACAAGGATGTGGAAATGTCGAGAGATGATGTCTATTATTTGCAATTGCAAAATCAAGGAAAGATGTTACTCCATTTATGTATACCTCACTTATTCCGTTCCTCTCAATCATCCATCCTTTGTTTAATGTTTAGGACATTCTGCACTACAAAAATAATATCATTATTTTATATAAAAGGATAGTATGCACCTTTGGACTTAAATGGTAGACTTTATCGAAATGATATAGTAGCGTTGGTAACTCAAAATAAGTAAAGGTATAGTAATGTTAGTAATCCTAAAATAAGTCTCTACGCATGTGTTCCCTCTACATGAACACAAAATAACTCAAAAGCATTAGTGAATGGACAATTGTGTTTTAGAAAAATGCAATGGACATTGAATGGGAAAACAAATAATTTGTAATAAAAAATCATAAACCGTTTCACAAAAAACTTTCGAAATCAAGACTAGCCAAGATTCGTGTTCTTAAAATAAAATTATCATTCAAAACGGAGGGATAGGAGATTATCTAAGTAATTTTTTGTTTCCTCCCAAAAACCAGAGGGGACCAATTTACAAAATAATGGCATATATTAACCATTACTTCAAAAATCAAGAACACTAAAATATTTGTAGAAGATATAATAAATGTAGGTATATCAATTGGAATAATGACCTCTCAGCTTCTGTATATGGTAAAAAAATGAAGAATGCAGATTTAGTACGGGACCCAAGAGTGCAAACAAATACTTCGTAACCGACAAACATGAGGGGAAATTAAAAGAACAATATGTTTTTCAGCTTCAACTAGTCTTTGTAAGACATGCTTACACATTATTTTCTACTCGTATGTGTGACGCCCTCACCATCCCACATCGCACACAATCAACACTGACTATGGCCATTCCATTTTTAATTCACTCACCTACTACAACATCCAATGACTAATGCAATGAAATTACACTAAGATGTTAAATAAAACATTTTATTTAACCTTTTAGTTGGTTTATCTGTATTTTGTCCACTCCTAGACTACTCATAAAATAATTGTAATGTTAAACAAAACAAATGTTTGTTTATTTGGAAAACCAAAATTTTTTACTTACATTGTTTCTTATTAAATATTACTGATCATAAAATAAATCAACATATACATACACACCCATAACATCAGATATACAGACACACTCATAACATATACTCATAACATATTCATACACACTCATAACATCAGATATAAGAAAAAAACATAAATATAGTCAAACAGTTACCAAAAAAACCTAACTTATCAAATCCAAAACATGTTTATATATATATATATATATATATATATGTCACTAAGGGTTAGCTCAATCCAGTTAGGGTTATGTGGAGAAAAATTTGGAAAAGAAACGATTTGGAGAAGAGAAGCTATCGATTTGGGATTTGGAGAAATTAATAAGCGATGATTTTCTATGGGTATGATTTGGCCAAGATCTCTATGGGTATGAAACGATTTGGACCATTTTGATTTTGGATTTGTACGAATGTATTTGGAGATTTTCTTCTTTGGAACGCAATGTTTTGAGAAGATCTTTCCCGCTTTGGTTCGAAGAGAATCGGGACAATGGTTTGGTTTGGTGCGGAAAAATTAACCTTTTTCAAGAAAAAAAATATACTTTTAAATTATTAACTAATATTACTAACACTTGGCTAAAATTAGTAACACTAATGTATTGTGAGAAATAGTAATGGTACAAGAGTGTTAGTAATAAAAAAAAAAGTGTGTTACTAAATGAGTGTTTTGGTGTAGTGTTAAGTTGGATTTATTAAGAATTATTGGTTTAGAAATGATTGGGTGTTAGTATGAGTTGATTTTGTTGGGATCAGAGGTTAGAAGAACAAGTTTTGGGTAAATTAAGGTTCATAACCTGTAGCCCCAACCTTGGCAAATCTGCCCGGGCGAATCGATTCACCCTACCTAGCGAATCGATTTGTTAAAAGGGTGGCTACAGGTCTGGGGAGCCGAATCAATTAGAGTAAAGGCCGAATCGATTGGGGTGAGTCAGAAAGTTGGTGATCCTATCCGAATTGATTCGCTTTTAGGGCAAATCGATTTGATATCAGGGGCGAATGGATTCGGCCCTAGGGCAAATCGATTCCGAATCCTGCAATTTTGGGGGCTTTTTCTAACTTAGTTTTTAGCCCTTTCATTTTAGGTTTAAAGCCTAAGAACCTTCTCTTATGAAGTAAAATAGAGTATTTGAGTATTAGATTAACGAGTTAAATATTCTAAACAAAAGGGGGGGTATTTGGGCTTAGTTCGGGGGCTATTTAATAGAGGTTAAGGTAGTTATTTTTTTAGTAAACTAGTATGTGACTTGGGGAAAGTCAGATTACATAGTTTTGGAGTTTTAGATAATTGTATGAGGTAAATCACATTTGGTGTCTCATGGGGATATTCATAACTCTCGTAGACTAGTATGGGAATAATTAAATGTTGTGGTTTATAAGTCATAACGATAAATGCTTATGGCTCCGGATTTAATGTAGTTCACATTTCATTGACATATCTTGTGAATATTAATTTGCGTATACATACATCTCTAAATGTTATCATTAGGGAATTTACGCGAATGAGGTGAACTCTCCAGGCTAGTGAATGCAGGGTGAATATAGTCCTCGGCCATAGGACCGGGTATTATGTTGTGTTGTTATTTCATTTGAAGTGAGGTAATTCCAGGTATGGTTATGACTCACTGTCGAAGGTATATGGCCGTTTTCCACGCGACGCGATCTAGGATGTCCAGGTAGTTTTAGTGATAGGCCATGAATGATGATAGCTATTTAGGGGTGCATCAAATGCGGTGACTCCCGGAAGGATGGTCTTAGTATTGTTATATATATTGTATTTATAACTATTCTCACGAATGTAGCATTTCATGAATGGTAAAAGCATTTCATAAATCATTTGTTTTGAATAAGTTTCCAAGTGAGTAATGGACCTGTGAAGTTATATCGTGCCTATTGAAATCTAAACTTCTTAAATTGGAATTGAGTTATTTCTCTTGCATTAATGCATAGTTATGTCTATAAATGATATTGTGCTAGGTTGTAAATTTAGATGACAGGTGATGATTATTATTATTATGAAGAGCGAGATATGATTATTCATAATGTTAGATATTCACAACTGTCACGCATTTTATTCACACGAATGTCATATCAAACCGGTCCGTTACCCGTTTATATCTCTTTGTTTTGTATGGATTTCTTTTATGTACAGTTGCTCTACCGGAAGGACGCCCCTGTTGATCCGTCCTTCCAAGTGTCCAGGAGCTATAACATTTTTGGGGATGTTGTAGGATATTTGTTATAGATGCCTCTATCTTTTGTGTACTCTAGTTATGTTCAGTCTAAACATTCAGGAACCTTGGCCAAGTCTTGTATTTCTTATATATTGTGACATTTAATTGTAATACTCGTTGTAGCCGTTTGTATTGGTTTGTTAACCGACAACTTATTCGATTATTATGTTATGAATAATTGTTAAACTTTTATCTGTCTTTAATTTTATACACATTTTAGTAAATTGAATTGTCTAAATGGTTTTATGTAAACTTATAAAAAAAATGGGACACTTCATTTTCTAAAGTAATCGGTGGTTATCTTGTAATATTATTTTCATGACAGTGATGCTAAGAATGGACCATCTATGATTCCTGTATTTATTGGAATATCATAGTGGCCACCTCTCATTTTAATAAGCGGGGTGTCAAGATACGTCCAACCAAAATCCCTCAAATATAATAATGATCATATATGAATTTTCTTTCCTTTTCAATGGTTATATCAACCAAAACTAGTTTGGCCTTCGCTATTTTATTCAATGTCACACATGCACGGTATTTTTGGCTCTTTTAAATTCTTTGGATTTTGGCCACGTTTTACAATGCCACACTTTTTTTAACCCGATTGAAACGATGGCCTAATCGCCAATGATATGAGTACCTTTCGTAGCCCTTCCCCATTTTCACTCATCGTATATAAAATTGAAATAAATTCCTCGCGGACAACGATTCTTACATGCACTGCTATTATTATTCGTGTGTTATCGCATTTGGTTCATTTTATAGAAGAATTGAGACGGAAACACTCAAACCAACATGTGACATACAAGTACAAAATGTAAATAATACTGTGCATGTGTGCATTAAAGGATATAAGGACCCAAACATGTAGAAAGATATCACTATCATAAGGTCTCGTGGATGAAATGATGTAGCAGCTGAAATGACGTAGCATCTAAAATCACTATCATAAGGTCACGTGGAATATGGAAATGAAGTTATGACTTTAGTAATATTAAATATACATCCATAAAAGGTGTAACCAAAATAAAAAAATCTTTTTGTGTTTTTCAAAAAATATATTTGAAAAAAAATTTGGATGTTTCACTTTTTCCCCCAAAAAATTGAAAATCTTTTTGCATTTGTTTTCCTAAAAATATGAAAAAAATGAAAGTATACTATAAAAATGATACAAATGATACAGTCTAGCAATAGTAATCATATGATATGAACATGAAAAATGCATCCTATAATTTACATGGTAACCACCTCTCAGTCAACTGTGAAAATTCCTAAAGACTTCCTACGACTATTAAATCTAAGGGCATCTAGAGATTTCGTGGAAATATCGGCTAACTGAAGGTCAGTGGACACAAAACTTATGGACATGACTTCCTCTTCTACTAACTCACGAATAAAGTGCTTGTGTATGAATGATGGACTAGATTGCAGGATATGTGTATCGCACTCTTGTTATTATAGGAAATAGTCATCGTGTCTTGTGATATCCCATAATCCTCCAACATTTTCTTCTTCCATAGAAGTTGGTGTAATAAATCCTAGCGACTATGTACTCAGCCTTCAAAGTGGAGAAAGAGATGGAGGTTTTCTTCTTTCTTAATTAAGAGACAAGAGAAATACCAAAATAGAAACACCCAACATAAGTTCTCCTAAATCCATCAACATCCCTGGCCAAATCGCCATCTAAATAGGCAGACAAATGACATCGGTATCAAAGGAATAACAAATGTTAAATAAGAGAGTCCGACTAAAGTATTTGATAATAATAAAGGGAGTAAGTACACCTCCTTCGGGGTTACCTGATATTGTACACAGACTCAAATACTAAAGGCAATGTGAGGACAACTGGAACTCAAATAGAGAAGACTACCTATCATACTCTCATATAAGGTTTCATTCACGTCCTCTCCAGAAGTTCCCTTGCTAAGCTTAGTTGAGGTACTCATTGGGGTTCATGCGTGCTTAGTGGAGTCTAAACCAAATTTCTTCATAAGGTCTCTAGTGTACTCTGATTGGGAGATGAACATCACATACTCTAGTTGATGATGTTGGAGGCTAAGAAAGAATATAAGCTCACCAACCATGATCATATTGAACTCACTCTTCATCTCCTCCTCAATGTCCTGAGCATGTTGGGATCACGTAATCCAAAGACTATGTCATCCACATAAACCTGGGCAACCAAAAAAACATTTTTTCCTCTTCTCATAAACAATGTCTTATCTACTCCCCTTCTCTTGAAACCACGGGTAAAAAGTTAGGAAGTAAGCTGCTCGTACCAATAACAGGGTGCTTGGTTCTAACCATATAGGGCTTTATTTAGATAATAAAAATATTCAGGATGTTTTGGGTCTTCAAATAGTTTTTGTTGTTCCCCAAAAACTTATTCTAGTAGAATGACATTTAGGAAGGTACCCCACCTATTTTAAGGACAGGTGATCAAATCTTCATTAAAACAAATAGAAATATCAGCTGGATCATCCTTAGCATCACCGTCGAAAACCTTTTAATTTACTAACCACCTATGTTAAATTAAGAGTATCTCAAATTTTATCTTTCATGAATAACAAAATTTTGAACTTGAAAACGATAACCAAACCGTCCTAACAGTAATAACAATATGAATCCATCACAAAATAAATAACTAAATAAATAATAACAAATAAACCATCAACTCATAACACAAAAACCATACTATGAGTCCATGAAATAAAACCGAATCCATTAATACATAGTCTGAATCTACTGAGTAAATGAAATAGTTAAAGGGGTGACAAGACCAAATGAAAGAATTGAAACTTTATTCTATTCTAGGAATAAAGCAACAAAAGTGCCAGTCCAAATCCTGCAAGCATCCACAAGTGTTACAGCTACGCATCCCCAGAACAAATCGTTAAGCTTGGTGTCCCTGCGACTGGACACCTCAAAGGTTTTGAAAATATTTTGTAAATGGGTCGGATCCCAAAACATTTTAAAATATTTAGAAAGTATTTATCAGAGTCTAAAATCAGTTATGGATTACACATGTTATTTCAACGTACAATCTCTTGAGTTCCTCATCTCCTCAATTTATTTGCATGCCTGACATCTCTTGTCGAGCAATGCTACACAACCCAACTAGGTATCCTCAATAATTTTCTATCCACTAACTGGTTTGGCTCCTCCATACCACCCAAACAGTACGCTACTCATTAATTCTTTGGATAAATATCTCTTTGACTTATCCTTTACCACCCATATAGAATGCTATCGTAACACTAATAATTTACATGTCTCGTATGTTACTATTAAATATAATTAATATCTCACTTTTGTTATCATTAAACTATTTTATTATGTTGATCTACTTAAATTATATTTTAGATGTACACTATCTAACTTTACTACCGTCACACACTAAGTAGATTACTTCATAATTAAATCACTTTTAGATATATACTATCTATCCTTCCTACATTAAACACAAGTAGGATACATCACGCAAGTACATATATATGTCACACGATATATATACATATACATACAACATCTGTCAAACTAGCCACCACTATGCACACTTGCATACTCTACTGTCATGTCCATCTACTTCTCGTGCAAAATCAAGGACTAATGGTTCGACATGTCTCCTCAGACCTAACATCAAATCAACATATATTGGAGGCGAACATAGTTCCAAGACTATGGGTCATGCATATACCTAACGTACCCAATTGACCATCAATACTATCGTACACTGAGATAGTCATCGTTCCTAGGTTCTATGTTCTGGGGCACAAAACTAGACCTCACTCGAATTGTTAAAGTGGGATCACCCTATGCGCGAAACTTCCGTGATAGAGGCAACGTAGGTATTTTCATACATAAGAAAGAACATAATTGGCATACATACAACCAATCCATATATCTCATATAGGCATACACACAACTTATAAATATAATACATATAGCTATACACTCAACCTATAATACAGTCCATATAGATATTCACACAACTTATAAATACAATCCATATGTAATGTATCTCTCGAATACTTAACTTACTATCGCTATACGATTATAACTCTCTATCGCATTTTCATGAGTGTTAATCTCTAACCTAAAGTCCCTAGTTACCCCTTAAGTTATTTTAGTAGGTAATTTTCACATACACTGTTGTTCTACATCATAGGTTCACTCATACTCTTCGTGATCCCTTCTCATTCCCTCAAATTCATTATTTTATAATTCATGTCCAATAGGTATTCACCTTAATTCTCTCGTTATGTCTAAGCCTCAATCCCACATTAGTACTATTTTGATTCAATATATCCCTAATTATAGCTTAGAGATGCCACAAAATTTTCCCCATTAAATATTCACAAATTTAGGGATTAAAAGAGATAAATTGGGCAGTTATGGGTAATCGAATCAAGTCATAAGTTTTTTGGAAGATTAAACAAACTGTAGTACAGTTTTGATTTCCCCATCTAGAGAAATCTAAATGACCTTATTAAAATATCATTGGAAAGTTAATGCATATACCTTTCTATACATCTATGGCTCACACTCTAATTCCAAGAACAATCAAAATGGAAGTGACGTAAAAAAGTGGGGAAGATTACTACAATGACAGATCAGACACCCTATAGTCAAACGATGATTACCCCATCTACAAGACTCCACATGACATGATTCAAAGCTCATTGAAAAGATAAGACATAGACATTTTCAGAAATCTATGGATTGCACTCTAATTTTAAGTACAATTGAAAGGGTATATGCTTAAATCCACTTAAACATTTTTGTCCGATTGACAGCTTGTGTTCCTCAATTAAACCCTAAATTATTTAAGGTTCATGTTCTCTGAACAAGAAACCATCATGATTTCGTATTAATCATCACATATATGCTAGTTTCATTTTATCTTCACATAGGGATTCATTCTACATGCAATCCTACACGGAATCATGAGTTCTATTCATCTAAATCTCAAGAACATAATTGAAATCATGAAATAGAAAACCCCACACTATATGAAAGATAAACAATTGCCTTCAATACGAAGGTCTGAATCCGTTCATACGCTACTATAATTGATCTTCCCTCACTACGGTTTCTATTCTGTCACGTTTGGGGTGAGAATTGGTGTAGGAGGCCTTGATTTTCTTCTTCTCTTCCTCACATGTGTCTTCTCTTCTATTATATTTGTGTTAATCCTAGACTTTCAGTGAAAGGGGAAGTTATAATACTTTGAATTTCGGAGTTCCATCTTCCACATACTTCCAAATTCCCGAAATTCCCTTAAACGATGCCAATTTGGTCTAAAAAATTCCTCACGACCCAAACCATACACCCGGGTATACTATTCCCACTATTTTGACACTTTCGGAATCAACCGTGACTTATAAATCATCATCCAAGTCACTCTATAATAATATCCTATATCAACCTCATATGGTCTACATGCGACCTCTCATTGAGATCCCATACAGTCCCCTCAATACGACTAACTACGGAGTATGATTTTTATTGCACAAATTATTCCATCAACACTAAATCCTTATTTTTCAAAAATATTTAATTCCGCCAAATTACGACACACGCGTAATTTAAAACTAAAAAAAGATATTTATGGAATTAATTAATTTTAAATTACTCCAAAATACGGGGTGTTACATACTTCCCCCTTTCAAAGGAATTTTGTCCTTGAAATTGGATAAGTCATGTACGAACAATTTACCCTTACTCTTATGATCACTACATACATTTTTACCTCTCCTGATTGTAGATACTTAAAAAATTATTTAACTACCCAGGGCGCCCATACACCCTATAACAATAAATATCGAAACAAATATTATCCGATTGCGCTAGCCTTAAATCATAATATAACTATTAATTCCCAGTTATAACTACATATACGCACAATAACTAAGGTAGTAAACCCATGTCCTAATGGCTAAACTTATCCCAAATTCCAACGTTCTTTTTGTTTCATACGTGGGATGTCTTAAAAAGTGAAATCAAAACAAGGACCTCCGCCCCGAATACACTACTACCTAACATTATTGGTCGTCGGGTACCGTTAGGCCCTTAGTCCATAACTGGTACCCCTAATTTCCAGTCTCCTGACACAAAACACTACTTTTCCACTCTCATGTAACTAATATGACCTACAACACGGTGCTCTCACAATCACTAAGTTCTTACAGCTACATAAATAATGGGCTATATCTTTTCACGCTAGAATGAACTCAAAGCACCCTGAATCACATCAGTAAAAAGTCCTTATGCACCGGGATCAAATATAAAAAATAGCATACTAACCAAAGTATATTATACAATACAATTTATATATGTATTCCCAACCCTCTTTCCGGTAATTCTTTGAAAAAAAATATGTCTCAACCTGGAAGAACAAGCACGATAGTCTTATAACACAATCTACTATCGCTCAAACCCTCGGTATCCATTCACTACATGAGATCATAATAAACTTTACTTTCCTAATTATCTCAAAAGTTTCAAGTTACAATATAAAAATTATCTTAGTTTCCACACTCTCTCCCTTACAGGTGACACCAAAGATTTCCACTACTAAACGGTAAATATTTTCATAATAACGAGGATGATATTGCCAACACACCCACTAAACATGACTTGCACAAAAAATTTAGTGTTCAAGAACATATATCTTTTGATGCTCCCATGTCACCGAACTAATCCCATAATCATAAGGATAAAACAAAAATATTACCTCCATTTGCTATCTGCCTCGCCTGATCGTCGTGTCCTTAAATGTAACCCTCGTGTCGGAACTGACCCATGCCCTTTTGCAATGGTTTTACATCTTGAACTCCATCCTGTATTTTCCCTAGACTTGATTTGGTAAATACTTTCTTTTATGGACTACAAACCCATAAGTGAAACATCGGCCCAAAAAATCTTGCTACTTTTTACCACGATCTTGGCGACCTCCCCCATTGGTATCGTACGTGATCCTACTGCTGAGGAACCTACTAGCCCTCTTTGAAACCCAAACTCTTAGGTTCATAACTTCTTATCCAAAACCTCTTCGCATCATCCACCTATTCGGAATCTTTCCTTCCTGCTCCATCTGCCTAACTAGTTTCTAATGATAAGTTGCCAGTTAAATGTTTCATGACCCTCTAGGGTAGTCCATCCATGAACTTCATCTTTTTCCTCTCTTCGTTCTTTACCTCATATATTATGAAGTTGGACAAACGAGTGAACTCTTCCTCATATTTTTCCGCTGTGTGATCTCCATGCACCACATGATTGAAATTCTTCCCCATCTCTATCTCAACGAATGGCAAAAATTATTTGTGGTCAAACCTCTACCAAAACTGTGCAATAAGCATCATGTACCTCTTTTATGTAGTAGTAACTAGCTCCCACCACTATAACGCTTCTCCAACCAACTAAAAAATGGCCAACATCAATTTATTTACATCGCTAAATTCAACCATGCGAAGGTGGCTCTGAATATACTTCTTCCATTGTCATGTCTCCATCACGTCTGAGCTAGCCTAGAACTCAGGTGGGTGCCTCTTCTTAAATGTCTCCCTAACTCTCTGCCAAACAGATGGACACGGGTGGGTCTGAACTACTAGTACCACTAGCGTTTGTGGTTTTTCTTGCAAAAAGTGAACTACCATGGTATTCATGAATGTATTGACTACCTATTCCATTGTCTCAACCAATTGTACGACTATCACTATCCCCTGTGACGGTTGTGGCTGTGGTACCTTTGGCTCTTGTTGAGCCTCCCTCTTTTCACCCGTCCTTATCACTTAGGTTAATGATGGATAAGAGGCATATTAATCATTTAGGTTAATGATGGTATAAATTACATATGGCTCCGGATAAAGTGTGATGTATATATTTATATGGGAATAAAATCTAAATGATAATTTACGTAAACACACGTCCCTAAATGCTATCATAGGGGAAGTACGCGCATGAGGTGAAGTCCCCTAGCTAGTGAATGCAGGGTGAATATAGTCCTCGGCCATAGGATCAATTATTATGTATTATGTATTTATTTTTTCGAAGTGAGGTAATTCTGGGTGTGGTTATGACTCACTGTCGAAGGTATGTGGCCACTTCCCGACTTTGCGTTGTAGAATTCCCAGGTTGTCTTATTTGATAGGCCCTGGAAGATGATAGCTATTTAGGGGCACGTCCAGTGGGGAAACTCGGAAGGACGGTCTTTGAATCATTATATATAATTGAATATAACTATTCTTAATCAAGTGGTACTTGATGAATGATAAAGTGCTCTAATAATTAATGGTCTCTGGATATGCTTCCTCATGAGATACAAAAAGATAAAATGAGACAAGGTAAATGATCGTGATTCTTAGTTAATCATATTTATTCTTATCCTCTTGTATAACTGAATTAAATTTGATGGTCATCATAATGGCTTTAGTTTATGTTCTAGATTCCGTATGTAGATTCTTATCATTATCAATGATGATTAATTGCACATAACTGTCATACTTTATATTCATCTGGTTATCATATAAAACCGAGCCCTGACCTGTTCATATATCTTATATTGCAAGAATTGTTCATTGGCTCAGACGCACCACCGCAAGAACACTAGTTCTGACCTTCATACTCAGGTATTTTGGCGTCGTAATACTTTGCGGATGATTACGGGATATTTTGATAGGCGCCTCTATTTTTGTACTCTAGTTATGATCTGATCATTTATTCGGGTGTGTGGCCTAAAGCTTTTGTAATTGTCTAATGAAATGTAGTATGTAACTTAATGAACTTGCTACTTATGGTTTGTTTAGTCTGTTGACGGACAGCATATTCGGTACCTTTATTGTATGATTATTGCGGATGTAATTTAAGTCTTTTTGGCTATCCACCTTCCTGTAAATTAATTGGTTCAAATGTTTCTTTTAAATTTCAAATATTATTTTGACAATCCGTTTTTCAAAAATAGTGGGTGGTTATCTAGTATACTTATTATATTATGGTGATGCTGAGAATGTTCCATCTATGATTCCTATTATTATTGGAGTATCGGGCTAGCCACCTCTTATTTTGATAAGCGGGTTGTCACACTTTTTTAACTCAAAACCGCTTTTTAAAATAGTTTATATCTGGAATAAAAATAATAATAAAAAAAAATAATTGAACACATTTTATTCGAAAAAGTTATTTAAAACTATCAACTTTTTACTTAAAAGTTTTTATTAATTAAAACCGTTTTTAAGTAAATTTTTTTAATTAAAACTGTCTTTTATTAAAATGGTTTTACTATTTTTTTAATTAAGACTATGTTTTTTTAGGGGTATATACCAAATAGTCCCTCGATTTTTTTTTAATACACGTATAGTCCAGGCTTTTTTATTTTGCACCAAAAAATCCTTTACCACGTAAAAAAGGCTTTACCATGCGGCTGGCGTTTAAACATAAGAGAATAAGAGACGTTTTGGTACAAAATAAAAGGCTTGGACTAAATGTGTATTAAAAATTATTTGAGGGACTTTTTTGTAATTGATCCTTTTTTAATGTTTTAAATAAAAAATTTAATTAAAAAAAATTCCTAAAAAATCGTTATTATAAAAAATTATTGTTGAAAAAAATATTTAAAAAAGAGCCCCTGCAATTACGTAATAAAATATGAGCTCATGGGTCGAGCTAACAAAATAATTACTGTCTAAAAGTCGTTTGGCTCATTGAATTCTTTGATTGTGGTTTTCTAGCTTTCTAAAAGTGGTTTTGTAACTTGAGTTCTTTGGAAGAAAACTAAGATAATCAATTATGGTCCAAAAAGTAGTTTGGCTCATTGAATATATCATATTATGTATGAATCATCGGAAGGTTGCGATGATAGGTTCTTACAGGACAAAGAGAAATAAGGAGGCGGGAAGATGAGTTTTGGCCTTATAAGGCCACATGAAGTAATAAGGAGGCAATAACATGGGTTTGAATCCATTTAAGATAGTGTTTATCTTAACTTCCACCTTGGAAGTTTGTTCATTTGTTTACGTGTCAAACAACTGACAAGGAGAGTTTATGAGACTGAAAAGGAGAGTGAAACAACGGACATGCCTTGACGTTTCAACCTAGTTGAACACTCAAAATCCTTATGACCTCTACTGTCACACTCATAACATCTCCTTTCGTCTCTTTTAGGAGTTTCATTTCTATCTTTATCATTCTTCTTGCCAAATTTATTTTTCTCAAAATTATTTTTATCTTTGAAATTGACAATATTTTTTAATTTGAGAAATTTCTGGAATTTTTTTGCAAACAATGCCATATCGTCTAAATAAAAATCAAACTCAAAATATGTCATTTATTCCTCTTTCCGTATAGATAACTCACCCCTCTTTCTAGCTGATTCCTCACTTTTTCTAACATGGGCCCGAAGTGCAATCTGTTTATGTTTAAATTTAACCATATTAGGAAACATGTCAATTTCATATGTCTCGATGTTTCTTACGAGTTCTTCTAATTTAATATTGCTCAAATTTCCTTTTAAATTTAGCACAATGGCTTTAGGGATAAAGTGCTTAGGCAATGATCTCAAAATATTTTTAACTACTCTAGCATCAGCAACAGGTTCACTGAGATGGAAACTACTGTTGACAATATTAGATAAACGAACATAAAATTCATCAAAACACTCAGATTCAAGTGGGGTAATTATTTCAAATTGACTAGTGAAATTTTTCAATTTAGATTCTTTAACTGCATTAGTTCCTTCCTGGGTAACTTGAAGAACATAGCATGCTTCTTTTGACGTGAGACATGTCATGATGCGTCTAAACTTATTGGGTGTAACGGCTTCAAAAATTGCACTTAGCCTAAGAGAGTTATATGTGCTCCATTTCAAGTCTTCCTCAGTCCAGTCTGACACCGGTTTAGGGTTTGTCACATTATCTATGGTAACATAGGGAGGATTCCACCCTCTTTTACATACAATCTAGACACGTTCATCAATGGCCTTTAATGAAGATTTCATATGAACTTTCCAATAATCATAATTAGTCTGGTAGAAAACTGGCATCCGATTATACAAGTTTTCCTTTGAGTTTGAACTTTTTCCAAAATCAATTTTTTTAGACAAAATTGATATCCAATTTTTTTTTGCAAAAACATTACACGGTATCATGGTATAATTGGCTCAGATACCGATATGAGAGTGCTATTAAGTTCAATATTTAAACTTATTTAATTGAATTAAAATGTTATGCCCATATTTTAATTAAATCCCTAAAAAATGCATCTAATTGTAATTGACAATAATATGAATTATCTAGCATGCACAACCAAACAATCACAACACTGATTTGAGGAAAAATCCGCCCCAGTGCAAAACCTTTTATTTCTCTATAAACTATTATATACAACTTACAATTACATAGCAGAAATACAACATTTTTGTGACAATGAAATACCCTCAAGTGTCGGTTCAAAGTTTTCAGCAAGAGACCCCGCAAGAGCTCTAATTGGTCAATAATGGAGATATCCTTTTTCTCCACAAGGCTTACTGCAGAATGAGTAAGATGAATAATCAAGACAAGAATGATTGAAATAAATTATTTGGGACTTTTGAGTGAGTCAAAAAAGGGTTAAAAGACTAAAAAATAAAGTCTTTAATTACATCAGATATGCAGAAATGGATTTTTGAAAGACTTGAAAAACTTGTCATCAAAGAAGGCATTTACAGACTGAAACAAGATTTTTAGGCTGCTCATGTCATTCGAACGACATATATATGTCGTTTGAACGATGTTAAATCGACCTATCAAACGATGTAAACAAAATAAAAACGATATGATTTCTTTTGATACATATTAAAAATGACCATAGAACTAACCTTCAAATTACATCATTTGAACGACATTGCTATGTCGTTTGAATGACAAAAGAAAAAAATATTATTTTTAAAATGCTCGTCTACAAGTCCTGAAAAATTATTTTCAGCTTAGAAAATCGCCTCAATTTTGAGATAAACATTTTAGAAAAATATCCCAAATAAATACGTGAACATTCATGACTCCAATTCATCATTTTACCTTTTAGTGCAGTGGGGTTAGTGGGAATAGATCCAGTTGAGGATGTGCAATGCACGATCTCAATAATGGGTACGTGTGTGATTATGCGTGTTGCTCAATATTTTGATGATGAATGTCAATGTAGAATGTGTTAATATGTGCCTAGATGTAATGGTATATGACATACTAACTATGACCTAGGACACCAAAAACATTGGTAGATTCTAGACGACCATTTATAAAACATTCCCTTATATGTTCTTTGCCTCTTCTCAAGATTCATGACTCCCCACTTATTTAAATCTTATTGTTGATCTGTCATGAGCTTTTACCACTTAGTCTGCCTCATCACCCTATATGCCTAGCCTTCAACCCATGGTTACATGCTTTGAGGGTAAAAATACCACCAACTCTCACACTGCCCCTTTTCTCCCTCATTATGTTAATCAAACCTCCAAACCTTAATTAAAATCTTACTCAACCACCTTGGCATTAAGATATGGAAAATGAAATGCTGGAAATCGGCCAAAATAATAGTTGGACATTAGTTCCCTATACTGTTGGTATGCATGTTATTAGCTGCAAGTGGGTTTATAGGACTAAGATTCATGATGACGGTAATTTGGATAAGTATAAAGACCGATTAGTTGGAAAAGGATTTTATCAAATTGAAGGCCTTGACCTTAGAGAAACCTTTATCCCAATTATCAATACATTCACTATTCGCATTGGTCTTTCTCTTAATGTCACTTAAAATTGGTGTATTTCGCAACTTGATATAAAAAATGCCTTCCTTTATGTTGTCCTTTAAAAAGATGTGTACATGTGATAACCCCTGGGTCCTGAGGATATTTTTTTCCTAAGAATGTTTGTAAACTTCATAAGGCTCTCTATGGTACCAAACAAGACCCATATGCCTGGTTTGATCATTTTAGTCTTTTCTTTCTTCAACGGGGATTCTATTATATCAAGGTTTATTCATCTTCATATGTGCTTCAACTGTTCTCGTGGTAATGATCTTCTTTTATGCCGTATGGATGATATCATCATCACCAATAGTAGTACCACGCTCTAATTCTCTATCATCTCCAAACTTTCCTATTAATTTGCAGTAAAATATATGAGTACATTGCCTTTTTTTCTAGGGTATTTAAGTCACTTCCTTTCTTGGAGGTTTATTTTTCTCAGCATTAGTACATTATATGTCTACATTTAAAACCCCAAATGCTCCATTGTCACACTGTACAAACCCCTCTATGCACCATAACTCCTCTCACTTCCCCCAAACCACTTCCTAATTTATCCTCATTTAGGTCAATTTTTGACACCCTTTGATACTTGACCCTTACTCATCCTGTCGTTCCCTTTGTCATCAACATAACATGTCAATCCTTGCATTACCCCATAGAATCTAATTTAATTCAAGTTAAAGGATTGTTGCAGTACCTTTATGACTCCCCAAATATTGAATGTCACCTTTTATTGCAATCTTCTTTTAACTTGTATGGTTTTTCTGATGATGATTAGGTGGGCTACCATGAGACTCGGTGCTCTACCTCCTGTAATTCCTCGCCTTTTTAGAATAAAATAAAATTCATATGAATTAAATTAAAGTGGTGAATTAAAAAAATTAGGTTGTGAATAAATTACTAATTATTATTTCATATGTGGTGAAATTGAATTTCCATTGTTAAATAATTTCGGTAGAAAATAATTGCTTGCGTATTGAATAATTGATATAAGGTGTGTGACAACACTGGAAAATATACTTGTTGAATAAAAATATTTGGGACGCTTTTTGCGAGGCTTTTTGAGCTCATTTAGGTGTTTTAGACCTTTTAGAATGGTGTCGAGGTATGGGTGTACTATTTGGATAACTTTCAGGTCATTTAGATATTGGGTTTGAACCCATCGGGGGTCCAAAATTAAGGCCCAAGTCTTAACTCGAGATTTGAGTCTTAATTATATTAATTAGGAGTTTAATGACTCTATGTCAATTGTATCCAAGAACCCTAAAACACATCTATGGGAAGAGAAATGCAAGAACACTTAGAGGAGAAAGATTCAAGAAGAAATCCAAGAAATTAATAAAGAAATCATACAATAATTAAGACAATAATTCTTTTGCTAATTTTATTTAGTCTAAATTACTTTATTAATTTACCGTGTATTGAATCCCATGTAGAAATTCTGAAAAAGTTAGGAAATTTTGATGATTTTATTATGGTATTAAACTATACTCATGAAAGATTTAAATTTGATGATAAAATAGGAAATAAAAAATTTAAGAGGGTAGAGTTTAAAAGTTTAAGTTAATGGAAACTCATAATTAAGACCTCTGATATGATTGTTGTGAGGATTCATATGTAGTCCAGGAGATATATCCAGATGTGTATTATGAAAACGAATATAGAATAAATCTCAGTCCGGGAGATATATCCGGATGTGCATTATAAAGATGAATGTATGGTAAACCTCAATCCGAGAGATAGATCCGGATGTATATTGTGGGATGAGTATGAAATTGGATATTATTATATAAGTATGTTTATGTATCCGTTTTGTACAAAGGGCCTAATGGATCTCGACCATTGACACTGCCAAGCAGTAGTGTCTCGGGGGGGGGGGGTCCTTGTTTGGATTTTGCTTCGCCAGATACCCCACGCACGAACTTAGCGCAGTTTTGAGAATGGAGAGAAGTTAAGCCCTTGGTACTCGGTTGTTAGGGTTTTTATAAATCGGGCGATTTTTATTATTTAGGCGGGGTAGCTTAACTAGGATGTTTTAGACGAGTGCGATAGGCGTGCACTATTAGATGAGGGGTTAGGGGTATCTCATGGGAGTGCGATACCAACTTAAATCTGAGGTAAAAAATATTTTCAAAAATAAAGCATTTATGAACTTGCCAAATATTTTCATAACTCAGGCTCTGACCCGTTTCTATATTTTCCCCCTCTTGCTATATATTATATATATAGGTGTCTAGACACAGGGACGCCTGGATGACACTTCCTTCGAGTCAGACGTTAGTTGCAGCAGCTGTGGATGCTTACAGGTTTTACGTAGACACTTCTACCCTTATATTCTAGATAGGAGGTACTGTAAAAACATTCGGGTTAATAACCCTAATGCATTTATTTAATCTTTTTCCTCCATTTGTATACGGATTCGATTTGGTTGTATTATATTTGAACCGAGTGTTCAGTTATTTTATTTCATTTCAGTTTCATTTATATAAATTGTGTGGATGTTTTAATTGCTTAACAGTTTAAAAAGAGTAGATAAGTAAAATTTTGACGTCAGCCTAATAGGGTATTCGTAATTAAATTGGTTTTCGATAGTGATGCTGCGAATGATCCATATGCGACTCCTGTTTTATTTAAATATAGGAGTGATATCCTGGTATTTTATTAGGCGGGTCGTCACAAATGCAGATATAGAAGTTGCCTCTGAGATGAGATAACTAGAGCTGGTAAAGCTGGTGCTGCAATCCTCGGGGTTGGAAACTAGTGACGTTGCCCTAATGGCACCGAATATCCTCGTTGTTTTCCTTACTCCTATGGTCTCTGATCGTCTCGAGGATACTACCTTAACGTATAATGCCTCTTGCCAAAAGTGTAGCAATTATTGTAAAATGGATGTCTCTCTGGCTACCAGCCCTACTAGCCTCGACCTTATTGTCCTTAGCCCTAATGTACCCTTGTTGTTGGCCCAGATATCCCTATCCCGGTATCGCCTTGCCCTATCTATTATGGTCATCGAAACCTCAAAATATCCTATACCAATAAGTAGAATATGAACCCTTAAATTGCTGGGCCCCTGACTACTGCTCCCATATTTCTTACCCTATGGGTTTGACGTCTCAAAGCCCTGTCTCTTTTCCCCCTTGGTCTTTTATAATGCCCTATCATCCTAACAATGTAGTAGAGAAACATGAACCATTTGGTTGTAACTAGTGAAGGCCGTATTTCCCAGTAACGCCTTCCTAATGAGTCAGGCTATCCTCGATATAAATTTTTCCATATTTTTCTCCTCTCTATTTACCTCGTCCGTGGCAAAATAAGACGGTTTCGTAAATTCTAAGGTCTATGAATTTTCTCCTCATCTCAAATTTCATTACTTGTGGGCAATAATTCCCCTCAAATTTCCCCCAGAATTCATCTATCATCAAATTGTCTCTCTCATCCATCGATGTGACAGACTCTGACCATTTTAATATTGTCCCAACTATCCAAAATTTAATGCAACATCCACTTTCAAATTGACAAACACTCTACCATCCATAAGTGACATCGAATATTCTTCCTCCACTGACTAGCCACCAGAATGTCAGAACTAGTGTCAAACTTCATTGCATGGGCCTTAGTGAAGGCATCCCTAGCTCTGTCCCATATTGAACTAGGTGTTTGTATTGGGAGCACCACAAGTTGTGGGTGGTCATAGTGGTGGTTATTGCGGATGTAGGGGGGAAATGTTGTAACATAGTGGCCATCCTTATGGAGATTACATGGGTCACAGTAGTAGAAATATCTATAGGACAAACTACCGGTGGGGTTAGTAATGGCTGTGGGTGCGGCCGCAGCTTCTGCTCACCCACTCATCTGCAGTTGATGTGGTGATGTATCATAGTTTCCCTTTATTACTGTTTTCCATCTGAAAGAAAACAAGATTCGTATTAGTACAGATCACAAGAATATATTGATTCCTATTTATAGGCTCTATCTATCAAAGAACGCGATGCTGAACGTAATGAAAACAACACATATCCGAAGGATGCTAAAACCTAATCGCTTTCATAACAACTGTAACAACCCCCATTTTTCATACAAAGGTTGGCTAGACACAATACACCAACCATGGGGTTTGTTTATCAATTTATATCATTATGAAAATCAAAACACAGTAAAAAATTTATGTTTTTAAACCTCATTTAAAGTAAAACATAATTAAAATTGGTAACCAAGAAATAATTATAAGTCCAACATCAACATCGAGATAAACAAAATCCCAACATAAACATAGTTCTCTCAATAGCCAAAAATATATAAACTCCGGTCTTATGCCCATACAATAATCTAAAAAGAATTTTGGAAGTAGTAGCAACCAAAACTAGAATCGATATACTAATTTTTCGAGGAGCAAAGTGTGACAGCAAGCCTGATATCTAGTTAGTCCCACGATCGCTGTCCAGGCAAACCCGGGGGGAGAAAATGTTTATAACTCAGGCCAGGGCTCTATTGTTGCAAGAATTAACATAGTGAAATTAAAATGCAATGACACAATTAATTCAAAATATGTATCTCCTGCCAGCAGTCGCATGCGACAGATATCTCACCTCTCATCTAGCTATTATACTATAAGCATAAGATCCTAAATCCCAAATACAATATTGGATACAATAATATTATTTAAAATATGATACATGTAGCATAATTCACATACTGAAATATAATTATATATGCTAGTGTTACCATTTTCAAGAATACCCCACTCATACTACCCACAAAAGTGACAACCATCTATGACGCATACTACGTAATATTGGGTCTTTGATTAATTGTCTAGATAATTAGGCTAAGTAATTAACTCTATTTAATTAATATGATTCTCTCTCTCTCTCTCTCTATATATATATATATATATATATATATATATATATATATATATATATATACACATACACACACACACATAGAGAGAGAGGAAGTCTCACGTACATCACACTCTATACATCACACCTATTTTTAGGCCTTAAAAAATTTCTTCAAAAAATTTCGAATTTTCTCTTAAAATTAATCTTTCAATCAAACTATGTTCAAAATATTAGGTCAAAATACATTTTGTAGCTATTTTTAAATAATCCACAAAATCTAGCTCGTGCAGTCCCTCACAAATAAGCTATTTTCGGTAGTTTGTTGTTGGATTTTTTGAAAATAGCTACAAAAACTATTTTGACCTAATTTTTTGAACATGTATTGATTGGAAGGATAAATTTTAAAAGAAAAATAATTTTTTTGACAAAAGAAGTTTTTACCGCCCAGAACTATAAATGATGTATGGAGTGTGATATATGTGAGCCTTCTCATATATATATATATATATACAAGTATATGACTGTGCCTGAAGGCACAGCGAAATTTTTTCAATGTTGCGTAATCGTAAAATGGCGAAAAATTTAATTGTACATAATCTCAAATGGGAGAAAACTTTTAGGAGTACATAAATTAAAAAACGGAAAAAAAAAATTTCCCCGACAAAACATAGTGTAGTCTAAAATATTCAATGTGTAAACAATTTACGTTAATTTTTTACAACACAAATGTGAAAATAATTTTAAAATTTTGGGCAAAATTTACTTTTTTTACAGGACTATCCACCCTGTTAAGAAATTAAAATAGTTCACAATAAAGTTTTCCAAAGAACGTAGTATCAAAACAAAGAAAATTTTCAAGGTACATAATTGCAAAATAAAAAAAATTTCATTCCCCAACACGTGCCATACATCTACAATAGTTATAGTTAAAAAAGAATTATATACAATGCACTCATTGAAAATAGCAAACGAAGACAGAAAAGTATTAAAGAGAGTTTCAACTCATGACCGATGCGGGATTGGGAATTTAATCAAACAGTAGTTATAGATAAACATTAAAGTGAACCTTATTCTTTCTAAGATGTTTGTACTGAGCCTTCTTGGTGTAAGATATAGTAACAATCACAGACTACTATATTGAATTCATAGGGGCATTTTGACAAACATCACGTAACCCTTTGACAAATGCATATTTTAACAACATTTAGGTATTTCAACAATATTTAAGTCAGGTCAACATAATCTGCCACAAATAGATGAGAAATATATATATCTTCAAACTACAAAACAACATTCAAGTATATTAAATGCATGCTCACAACAAATGCAAAAAGAATACACGATAAGAGAGTGATTGTTGTCAGTGTCACAACATAGATGCTTGTGTCGACAAAGCTCAGTCCGAAGTTGGCTCCAAAATCTGATAATCTAGTAGACATTATGCCGAACCGGTGAGAACTTACCACTGTTACTCCCGCGCACCATATTCCCAAAAATAAAAATATGGATTGCATAAGTGACTGAATACATGTGTATAAGTAGTCACTTTCAGCTTCACGTTAATCAACCCACTGTTACCGCCGACCCACCATGGTATAAATCAAGTCGAGATGCCAAAAAATCGACGCACCATGGTTTTAAACTCGTGTAGAAATCAATGCACCGAATAGTTAGTCGACTCAACACAATTGAATTTAGATGTGCCTTCTACGCACCTGAGTGATAATGAAAAGTGGCATCATCGCCATCGTCGTATTTATGATGCTAGCAATTATTGAAGTTGTACATGTAGTGGTAGTTCCCTTTAGGTTTTTCAGCTGCACTTCTATCACGGCCGCAATAACCGGAGGGAAACTAGCGGTTCTCAAAATGGAGTAGCTCATCTCAACCCCGGACTTATTTTCATACCCGCATACCCCATAATCCAAATAATAATCTCCACTGAATCTGCCATAATCAACCCACCCATCCAACTCTGAAATGGTGTTCTTGAGCTTCTATAGACCACACATTAATCTCATTCCCATTAAAGAAGTTGTGTTGTTCTTGGCGTTGAAATTGAAGTTGTTATTATTGTCACTTCATTCTAGTCGTTGCCTCTCCAGCATGCTTATGTCTGTACCACCATTTGCAGCCATATTTCCCAGTTGTTGGGTTTATAAGGAAGGTAATGGGCCTGCAAAGACGCACATATCGAGAAAAAGATAAATGAGAAAAATAAAGAGCTGCAATATAGTTTAATTATTTATCTATATGGCTCCACTAATTCCAATCGAACTTAAAGGTAATCTACGCATACCTATGTGTCAAAAATAACTTGGACAACAAACCAATATCTCGTAATAAGACTTCTCACTGTCCCGAATGTATGCAAAATACCATCTTTAGAAGATACTAAACACGATTCCCCGCACTTGATTCCCAGTCGATAAACCCTTCACCCCAATTCCTCGTAATTTGGCATCCACCTCGGGCTTTGGGCACATGAACAAATATAGTTAAATCATTATAAAAACAGAAAAAAATTCTTCTCAACATGGAAAGTTTTTGTAACCCCAAAATCTGCCATAACTAATTATTAGCAGTATAGGTGTTTATTCATTTTAGTAGTAGATATAATTAATTAAAAGTAATTAATTAATTATTGCTGATATAAAGTACAATAAAAGTATTTCTTGCTAAAAATTATACTGATAATCAGTGGTTTTGCCAATAACTTATATGCATACACTTAATAGGTAAAAGTTATAAACAAATCATTACTGAAACAAAATGAACTGATCTTTACATCCCAAAGAATACGTATAAATAGAACACACCATCCCATTGAAAATGTATTGAAGAAGTTCATCTATGTCATATTGAGTGTAGATCTTAGTTTATAAGTGGAGTACTCGATAATCTGTTATGTTAGTGATGATGTTGGCGGTGCACATTGTGGTTGAGCAAGAGAGAGAAGAAAGGCGTAATAGTTTCTCGCACCGTCAACTAAGGAAAGCAGCTGGACTGATACTTGATGTGAAGGAACCACTATACTAAGGAAAACATAAAAGATGACCCCATTTGTCTCTTGCAAACCACCCCTAATAGTATAACTTATAGACCCATTTAGTAGCATAACAGATAGGGAATTAACATTCCGATAATGAAAATCAAGAAAAAAAATTCAAACATCTAAAGTCTTCCTTGACATCATAAATGATATTAAACAATTGAAACACCACCAATATGAAAACAGAGAAATGTTTAATCCAACCAACCAACTAAAAAACAAAAAAAGAATAACTTTTTGTTTAATCCAAACCCTACAATGTTAGCATAAACAACAAATGATTAGTAAACAAAATGAAAGGCAAAAATAGAACTAAACAACAAATTAGCATAAACAACAAATGATTAGTAAAAGTTAGTACCTGTTTTGATGAATGTGTTGTTTAATCCAAACCCTCTTTTGTAACCACATTCACGATGCGTGTGTTGACATATCTAAATAATAGCATCACCCCAAACCCTATTCAGATGCATGTGTTGATAGATCTAAAAAATTAAAAATCGCACAATCAAAAATAAAAAAATCGTTGTGTGTTGACAGATCTAAATAATCGCATCGGCCCAAACCCTATTCAGTTGTGTGTGTTGACAGATCTCAAAAATAAAAAATCGCACCATCAAATATAAAAAATCGCACCATCAAAAAATAGAAATTGCACCCATGAAACAAACACAATTGATGTTTCCATTTTTTTTTTTTGTGTGTGTGTAAAAGAGATGGAGATTACCTCATGAGCGTGGGGTATATCACCTCATGGGCACGGAAAAGAGTGGAGGAAGGGGTGGCAGAGAGGGAGAGAGGGACAATGTGGGATGCACCGAATGAGTGAGAAGGGTATTTGGGTTTGGGTAAGTTTGGGGGGTTCTCACGCCTGCCATCTGTAAACCCTTGTATTATCAAAGTGTGCTTAGATGAGAACCCTTAGATTGTACACGTGGCAAAATGTAGATCCTTTGATTACTTTGATAAACATAAACATAAACATAAGGTGGATAGTAAAACACCATTGTCTCATATTCTCTCTCTCTCTCTCTCTCTCTCTCTCTTTATATATATATATATATATATATATATATATATATATATATATATATAATTGTAACACCCCGCCTAATCGTGGTGTCGGCCGCCACTAAAACCATATCGGGCTTGAACTAAATAAAACACCGTTCTCAGCATGTGATAGATACGAGACATCAATAAATCAATCCACAAAATAACTAACTGAAATGATTCTAAATGATAATAAAACTGTGTGATAAAATATCCATCACATTCTAAAACTTCGAATAAATCTAATCTCCAATAATGATTTCATTTAAGAATTGAATAATAATCAACCGTGAATAATCCAACTAAACTCCTCTAATAACTTTGGAACCGAATGGCCCAATAAAAACCGAAAATTAAGTCTCATAATGATATGCGACTGAAAAGAAAGTCAAACTAAATAAAGAAATAAAAATGAATACACTCCAGCTGCACCTCCAAACTATAAACTCCGATAATCATATGCGACTTCTCCCAAACTTATTCTGAAAAAGTTAGTCAATGCACGAGGTCAGATCCCCGAGCACGAATACACATTAATCCCCTCAAATACGGTCCGTGAACCCAAATATTAGCATTATACGCAATAAAATTCACAATAGAATATTTTAATTAAATGAGATATATAAAAATCACTGACTACCCAAAGAAAATTCTCATTTCAAAACGCACACAAAATATGATTTTAAATCCCTAAGTCCCACGATGTAAATTTAATTCAATTAACAAAATTTATCATTTTTCTCACTTTTTATTATGGCGGTCCTCCCATCCCGGGTGGTAATTTCCACCATAGTTCATAACTTGCCCTTGTCAAAACGACCGTTGATCCGTTTAAACTGTCGATCCCGCAATTTGACAAGGTTCCATGCACAACATGATATAAAATGCTGGCTTGCCCGTTTAGACTGTCTACCCTCACTATTTATGTCACCCATATTTTAATACCCATTTTTACTTAGTTATTAGTTCTCAATTTCACAGTATCAAATCACTCCACACATTTATTCGATGTCAGATCCTCAAAATACCCCTTATTCATAAAACTAAGGGTCACCAAAGTACACATACGTCCAACCCTATATATAAGATCAATTACCAACATTTAACTCGTCCTAGTATTATGCCTAGGATAGCGTACCGACTATAAAGCATAAAAATATGCCCCACCCCAAAATATAAAATCTGCACGAATCTACACTAACTAGTCCAATACCTAGCAAGCATAAATTATAACCAAGGCCTACCCAGTAGTACCATACCTAGTAAGCATCCTAAAATAGGGTTGAGCAAAATACTATTCGAAAGCCCCTCGTCCCCACGATGGCAAATGTTAAACAAATAAATCACACAATACCAATTCATAATAATAATATTTCACTTAATCATAAAAGTCCCAATTCAATTCCATTCAAAGAATAACTCCGTCGTCATTTTCAACACAATTATTTACGTTCAAAAAGGATAAATTAATTAACATGCAACAATATTCAATACGCCATAATCGTTCTTTTTTATAAGTCATCAAATTTTTATAAATGAACGCACCCCAATTAACCATATAAATAACCTCCACAAAATTCTACATGAGAATCTACACCCAAAACCACTAAAACCCAAAAATTTGACCTACGCGCCCAAGGGTTTCAAGGATTAATTCATATTAAAAAAATTCACAAAATCAGTCCAAAATTTTATGTCCACTTTCTCTAATTAAGTGACTAATTAATTTAAATAAAAAACATATGATCAAGGGTTTATGCGACACTAAAAACGCATAATACTAAAGGAAAGGAATAGAGTATTCATGCCTGTGATTTCTGAATCAAAAATCTCGGTAGACGGTTGGATTCTTCTCAAAAAATTAGCAAAACTGTGTTCTTCAGTAATCTTGACTAAACCCCCAATTAATTTTTCAAATCTTGTGACAAAACTTTGACTATGTTGGAGGTTAATGTTTGGGGTTGAGAGGAAAATATTTTGGAAGAGCTCTGTGGTTAAGAATTCGCCCTACGAATTAGAAGCATTAAATTTCAATTAAGAGTCTAATCCCAATCAAAATCTTAAATAAAGGCCTAACTAATGCTAAACTGGGATTAGTGGATCGATCGACCAAGAAGGAAATTAGAAATCTGACAGCATTTTTTTTAAAAGGGCTAAACTTAAAACTCTCATATAAACTTCATTTTAAATCCGATTTCGATTTTGTTTGAAGTTTTACTTTCGAAATAATAAAACCAACGTAATTAATTAATAAAAATAAAAAAAATTATTTTTCTAAAAAATTTGCATTTAATTAAATAAATCAATTATAAAAACACGGGTGTTACAATAATGTAATACCCCACAGTTTTATGAATATTTAAATGAAGATATATTTATTTAAGTAAACTTGTGGGAATTATTATTACAATGAAATAATGGCATTTATCTTTAATTTGGCCTAATGATTAAACAAGTATGTTTAATTATATGGGAGTATTTAGTTTAAATATAATACTTCGTAAATGTGACACAAGTGTTATAATTTTATGGTATGACAGTATATTATGAATAATTGACATAGTCGCGAATAAATTAATGACTCATTAATTTATTTAAGTCGTATTGAGGATATGCATATATGATAATGATGGAACATACAAATAAATGTATAATGTATTTATAAACATTTTAATGTGATTAAAAGACTTAACTATGTGTTTTAAGTGTTTAAAATTGAACCTATGGGTTGGGTAGGACCTTGGGTAGAGTTTCGAGTCAAATCGGGCATGGCAGAGATGTTTTTAGGGGCCTTAGTCTCGGCCCATGGGGAAGATCCGAATTTAACCCAATTAAAATGATATTTATAAGAAGTTAGATAAACCCTAGTGTTCCATAATCACTCCATACCACTTTTGGAGGCCACATACCTTGGGAGAGTGGAAGAACTACCCTAGGAGGAAGAAAATAGAGGCTCCTCTACTATTTTCAGGCAATTATTCTCTTGCCATTCTTATTCAAAATGTCATATTCTTGTATTATTGTTGAATTCATGTTTAGAATAGGATATAAATCTTCATATAATGTAACTATGTCTAGGGTTGTTGAGTTTTGATAAAACAATGATGATATTCACGTATTATAATCCTAGATCCATGTTTCGTCTAAGCAAAACGTAAATGTAGAATATTTAATTTCAAAAGTCATTATAGAACTCATGTGTAGGACTCTTTTGCAACATGGAATTATGTTCTTGACGTTAAAGATGATATGATACTTGTATACTCTAAGGTTCTTGAAAATATTTGATTTAAATGTTGATGTTTGAGGATTATTTAGATGAGAAATTTTGTTAGGAATGTTTCCATTACATATTAAACCTCATTACCATATCATAAATTAGTTTATTGAATCAATAGAAAAATGTTTGATGCATTTAGAATTGATTAGAAAAACCCCTCTTAGAAGAAGACCTGTTATCGTCTTACTTGGAGAATCGAATCGATTCGGCCTTCCTACCAATCGATTCGGTACACGTGCTTATATATCTTATTGTTACGATAGCGTGGGAGCCGACCTCGTATTTTTCTCATTCGTTTAATTAGTAATGATTTTTCTATGAAAGGGTGTAAGAGACTATTTTTCTTCAAATGAGGAATATAGACTTATTCCAAGATGTTAATGATATTGTTATGAAATTATATACACAGTTAAATCCGGATTGGTTCTTGATATGGCAATGACTTAAAGTACAATTTAAGTATATAAACAAGATGATTTACGCGAGATTATTGAATGAAGCCATATGAAATAAATATATTAAAAGGTTAGGATGTACCTAGATTATTGGCTAATTTTGGTAAGGGCATATAGATGATAAGACCCTAAAGGATACGATGAAAATTTTATGATTTAAAATGGGATAAGTTTAAATAAAAGAATTACATATTAATGATACGTCGAATGTTTGAGAATATAGTTAATTGTTATCGCCCTGAAATTATTACTGTATAAGGATGCAAAATAGAAATGTGTCCTAAGCCTAATGGGCTAAGTCGTTATGGTTAACATCGGTTGTGACAGTAGTTGGGGTGAAATTACTTGTTCTGAATTCCTTATATATGCACATATAAACCGTATTGTAAAGCTAACAAGAATTGAATAATTATTAATAATCCAGAAGGATTTAATTTTAAGAGAGGGGAAAATGGTGAAATCATTAAATGCTTTAGGAAGGTTATTTTTGGGATAAATATACCTATATATTATGGACAAATAAATGATGAAGTAAATGTGATTATTAAGCCTAGGAAACAAAATAAGGGACTTAATATTTAATTGGGGTATAATCGCAGGATATCTACTTAATACGAGTTACGTAGTAACTGACTAATATATTATAATTAAGCCGAGAAGGCTATCTTAATATAGATGGAGATTTGTTGGGGTGAAAGTGGTTATTGAGTACTTGCTTACGCATATTGGATGATAGTTTGGATTTTATTATTTTGTATGGACGTACCTGGGTTCATGGACTGTCCTATCGGTTGGGGTGTGCACGTTCAACACCGAAGCACACATCATCATAGGTGGGCTAGGCGAAGTGTTAGGTCATATTTTAGGCACTATATAGCCGCGTCATTTATGTGAGGTAGGTGTAGATGTTGGGATACATTGTCACACTTGGTGTGGACCGTCAATTGTTGTACTACGTAGGTATCGCACCACTTGCTTGTATTTTATTTTTACCAGCTTTAGGAATAGGGACTCCTCCGGGTATTACGGATAGAGCATAAACGGGACGTCGAAGATAAATTTCTTCATGTGTCATATATATATATATATATATATATATATATATATACACGTATTGATCTATATACACATTATGGTGTGTCTTGTATGCGAATGTGTTTCATAGTCTTTGGATGTACACAGTACTTAATGACTACAAAGTTAGATTAACATAGCAATGTGGATAATTGGTAATGAAAATAAGTTTTAATGGTCTAATGCGGTCGACAATTATTAATGAGAACTAGGTGTTAGCCCCAAGCGATGCGCAAACGCTTTACAAATTTTAGAATAAAGTGTATATCATAACAATGAATGTAACATTATTTAAAGGAAAATGATAAATTTTACAAGAATCATAAATATTCAAATCATATACAACGACGATTAAAAAAACAGTAGGATAATATCCACTTAATTTTCTAAAGATAAAATATAAATTTTCAATTTTAAGTTCAATAATTAAACAAAGTGAAGTCCATGGTGCAATACATTTTGGTGAACTTTATTATAATATTATACAACAAACTATAATATTTATTATACATGAAATAAAAAGGTATAATGTATCCCATTTATAAAAATTGTTGCCCTTTATAAAAAAATCACCTCAAATTTGTATTAGAATAAAATCAAAATTATTGGAGTGGAATGTCAACTCTTATCACATTGATCTCCCACTAATATTTCTCTTATAAATACTTCTTATGGTTTGTACTCAATTAAAGTTGACATTTACAAACCTATCCTTCTTCATTCAAAATTTGGGCTTATAATATATCAGGTGGATACATGTGGCATTCATAACTTAAATTCTCACGGTATCAATTCTACTTTTCCTATAGCAAATTATAAGAAAAAAATCATATCCAATACGTCAAATAAAATAGTTTTACCATATAAATCAAGTCCATACATCAAATCAAATCTAGAACATAATTATTAGCGAGCCAAAAAATCTTTTTGACAATAAAAAATCATAAATAAGAAATTATGTGTTCATCGGTAATAATTTAATTAAATAATTCAAGTGTATGATACCAAAATCAAAGGAACATTACAAAATAAAAATCAATAGAGAACTTATTAAAGTACGAATTGCTTAATATACATTAAATATGATCAAAGCCTATTTCTGTAGTTAAAAGTGTGGGGTAAAATTTATCGTCGGTACTTTAAACGCCTCAAATAATTTTTTTCTTTTTTTGATCCTCTTCTTTATGATATTTGATCAAACAATTTAGGTTCAACTTCACATAAGAAATAATTTAACAATTGTGAAACCAAGAAAAAAAAGTTAATAGAAAAACAAATTTTACGATTGCATTTAAATTATTACAAAGAAAAAGGAGAATGTCATAAAGAGGTAATGATTTGTTATATTAGATGTAAGATTCCTGTATTTAAACAAATGAACTACGATGAGGTATAAATTAAGTTCAATTAAGTAGAAGATGTCATCACTTTGATAAAATACATTACATTGTAATTCGTATAATTTTTTAGTTCTTTAAAATATCAAAAAACACTTTGATATGATGTTTCATCATAACACATATTACTCCAACGTTTTTCCTTGTTTAGAAGAGATAAGACCTTATAAAAATTCCAAAATAAAATTACAATATACATAAACATGAATATTGTCTTGAAGAAATCATAGAGTAAATGCGAGGCTACCCTCAGTGAACCCCAACACTCAAAAATACAACAGGAACGCAATTGTCAATAAGAAGGATTTGATCACCTGATATTTTAATAGAGAATAGTTAGATAATTTTGTTAGCAAACTAAATAAGAAAATAAGATTAATAGTGGCTAACAAAAGAACTGTATAAAAAAACTTGATTCCAAACTAATTAGTGATAAGATAAGAAATCAGTTAAAAGAAATTTTAGTTTCGCGAAGGGAGAGAATGGGGTGTGTTATTAGTGAATAAGATGTTTATTTCACATTTGAGTAGAGAGATAGAGGATTATGGATTAATTCAGGAGATAAATAGGTATGTGTATGAGTGGAAGAGGTCAAGAACGCGAAATAAATTGACATATTGGACACAAGCATTGAGAATTGAAGATATAGAGATCTAGAAATAAAAAGTAAATGAGAAAATGGACTCTCAAAACGAATGCTCTAAAATATAAATGAGGAGGACACATGGTGTATCACAAATTGCAGACACCTTTTTCATATTAAGATGTTTGATAATAGTTGGGCAGTCTAAGAATGTAGACGATAATTAAATAGAATGAAACTTATAGTTTAATAATGTAGACAATAATTGGCACGCATTAAAAATAAAATAGTGTGATGGGGTAGACTAAGGGTTAAAGAACATTATGTGATGTAAAAATATGAACTATATTTATACGAATTTTAGTGGGCATCATTATGAAGTTAAAATATGAACTAAGGGGTGTTAGGTTTAAACACTCACTTTTAGTTGATGCACAACTAGATGGATTTATCATTACAAGTCAGATTAGACAATGAAATTCATAATTTGTATTTTTTGAGGTTATGAGTAGGACTACTTCTAGATGAGCGGTGAGATATTCGATAAATGCGAGTGTCGATGGAGAGTTGTGAAGTATAAGTTAGTTACACTTTTCGAATTTAATTGTGAAGAATCCTTGCAACTTTAGGGCTCTGAACCAAAATTATAAATGTCCCCCCCCCCCCCCCCAGATTTTCTCATAAACTGGGATGATGATGGACAATGCTTGTAGTTTCTTTGGATGTAGCAGATTATGTTACATAAATTCCAGTATATGTTGCACTTCATCATTTGGTTATTTTATTCCATATAGAAATTATACGGGCATAAGATCGAGAGTTTTTTTTATCAGTTTGTACTTATCTTTACATTATGGATGTTGTATGATGATTCAATTTTGCATTCATGTATTAATTTGGTTTTGGTTAAGATTTTTTTTATTTATTGTGAATTTTGGTAAAGAAAAAAGGCTATTTCTACTCCTGAGTACTGAGAATGGTATAAATTGGTAATAATCCCCATCTTCGGCATATCGTGTTTGGCTAACCTTTAAGTGAAAAAATAGGGGGGGGGGGGGGGGGGGTTACAAGGCAGTACATGATATTTACCATTTGTGTCATGTTCGTTCTCTATCGGTAAGTCCTAAGGAGTCCTTTATCCAAATCGGACATCGAAAACACACACACAAGTGGGACGGTTCCTACACAGTAAACCATTGCATGACCTATACCTAACAATGACAGTGGATCCAGCATCTACATTACCTCTCATAAGTGTTGGTGCAATGTAGTACCTAAAGTAATGACATACACAATGCCTAGACCACCTATGCCGACGTGTGCCAGGGCCCCCACCTAACCCCAACCGATAGGACCATTCATGAACATAAGTATGTTCATCAAATTCAATCAAGGGTCATTCTTTCTGATGGATCTACATTAGATTCATGATAATTCAATGTAAGATCATAAGACTTATCTCTAAATTAACATAATCATCACTTTTATTCTAGGTTTTCTCATCAATTCGTAATTTATAATCATATAAAGTTTAATCCTCTACATGCGTAAGATGAAATCTCCTTCTATACTCATCAATTTATTTATTAAATTAAGAATTCTACATGAGAGATTATATAATTGAATTAAGAAATACATTTAAAATTAATTAAAGAAATAAAATTCCTGCCTGTTACGGATGATTGTGTCTTTCTTCAATTGAATCCTTTGTCTCCTCCTTTCTTTGAACCTTTATAGCTTCTCTCTAGTGGTGGGACTGCTAGGGTTCTATTTATATAAGTGAGATGAGTTTTCTAAGTCTCCCAATTAACTTTTAAAATACCCAAATCCCGAGTTAAGCCTAAACACCTATTTTTGGGACCCCAAATGAGTTCGAACCCATAACCCGAATGGCTCAACAACTCCCCATATGATATACCCATACCTCAGACCCATTTTTAGATATATAAAACACTTAAATGAGTCCTCAAACATCCTGACACGCGTCCGACTTCCTTCTTCACAACATATTCATTTTTCAATTGAATTAAATATCACATATCAATTATAAATTAACCACGCAATAATTTTCTACGAGAACTTTTAACATGCATAAATCAATTAATAAAACATTCAATTGAAAATAATCAATTTATTCACGACTAAGTTAATTAAATTCTATCGATTTAATTTAATCTCTGCTGAATTTATTTTATTATGAAAATACGGGGTATTACACCTAATTTTCATTCCATAGTAGTTTTGTGAACTAACAACCTGAACTATATATTTATCGTTCATATGGATATACTTTTAGCACTACTACTGGTCTTGACAACCATTTGGGAAACTAAACTTCCCTAATGGATCACGCATCAAGTAGCTTTCCCACTTCATTCTCCCTAATGGATCACGCATCGAGTGATTGACTTGAAGGTCGGATCAACATGAAGGAAGCGACATTCTACATTGGTATCAATACCAGGCAAATCATAATGTTACTTAGAAAAAATGTCTAGATTTCTTTTAAGGAATGTAATTAACTTTCTCTTCTCTTGATCGTCAATCATGATTCCGACCAGAAATTTCCTTTACGTTAAGTTACCGTCGACTATGAATTCTTCTAAGTTTTTTATGAACCTATTGGTGAGATGGACCCTAGTTTCCATCACCTAATGTTGGTCGTACCATAATTGTTATTTGGAGGGCACAACCTCCTCCTAGGCTCCCTCCTGAGCATTATCTATTTCCATTTCCTTTTTTTTTACCCTCGGCTGATGGCTGCAATAAAGCACTTCCTGGCTATGTACTGATTGCCATAAATTTTTACCACGCCTCGATCAGTAACACACTTCAACTTCTGGTGGTATGCGAATGGTACATCCTTCATGGCGTGGAGCCAACCTCTACCCAAAATGGCATGATAGTGGAACTTAGTGTCGACCATTAAGAATTCTATGAGTTTTGAGATGTTTCCTGCTCTGATTGGGAGAATTATATTCCCTATGCCATCCTAATCTCTCCTGCGAATCTGACCAATGGAACTGTGGCATCTTTGAGGTCGGCGATGTTCAACTTCAGTTTATGGAACAATTCTAGGAACATCACTTCCGACGAACTCCATTGATCCACAAGTATCTTATCAACATCCTAATTGGCTATCTTGAGTGTGATCAGGAGACCATCATCATGTGGTGTTTTCACCCCAACCAAATCTTCCTCAATAAACACAATATGCTTGGTGTATTCGATATCCTCTGGTCATTGACATTTACTAGCCTGGGTTTTGGAAGGGTCGATCTGAACAACCTCCATAACTAGAGTTACCTTCTTGAGTTCCATCTTAATAGTGTTCCCTTGGAGATGATTCAGGTGTGATGCCCTATGGATACTTGTGAGATCATAACATGTATCCCCATCGAGGATGTTATCTGGATTTTTGTCTCCATTGGCTGTGACCTTGTCACCTTTTTTCTTGATATACTTATTAAGGTGCCCTGTTTGGCTCACTCTTCCAAGTGTGACTTCAGATCCTTGCAATTCTTGATTTTGTGATCGCCCTCCTTATGGAATGTGCATCTCAATGCATTATTCCTTTTAGTTGGGTCGCCACCCATCTTTTTGGGAAATTTGGTAAATGCCTCATCTTTGATTTTATTGAGAATTTTGTAAATGGGTTCATTGAAAACTGTGTTTACAGCCTAGAATGACTTGAAGGGATCGACTTTATTTACATTCTTCGAGCCATTCTTTCCCCTATTCTTATTTCCCTTATTTTGATTATCGTGTTTCTCTATTCCCTTGTTCTTTTTTTCTCAACCATTCACCCCTGCATTAGAATGAATCAAATTTGCAACGTTAGCGTACTTCTCAATACAATCCATAAGATTATTTATGGTGTTGTCATCTTTCTTAGTAAGGTAGTAGTGCAATAAATAGGTGGTCAGTAGACTAATCCTAGAGGATGCTTCGGAAACCCACTCCGAGAGGTCCTCTATCTCATTAAAAAATTCCCAATACCTTTTGGCGTAATGTTAGAGGTCTCTTGTGGCTTCTTCTTCATTGTAAGCAGCGTAACCATCCTATTGGGACGGATTTTTTTGGTTATGAAGCGAGTGGTGAAGTCCTCTGTCAGAGTTGCAAAAGTTCCCGATCGACCTGTGAAGAAGCCTCTCAGACCACTTTTGTGCTACATTATATAGGCTTGAAGGGAAAATTTGGCACATTAATGCGTCATTGTGGATCCATAAGGTCATTGCTTATCGATATGACCTAGCGTGGTCTATGGGATCTATTTTCCCATCGTATATCTCCAACCTAGGGATAGCGAACTTCTTTGGGGCTCCTCTTTTTGAATTTCCCTTGAAAAAGTGGATTTCATCTAAGTGTTGAGAGCTCTCCTTGCTAGCTCTCTGGTTTATTTGTCTCCATGGTGGGTTGGATGTTTGTCCATCTTCCCATGGACCATAATCCTTATGTCTTCATTTTGATAAACATTCCTTCTGTGGCATCCTTTTGGCTAGTCACGATCTGACCCGTCACGTTCAGTTCTATCCTGGTCACACCTGGAGCTCCTCCCTCGGGTGTGAGTGTTGCTCGCCTGAGGACTAGGAGTCCTATTACGAAACTTTCTAGTAGCCTGGTTCGTATCGAATATTAAATATTTCCCCCCGTTATCTTTATGCATTCTAGCACGCTTACGATCCTTAATGCCTATATTTATGATCATTAACTAGAAAACCTTGGATTATGATATATACATGCTTTGCAGGGGTTAATTGTGCTTTTGTAGGCATTGGAACGCTAAAAGTGAAGATCCATTGCATTTCGGAGAAGTTATGTTATCGGATGCTACTTCAAGGGAATTTTAGTCAATTCACATTTCTTCTCCATCTCATGGAAATTCCATGGAGGCATATTTTATTGATTTAGCATCGTGTGGCCGCAAACGGTGCGTCATTTTGAGTTTGGACGAAGAAGATATGGCCGTTTCCGTTTGGAACTATTCCCCCCTCCCAAGGACCAAAGGCTTCCAAAAATAGAGTGTCGATCGACCGGCCTTGGGCCCTCGACCAATCACAGTTTAAATTGAAACCTACAAATTGAGACAGTGGGCTAAGACCTATTTGATCGATCGATCGATCCTCCCAGATCTTTGCCAATTCGGTTCCTTTTCTTTTCTAATTTAATTCCTTTTACTATATAAAGGAATTTTATTGTAAATAATTTATATATATTAGATTTTAGAGAGTCTTAGGTTAGGGTTTTGGGATTTGAGAGATTCTTCTTCATTTCTACTTGGTTTGACACCAAATTGGGTTTGTAATTGGTACTTTCATATTACCTCTCTATTAATATAGTTTTTATTTCATTAATTCATGTTTTCTAATTTAGTTTACATGCTTTCATTTAGTTGCTTTCTAGTGTACATTTATTATGTTTATTTACTGCGTTTATTTACCGCGTTTTTAATATGCTTTCTAGCTAATTTAGTTTAGGTTGTGTTTGAATTGAACTCACTCGGGTTGATGTGTTGCTTTGCTTTGGTGATGGAGTTTACAGGTCTATTTCGGGTGTGTTGTCCTAGTTATTATGCCTAGGACATTTGATGGGGCATATCATGTATGTTCCCTGCTTACGACCTTGCGTGCGTTATTTTCGGGGTAATCGTTGATGCCAAAATCGTATTAGGCTTTTATGAGAATTTAGGGGTGTGACAACTCTTGATTTAATTAAATGTCGAAATGAGACGCAATCGTAAAAACTCATCGACCTATGTAACCATTTTATACTAATTAACTCGGGTAAGGGATATTCGACTCAACCTATAATTTTTACCACTTTGTTAATCTAGTTTCAATACACTCACCTAGATTAATCATTTCCCTTTTCGCATCTTTTCCTTTTTGTTCATATCTATCTTTTACACTTTTATTTAGGAATATTAACCCAATTAAATTATAGCAACTCGTCTCAATGGATTTTTGATACCCGGACTTGGCCGCTATACTCACCCGTTGAGTGTAGTCATAAGTTTAGGTTTTTGTATTGACACGGTGAATAGAAAACAACGATCGGCGTTTGACACGCGCCAATTTTCACCCTTAATCAAAATGGCGTCGTCGCCAGGGATGAGTTTGTTTTAGATTTGATTTAGTATTTCATAGTATTTTCTTTCTATTTGTGCTTTTTGCCTAATATTTTTGTAGGACTTCTGCATTTGAGCACCAAGAAATGCTAAAATTTCTCGCTCGCGCATCTACTTTGTGTAAATCTCCACTTCGAGCCATTTTTGGGGTAAGCATGTCTTATTACAATTCTTTCGGTAATCATTATGATAATTCTCAAAATTCGCTCAAGCCTTTAACTTTCGGACAATAATTAGAATCCCAAAAAATTGAAACATCTAAAATGACTTTGGGAGAGTATAATGAAAGTCAAAACTTGGGTTATTGGAATTTTGATGATGATGATAATGATTTTGGGCCTTTACCACCTTATAATAGGAATTTTGAAACGAATTGCAATAGTTTTCAAAATTCCTATAATAATGAGTTTAACTTTAGTGTCGATAATGATTTTCAAACTCCTCATTTTCAAACATCCGCAGCTCGTCCTATGAAATTCGGCGAGGGTTGGCTTATGCTTGAGAACGAGAGGTATGAAGAACATTATCAGGAAGAAAATCGTTGTTGGGAGCAAGACTTGGATTTATTATTCAAATCCGACAACGATTTCTCTTCCGAGACTTTTGTAGTCAAGGAATGTTTTGAACCAAATTTGGATTTGTGCCTACTTTTGATCAAACCATTCTTCACTTGGCTCATCTCTTAATAGATATTGAAAGTGAGGACGAAACGGATGTAGTATCCATTTGCAATGAGATGATTTCTTCTTTGGATCCCAAAGAAGAAAGTTTCATTGAAAATGATCCTATATCGTTTGAAATTATGAGTTTGAATTTTTTTCCTCCCCCTTTTCTTTCTCTAATATCACACTGTCACTAATACCCGATGAATCGGTGCCAAACTTTAAAATGTTCAACCCTTTCACCGACGAGTACTTGCTCGATTTTCTTTCTATGAAGGCATCTTTTGCCTCTTGTGCGCCACCTCCCACTGCACTTGCTACATCCTTGGGATGATATTTTGCTTTTCTCGATCCCCACATATTTTTGTCACCCGTTCAATCCAAATCCCCCATCGTCCCTCCAAAACTTTTAATTGACGATGGTTCCTTTCTTACGCCTTACACATGCCTTCCGTTGTTCAAACGAAATTCATATTTTTCGAACGGCATGCTTGAGAGTGAGGGTACACCGGTTATCCTCCAAAATAAAATCATTTTTACGATGGTCCCTTAACTATTTAGACTTCTAATGTACAGTTAGTGTAAAGCCTAAATAGTAGGTTGTATATAGTTAGCTTTTTATTCTTCCTTTCTTTTTATCTTTCTTTCCTTTTTAATTTAGTCTGGTGTAATTAGTTAACTTTTTGTTATTTTCTTTTGCTATGCTCGGTACTAATGTGTTTTGTAGATTCTTTGGACTTGTTCTTATGGGGATCGCTCCAATTGTGGGTAACATCACCCTTTTCCTCTCTTTAACTTGATTTTTAATTAACCTTGAGGAAAATGTCAGGTTTTAAGTTAGGGGGTGTGGAATATTCTATCCATTTCTTTATTTATTCCCTGTTTTTGCTCACATGTTGGTTACTTAGTATGCTTTTCTTAGAAAAATTAAAAATTTCAAAAAGATTTTTCTTTCTTTTTGCTCCTTTTTTTGGAATTTTGACTTTGTTTTCGATGATAAATTTCAATAATTGCCCAATCCAATAGACAACCCAATGATGCATGTTCTCCATTTTAAAAGTTATTAGACTTTAGTCCTCATATCATTGATATTATGAATAACTTCATGAATTAAACTTTAATCCCACTAGCACATGCACTTTTCTTACCTTATTGATTTGGTTTAAGATTTTTATAACTCGATAATCTTTTGTTGCATTGTATACACTTACACCGAGTAAGATTTGTACCTTTCGTCATTTGTGAGTGTTAACACTATTCTCTCCTCTTTGAAAACATTGAATTCGTTGGTAATCTCTCTATTCTTTCATTGAGCATTCATTAATTGAGTTTATATCTTGAAATGTATTACTTGAGCATGATTTTCAAAATTTGTTTTGACTCGAGAATTGCGTAAACTTTCAAAAATGATCATAGGCCATCTTTGTTATCTCACCCATATTGACCTTGACCTCACCTTAAATGTTTTCCCTAGTCAACCCCTTTGAGCCTAAATATAGCCTTTCGTTTCATAAACCCAAATCCCATAACCATCTCCAAATTGGAGTTAAAACCATACATACACCTTCCATAACTTGGTTCGGAATGTTACTTGGGATTGAATGATGTTATTTTCTTCCTGTTACAATTTAGGCACGTGAGAGTGAGAAAAGTAAAGAAAAGAAATAAAAGAAAAATAGTGAAAAAGAGAAAGCAAAAAACAAAAGAAAAGAAAAGAAAACGTGAGAAAAATAAGAAAAAAAAGAAAGAGAAATTTGTATATGTTTTGTATAGTGTTCAATAAGCTTTGATTACTCTCCATATTTGTATATCTAATGCCTTTTATGGAAGTTATTTGTTCAATTTTTGATATTTCCCGCATTCTTCCCGTTATTCTATGTTTTCATTCCGAACACTTTGAACTCGTACATACATATCCTTCATTTCATACCCTAGCCAAACCTACATTCTAACCCTATCAAGTCCTATGTGATCTTAGGGTGCATTTAATTTAAAAGTTAAAATAGTTTTGATAATCTGTGAAAATGCATTTTGGCTCCTTTAATGAGCGGTAACCTTTCATTGAGATTAGAGTTTTTATTTTTTATATAGCATTCTTCATTTGTGACATGTGTGCGACCTACTTTTCATTTACATTTGCTCTTTATGCCCCCATGCCCCGTGTGTTACCTCCCTGTTTCGAGTGAATTCTCTTGATGAGTGTAATGCCCATGAGGATTGAATATATGCTTGCTTTAACTTTTTGTATCCGGTTTATTTAAGTTTTTGCCAAATCACACTTTGCATGTGCTCGCTCCCCGCCCACATTTTAAAGTTTCAATTCTATGAGGTGCATTCAACAATGTTAAGGATTTGGACTTTTGTGTGAATTCTTTCACTTTGGTAATGATGCGTATGAAATCCTTTTCGTTATTGTTGGGCTTATCGCATGCTGGTTTGGGCATATTTTGAGGAAACCATATGATGTTTATGGGTATCATCCCTGAAAACCCTCACGAGACGACACTCGTCCGCTAGGGTAACCTAGGGGTTTAACGACTTATTGCTATGCTAAATTCAATCGTGCTCCCTACTAAAGTGGCATTTATATTTTGATGCATATATACGTCTTGTACTGGCCTCTGTGGACTGGTTTTATTTGTTTCATTACAAGGGACTAGCAATGTTTAAGTTAGGGGGTGTGATTCGTATAGAATATTGCATATTTCTGCCCATTATCTTTATGCATTCTAGAACTTTTATGGTCCTTAAGTCCTATATTTATGCTCATTAACTAGACAGTCTTGGATTTAAATATATACATGCTTTGCAGTGGTTAATTGTGCTTTTGTAGGTATTAGAACGCTCAAAGTGAGGATCTGTTGCATTTCGGAGAAGTTCCCTTGTTGGACGCCACTTGAAGGGCATTTTAGTCAATTCATATTTATTTTCCAGGTCATGGAAATTCCACGGATGCATAGTTCATTGAGTTACCATCATGTGGCCGCAACGGTGCGTCGTTCGGAGTTCGGATGAAGAAGATATGGTCGTTTCCGTTTACAACCATTCCCCCTCTCTTCATGGGCCAAAGGCTTCCAAAAACAGAGTGCCGGTCGACCGACCTTTGGCCCCCGGTTGACCGTGGTTTGAATTTAAGCCTGCGAATTGAGACAGTGGGCTGAGAATTATTCGATCGATAGATCGATGGTCTTGATCGATCGATCGATCATCCAAGATATTTGCCAATTCCGTTCCTTTTCTTTTCTAATTTAATTCCTTTTACTGTATACATGAATTTTGTTGTAAATAGTTGATATATATTATATTTTAGAGAGTTTTAGGTTAGGGTTTGGAGATTTGAGAGCTTCTTATTCATATCTTGTTAGTTTGACACCCAATTGGGTTTGTAATTGGTACTTTCATATTCCCTCTCCATTAATAAAGTTTGTATATCATTAATTCTTGATTTCTAATTTAGTCTACATGCTTTCAGTTAGTTGCTATTGTGTTTATTTACCGCATTTTTAATATGCTTTCTAGCTAATTTAATCTAGGTTGTGTTTGAATTGAACTCACTCGGGTTGATGTGTTGCTTTGCTTTGGTGATGGAGTTTACGGGTCTATTTTGGGTGCGTTGTCCTAGTTGCTATGCCTAGGAGATTTGATGGGGCATATCATGTATGTTCCGTGCTTACGACCTTGCATGCGTAATTTTTGGGGTATTCGTTGACGCCAAAATCGTATTAGGCTTTTATGAGAATTTAGGGGTGTGACAACTCTTGGTTTAATTAATTGTCAAAACAAGACACAATTGTAATAACTCGTCGACCTATGTAACCATTTTATACTAATTAACTCGGGTGAGGGATATTCGATGCAACCTATAGTTTTTACCGCTTTGTTAATCTAGTTTCAATACACTTGCCTAGATTAATCATTTTTCTTTTTGCGTCTTTTCCTTTTTGGTCATATTTATCTTTTACACTTTTATTTAGGAATAATAAACCAATTAAATTCTAGCAACTCATCTCTGTGGATTTTCGATACCCGTACATGGTCGCTATACTCACCCGTTGAGTGTAGTCGTAAGTTTAGGTTTTTTTATTGAGGCGGTGAACAAAAAACAATGATCGACGTTTGACACGTGCCACTTTTCACCCTTGATCATAGCCCTTTGGAGATCTTTCTCCAGTCGTTCAAGTCACCTCTGTAGGTGAACATTTTCTTCTAACTAAAGACATGCAGACTCCTCTTCTACATAGGTGGCCCTATTTTTCTTCGTAAGGTTGCCTATCCTAGCAGAACCTTGGGTTTGTATGCTGGCGAATCTCAGACCTGACCTAGGTGAAATTGGGTTTTCTTGGACATTGCCAACTTGGGAAATGTTTCTTTTGTGGTGAGACATCACGGGATTACAGTTGATGAATATTTTCGCATGAATAGAAATTGATTCCCACAAACGGTGCCAGTTTTGAGTACATAAAATATCACAATGCATAAATCCGAGAAAACAATCATAAAGGCAGAAAGCAAAAGACCTCAAAACAAAGATATAGTGCTTAGACAACTTGCATATGTCCATGGAGAGGTTACTAGTTTTATTAAGTGTCTCTTAAAGTCTAAAATAACAATCCCCTTGCCCCAGGTCAGGGTGTAAAATTTATAGTTATGCCATCATAGAGTTTGAGTTTTAAAAGGAGCCCAAAATAACATGTGGATGAGATGAGGAACACCGGAATATCTCCTCCGAGATGGTTGGTATTTGATTTGACTCTTTCTGTAAGTGATGTAATGTATCCTAAATGCGCGAGCGTAAATTAATTTGTGATTTGGGTCGGGCAGCGTGTCAATCTGTTTGGGGTGGTCAGCTACTTTTAGAAACCATATTAAATGGGCTCCCACAGTATCAATGTTTAGAACTAAATGATTTTATGCATATCATCAATGAATCTACCTTCACATGATGTACATCACCATAATATTTTAAAATCCACATCATAGTAGTTCATCACAAAAAGTCCTTGTCGAATCTTACAATTCTCGTATGTCAAAAATTGATAAAACAAAGGTACTAATAAAATATCGTTAGAAGTAATACTTCAGAACAAGCCTAATCTTTTTAAAAAAATTAACATTTTATGTGAAAAATAAAACATATATATGTTGTACGTACTTTCCCAACACAAGACAGATGATCGAGTGAAAAAACTGAGCGTCCGTGTCATACGCTAGTCGTTGTTATCGGCTTCCAACCTTAATAAAAAAAAACCTAAACTTGTAACTACACTCTTAAGGAGTATAGTGGCGAGTCTGGGTATCGAATCCATAGGGAATGGTTGATAGAATTTAATTGATTTATTACTTCTAAAGAAAAAGTGAAAAAGATGATGATGGTTGAAAAGGGAAAAAAATAAGTAAATAAATAAGTTAAATTAATTAAGATGAATGAGAAAGTAGGTTGGAATACAATCCCCCTAACCCTAGTAATTTACCGTATAGAAACCTAGAATTGTAAATTATAAATTTGAATGAATCCAGTCTTTATAGATCCTAAGCATTACATATATGAGGATCAAGCCCGCACCATATGAAATCAAAGGTAAATATAAAGCGGTGATAAATAATTTTACGCACATCTTATTCTTAAACATCCCAAGTACCTAGGGCAAGAGACATTAAAAGATCTACAATGGTGGTAAAATTGTCTCGCACGACTCTTTCAAATTTTTAATTTAAATACTATTTTCTACATAAGTAATTTACATTCGGATGGGTTCATGCATCCCAACCCTTAAAAACTTAGCTTAACATGATGAAATCAAAATAAAACTTACAAATTAAAGTGTAGGAATTCATAAGTAACTCTAGAAAATTGAGAACATGACTTGAATTGGGAATGGAAAACTAGAAATCAACAATTAATTAAACTAACTAGTAAAGCAGTAAAAACAATAAATTAAAATTACTTGCAATGGATGAATGATTAATCTTGAATAGAACTTTGAATCTTGAATAGTAGACAAACTTCAAAAACTAGGGTTTATGAAAATTTCTACCAAAGAAAACTAAAAAGACTCTCTAAAATCTGACTTTCTCTCTCTAAAATTCTATTCTACTCTCTGGAATTAGACTCCCTTTGAAATGAGGTAGGGCTTGGTCTTTTATTGCACCAAGTAGCACGAATTTGACAGCTAGAATCGCTTGTTGCGCAAGTTTTCACAAGCTAATCACCTCAAAATCTGCATAATTAATGCCAGCAATTCGCACCGCCGGATCGGTCCGGACCCGGATCGGTCTTGTTCCATCCGGATCGGTCCTCTTCCATCCGGATCGGTTTGGTTCCATCCGAATCGGTCCTGTTCCATCGGCCCTGTTCCATCCGGATCGGTCTTGTTCCATCCGGATCGGTTTGGTTTCTGGTCCATTTCTCTTCATTATCGTGCAACTTCAAAACATCGTAACTTCTTCACCGTAGCTCGGATTGAGGTGCCGTTTTTTCTAGTGTTCTTGTAATTTATAGCTCTTAAACTTTCTAGTTGGCCCCATCTCCGGAATAAGGCTGAAAAATTACGAAAATTCCCTTCAACTCTTCATTTCTTGGTTTCTTTCACTGTTTTGAGTTCTCTTTCGCACCAATTTGCATGAAATACCTGTAAAACACATGAGAAATACACAAAATATGAAATACTTGCCAAAAGGGCTTAGTAGAATAAATATGAGACAAATCCAAGCTATATACACAACACGAGATCATAAAAATACCGAAATTAAGGGGATAAATGTGAAGAATATGTGCCTAATCACACCCCCTAACTTAGAACTTTGCGCGTCCCGAGCAATGTAAATGAATCTAACAAAAATTCCACTCTTGAAAATTCCTTTATTGGGATAGAATACCTTTTTCGCGGGCAAGCGATTGCATTTATTGTATGCAACAAGCCTTTAAACCCCTAGGTTACCCTAGTAGGACGAGTTTTGTCTCGTGAGGGTTTGCAGTGAATATATCCACAAAATTCTTTATTGACTCAAATAAATATCAAAATACTTAAAAATTGTACAATTTAAACTTTTCAAAAAATAATCACCATAAATTCATATTCAAATGTGTCAAACCATAGTGTGTGTGTGTGTGCAAAGCCAGAAATTAAACATCAAATTTCCACCGATTGAGCATTACGTTACTTTCCGAAAATTCATTTTGATTCAAATTCTTACGGATGCACTCACAAACAAATCACTCGGATTGTGGTTGTTTTCTCTCGGTATGCATGATATAAAGAGTAAATATAATGGACACAAATTCATGCATACAAAATTGAAAAGAAGGAAACGGGAAATTCGTTTTCATATCTTAGCTCTCCACGCGGTAATTAATTTCGCCATTCGGACTCGGTTAGGACTTTTCTTGGGGTTAAGGTGTAAAAGGGAAAAAATGGAAATGGTAGGGAATGTTGAAATTGGAAAATGTCCTTATGATGTCCATTAGTGCTTTTTCGGGCATTTGCTCATTTTTCTCTTCCTTTTTCTATTTTCATTTTTTTTTCTTGCTATTTTTTTTCTTGCAATTTTTGTTGAGCATATCTATTTTTTTCTTGCCCCCTTTTTTTTGTCGCACAATTTGGACTTACTTGATGAATTTTCTCAATTTTCACAATTTCGGGATATTTGGGTTTTTCGGGTTATCAAACGAAAGGGAAATATTATATTAGGCTCAAAGTGGGTTGCAAAGGGATAATTTTTTCACAATATTTCGGTTTTTTATGGCTAATATTTTTGGGTTAAGCAAACGAGGGCCTACTTCATTGTCCAAATTGCTAATCACATTACCATATGCATCTCGAGATTAATTAAGTTTAGAGATATATTTAGCACGAATTTCGAGACAACATTTCACACATTTCCCATAACCGATCAAAACAAAGGATTGAGATCATCAACGACTTATTAAAACGCTGAAAAGAACTTTGAGTTAATCATAAACTCGGATTGATTTAAAAACTCATAAAAAATTTGAAAAGCTCGAAATCTCACCGGGTTGGACTAATCTCCACACTTATTCGTAAAGTCGTCAATTTTCTTTCAATTTCCATCTTTGGTCAATTTTGGCTTAGTGCAATTGAGATTTAACAATTTGAGACTTCAAATAGAATAAAGGTGACATTTTTGATAAATTTAAATTCCAATTTTTATTTATTTTGAAGAAAAATATTTTTGGCTTTTCAACATTTTTCAATTTTTTTTTTTTTTTTTTGAAAATAAAATAAAAAATATACTTGGAACAAACATGTGATCGAATCAATGAATCTAAACAATAAACGGGAAGAATATCCCACACCCCTTAACTTAAATGTTGCATTGTCCTCAATGCGAATCAAGAACACAACATAAAGAGAGGAAAATAAAGATATTACCCAAATGGAGCGATCCCTGATGAGTGCGAGTCCATTGAATCTACAAAACATGTTAGAACCAAGCATAACAAAAAAGAATAACAAAAACTTTAACTAATTACTCTAAACTATATAAAAAAAGGAAAAATAAAAAGATAATTATGTACAACCTACGATTTGAACTTTTAATAACTCATACAGTAGAAGTCGAAAAATTTGAGGGTCCACCAAAAATATTTTTTGACTTTGAGGGATTGATGGTGTGCCCTCACTAGAAAGCATGCCTCCTGAAAAATAAGAATTCCGTTTGAAAAACGCAAGGCATGTGCAAAGTTTAAAAAAATGAACCATCACCAATTAAAAATTTTAGGGGGATAATGAGGGATTTGAGTGCAGAGGGGGACAAGTACCATTGGGATCCAAGAAAAATAGAATCACTTCCCAAAGATTTTTCAAGTAGTATGGGAAGCGGATCACACAAACATAAAGAGTCTATCTTGGAAAATAATTTAAGGATAGAGTCCTTGTCCTCAAAATCTTCTCTCCCCAAATTTTCAGTTGGATCTGGTGGAGTGAAACGTCTAAGTGTATGGCCCATAATACATTCACCTAGTTCTTGTTATGTATTTAATGGTTCGATAATAGTGGGGACACAAGGAGACAAATGATCTTCAACCTCAATAAATTTTGAAATATTTATAAAAGGTTGATATTCACAAGAACTTGGATCACTCTCAATGATTTCATTCTCAAAAGTATTAGGTGAAGCACAAGTCTCGACCTTGTCTAAGTTGTCCAAATAATCATTCAACTCCTTGCAAGTTGCTGTAATTTTCAACTCGGTAGGAACAAGGTCATCAGATTGATTTTTGATAATAATCAAGAGTTCTTCCAAAGTAGGCTTCCTTGGTTCTAGTACCTCGGATTCCTCATTTGGTTGAAAACATTCTTCAACTTCCAAAATATCGAAAGAAAAATCCTCATTGGGTTCAAATAATGCATCTAACTCTTGCTCCCAATAACGATTTCTTTCCCAATATTCTCTTTCAAGTATTTTTTCTTCAAGCAATTCATTTTGATAAATTTGGATGGTCTTAGCACTGGGCTTGTATTTATGAGACTCATCTTTAGTGATATTGATCCAATGTTCATAAGTCTTGAGTGCCTCCTCCTCACTATTAGCATAACAATTAAAGCCACCAAAAGAGTTAAAGTAAGACATTTCAAATTGGGCAATTCAAGAACGTGACACCCATATTTTTCAACTTTTTTTTTATTCATTTTTTTTTTTGCTTTTTTTTTACGAAGTAGTAAGTCAATTATAATCTATAACAAACACTCCCCGGCAACGGCGCCATTTTGATCGAGTGAAAAAATCGAGCGTCCGTGTAATACGCTAGTCGTTGTTATCGGATTCCAACCTCAATACAAAAAAACCTAAACTTGTAACTACACTCTTAAGGAGTATAGTGGCGAGTCTGGGTATCGAATCCACGGGGAATGGTTAATAGAATTTAATTGATTTATTACTTCTAAAGAAAAAGTGAAAAAGATGATGATGGTTGAAAAGGGAAAAAAATAAGTAAATAAATAAGTTAAATTAATTAAGATGAATGAGAAAGTAGGTTGGAATACAATCCCCCTAACCCTAGTAATTTACCGTATAGAAACCTAGAATTGTAAATTATAAATTTGAATGAATCCAGTCTTTATAGATCCTAAGCATTACATATATGAGGATCAAGCCCGCACCATATGAAATCAAAGGTAAATATAAAGCGATGATAAATAATTTTACGCACATCTTATTCTTAAACATCCCAAGTACCTAGGGCAAGAGAGATTAAAAGATATACAATGGTTGTAAAATTGTCTCGCACGACGCTTTGAAATTTTTAATTTAAATTCTATTTTCTACACAAGTAATTTACATTGGGACGGGTTCATGCATCCCAACCCTTAAAAACTTAGCTTAACATGATGAAATCAAAATAAAACTTACAAATTAAAGTGTAGGAATTCATAAGTAACTCTAGAAAATTGAGAACATGACTTGAATTGGGAATGGAAAACTAGAAATCAACAATTAATTATACTAACTAGTAAAGCAGTAAAAACAATAAATTAAAATTTCTTGCAATGGATGAATGATGAATCTTGAATAGAACTTTGAATCTTGAATAGTAGACAAACTTCAAAAACTAGGGTTTATGAAAATTTCTACCAAAGAAAACTAAAAAGACTCTCTAAAATCTGACTTTCTCTCTCTAAAATTCTATTCTACTCTCTAGAATTTGACTCCCTTTGAAATGAGGTAGGGCTTGGTCTTTTACAACACCAAGTAGCACGAGTTTGACAGCTAGAATCACTTGTTGCGCAAGTTTTCACAAGCTAATCACCTCAAAATCTGCATAATTAATGCCAGCAATTCGCACCACCGGACCGGTCCGGACCCGGATCGATCCTGTTCCATCCGGATCGGTCATGTTCCATCCGGATCGGTCCTGTTCCATCCGGATCGGTTTGGTTTCTGGTCTATTTCTTTTCATTGTAGCGCAACTTCAAAATATCGTAACTTCTTCACCGTAGCTCGGATTGAGGTGCCGTTTTTTCTAGTGTTCTTGTAATTTAGAGCTCTTCAACTTTCTAGTTGGCCCCACCTCCGGAATAAGGCTGAAAATTACGAAAATGCCCTTCAACTCTCCATTTCTTGGTTTCTTTCACTGTTTTGAGTTCTCTTTCGCACCAATTTGCATGAAATACCTATAAAACACATGAGAAATACAGAAAACACGAAATACTTGCCAAAGGGGTTAGTAGCATAAATACGAGACAAATCCAAGCTATATACACAACACGGGATCATAAAAATACCGAAATTAAGGGGATAAATTTGAAGAATATGTGCCTACATTGCAACAAATTAGAAAGTCACAACTCCTTTATAGACTTTCATTTAAATTTGAATATTGCAAAAAAAAAATTCAAATTTTAAAAATTACGGAAATTTTTTTTATAAATCTTGAATCACAAAACAACAGTTGAAAATACTAAAATTGCATAAAAACATCGAAAATCTAAAAATGCTAAAATAATTTCAAAATTTTGGAAATTTTATAGACAAAAAAAAAAATCTTGCAAAATTGAATCGAGAAATAAAAAAAAAAATCACAAAATTTCATCAAATAAAAAAGGGGCATATACTGAATAGTCCATCGAAAGGTTTTTAAGAAACATTTAGTCCAAGTCTTATTATTTTGTTCCAAAAAGTCCACCACAAAACAACTCTAAAAAAGGGCACACACAAACCCATTTACCGCCCTGCCTACACCTCCCATCCCCCACCCCCACTACCAGAGCTCTGGAAGCCCTCACCGGAGTTCCAACAACTCCCACTGGAGCTCTGGTGAAAGTAGCCGAAACTTCGAAAAGGGTTGTTGGAGCTCCGACAATGGGGGTGGGGTTAGGTGGGTGGTGGGAAGGGTACGCCTCTAACGCAAACCTTTAAAAACAAGAGAATATTATGTGAATGTGTGTTTGAGGAATTAAATGGGTTAAACTAAAAATATGTGCATATACCATCTAGTCCCTCGAACTTTTTTTAATACACGTTTAGACGAAACCTTTTTATTTTTTTCCAAAAAGTTCCTTACCACCTAAAAACACTAAAAAAGGGGCTCACACAAATAATTTTTTCAACTCTTTCCACCCCCCAACCCAATCGACCCCCACTCACCCCTACTTTCGAAGCTCTAACAGCCCTTATCGGAGATCCAGTGACGATCGTCGAAACTCTGAAAAGGGCTATCGGAGCTTCACCATGTGGGGGGGGGGGGGGGGGGGGGTGAGGTGGAGATTGGGTGTCGCTTACCCGTAACTTTAAAATTGATAGAATATCGTGTAAATGAGTGATTGAGAGACTAAATGGGTAAAACTAAAAAAAATAGTCTTTTACAAAATATGTATTTATGTTGAGTATAATTTGGTAATTGACCCTTAAAAAAATCAATTTTTCAACAAATAATGTTAAACTTATCAATACGTTCGTTCCCTTTTCATTATCTTATCAAAAACACCGGGATTATGCAATACATATATTTCTTTTTCATTATCTTATCAAAAACAACAAAAAAATAAGAACGAATAATAATTTATGAGAATGTCATGAAGAACCATCTTGGGGAACTCTCTTTGTTTAGATTTTTCAATCTCCCTAAGAGCGTTCTGATTAGTGATGTTCTATAGCTTGGTACTAATTATGCGAATATTCTCCTTGTTATGCCTAATCTCCTCCGTGAGATCAATCATCATTTCCTTGTAAGACTTCTTTATATCTTTTTTCTTCGCTTTCTGCTCAAATTTCATTCCGTTTAAACTCAACTTAGTTGATGATGACGGCTAAGTTCTTACCTATTTTACCCCTTTACCTCAATCATTTATCTACAACTCTACCCCATTTCGATTTTCAGTACTGTCAAAATAATGCTTGACCAGTGAAAGCCACAAATCACGAACGTGGATTAGTTGAGGTGCGATTAAAGCTGGCCCGAACACCACGTGGTATAAATGAAAAAAAGAGTGAGGGAATGCCACATGGAAAGCGGTATGGACTTAAAAATTGTTGAGGGGTTAAATTTTTAGAGTTATAACTAGTTTTAAACCTTGCGCGATGCACAAGAAGCTTATAATTTTTGTAATACCAATACTTATATAAATTAGTAGTCCCAAGTGCCTAAAAGATTTATCAATACTCCCAATTGCATTAGATTATGATTATTTCAAAGAAACACTTTCCTAAAGTACTAAATCAATAAAAATATAAATAAAATAATAATTGACTTATATAATTATATATTGGATTATAAAAAAGTTACACAAAAGTAACCTGAATTTATTATTATAAAAATTATTTAGGAAAAAAGTTTAATTATTTAGAATAATTGACACATCCAACGAAAGATAAAAAAAAATATGTTTGCTCGTAAATAAATGGTTTTGCTTCAATTAAATAAAATTCGAACAAAAAATAATGGCTAATGCTAAATCTTTAAGGTGAAAGGAATTAAAAAAACACAAATAGGGATTAAATCAGAATCCAACAACGAGTAGCATAATACATCTCTACAAACATGATATATTAAGACTTTTACTATGGACCTATTTAATTAAAATATATAAATAAATAAATTTCATGCTTAGAAAATTATAAAGACAAAATGTGAAATTATAGTTACAATTAATATCTATATAATAAGGAGTAGAATTTTGACACTATTCCATAAGTTGATAAGCTAAGTAGTGGTTGAGATTAAAACACCAATGCAAGAAATGGAGGGGTGAGATCATTTGCCCAATTTTCTCTCTTAGGGTCACTTTGCCAAACCTAGCTGTTATTCTCATTCTATCCAAACCCTACACTTCCCCTTATTTTCTCCCTCTCACCAATCAACCTCCACCTCCACTCTACCGACGTTCCTCCTCCAATACATCGCCGCACCCCCTCATCCTCGCGGCACCCTTCCCCCAAACTCAGTACCATTTTGAGATTGATAGGTATGTCATCTTTGAATCTCTATTTTGATTTTGGTATCCTCTCCTTCATTTACGACTTTTGATTTGCATTAATCAGGCCTTTTGATTTGTATAATTAGGTCCTTTGATTTTCAATAATTAGGTCTGTTCAGTTGGTTGAAGATTTATATTAAGTTATTATTTTTGTTCAATTTTCAAATTAGTTTTGGTTTGTACATTTGTTTGGGTTCATATCTCCCAAGTAACCCCTCTCATTTTTTTTTTTTCATATTTATTAGGGTTTCTTGGATAAGTATTTAAGGTTTTTTATATTCAGAATTTGTGCCATTTTGACAAGATCCAACTTATAGGGATCTTTTGTGTGTTTGTTTTGGCTTTCCAGGTACTAATTTTGTTTACCTTCAATTTGGTGTTCAACACATCTCAGGTATACTCTCCCCATCCCTCTATTTCAGACCCTATTGGTGTATTATGTTCTCCACTTACTAAATTGATGTTTTTATGTGCTTCTTGCCTCCTGGACTATAGTCGTTGTGGTAAAGGTGACGTGTGCTTAGTCTTCTTATGGATAGGTGTGACACCACGCTTATTACAATGAAAGATGGCCAACTCGATACTCCAATAATACACAGGAATCATAGATGGTCCATTCATAGCATCACTGACGTGCAATTAAAATATGAGATAACCACCAATTATTTTAGAAAACGGATGTGAAATTAAATTTTTGCAAGTTAAAAGAAAAGTATATAGACAATCCAATTTAAAAGAAGGTGGATATAAATAAATAAAGACATAAGATCAACGATACTATATAACATAATAACCGAATAAGTTATCGGTTAACAGACCAATACAGTAATTACACCAAGTATTTCAAATAAATAACACAGTACGTAAACAAGTACAAACCTTGGGCAACACGCCTGGATTACCATAATGATCGTAACTAGAGTATAGAAAAGATGAATGAGTCTAAAACCAAAAATCCTACAACATCCTCAATAATGTTGTAGCTCCCTGACGCTGGGAAGGAAGGATCATATCGGGCACCCTTGCGGCGAAGCACCTGAACATAAAAGAGAACCCCACAAGAAAGAGAAATATAAACGGGTCAAGGCCCGGTTTGATATAATAAATGTGTGAATAAAATGCATAGCAGTTATGACTATTTTATCATTAAACTTAAACTTATCTTGTTCTCACAAATAATGGTAAGATTTCTCACCTCTCAATCTAAAAGAACAACCTAGCGCAATATCAATAACGATGAACAATATTCATTTTCGCATGGGAAAATAATATAAGTTTCACTTAATGATATTTCATTTCAGTTTTACACAACTTAACTTTACAGTTCCTTTTCTCTTAAGAAAACATATTTAAAGAAATGTATTTCACAAAATGCTTCACCATTTCAGTTTTACACCATTTAACTTCACGGTTCCCTTTTCTCTTTAGGAAACATTTTCAAAGCAGTTGATCTCACAAAATGCTTTACCATTTATAAGATTCCTAATTTAATAAGAATAATTATAATCACATCATATAGCGATTCTAATACCATCCTTTTGGTTTTCCGCACTGGATGTGCCCCTAAATAGCAATCATTTTCCAGGGCCTATCACCCAGACAACCTGGGCATACTACATCGCGTGACGTCAGGAAACGGTTATATACCTTCGACAGTGAGTCATAACCACACCCGGAATTACCTCACTTCAAACAATAATCAAACAATATATACTAATTGGTCCTATGGCCGAGGACTATATTCACCATGCATTCAATAGCCAGGTGACTTCACCTCATACGCGTAACTTCCCCTATGATAGCATTTAGAGAGGTGTGTATATGCAAATTATCATTTACTAGTTTTTCTCATTTAAAACATTCACATTTTACATTCTCAAAATCCTATATGCTTACCAATATGTCCCAATTTTAAAATATGCATTACTTATTCACGAAGTCATGTTTTATATATGATATAGGCCACGAAGTGGAATTTTCCTCACCCGAGTATCCATGAGTTAGAGCTAATACCATAAGACATCAATGGTAATTTTTCCTCAATACTAGTCTCCCGAAAAATCCCAAACCATATCACTTAACTCTTCCTTAGTCCGAAACAGGGTCACTAGAAGAAAGGACGCTAACTCCTATTGAATAACCCCCAAATTAAGCCCACTTTACCCCATACTAATATAGGGTATTAATCTCCATAATATAAACCCCTAATACTCTTTATTACTTCCCAAGAGAAGGTTTCTAGGCCTCAAACCTAAAAGAAAAGGACTAGAAACTAAGGGTGAAAACCCCTATAAAATAGCAGGGTTTTCGAATCGATTCGTCTACGGTCGAATCGATTCGCCCAAAAACGAATCGATTCGGCTGAGAAAACCAACCTCCTGTCTCAGCCCAAATTGATTCATCCTTAACCCGAATTGGTCCGGCTCCCCAGACAATAGCCTCCCTTATTGGCAAATCGATTCGCTTGGGAGGCGAATCGATTCGGCCTGGCAGAAAAGTCCAGTTTGGTCTACGGGTTATGAAACCTAAATTTCCCCCAATTCCAATTCTTCCATCCAATCTCATAATCATCAACTAAAAACTTACCCAATTCATTCCTACTCAATAACTAACTAATATTACCAACTCCAAATGGTTAAAACTCCAAAAACACAAAAATCCATGATTAAGGATTTAATCACGAAAATCATCAAAAAACCATTAATGGTTAAAACTCCAAAAACACAACTATCTATACAAATTATTCACACAAAATCATACATAATTTCAAGTAAAAACTTGCCTCAAGTTTGTAGTCTAGGATTCTCTTCCCGAAGCAACGATCTCAAGCTCCAAATCACCAATTCTCTCTCTTCTCTCCATTTTCTTCCAAGCTCTCTCTCTCTAATTCCCTTAGGTTTAAGAAACCTTAAAGGAGAAATAAATGAGTTTGCAAGAATAATATACCCAATTGCATTAAGTCTACTCGTTTAAATGTTACTACACAATTAAAATGGCTCGTAACATCATAATTAAATTAAAAGCAGTAAAAAATGTCCCGGAACCCAAAAATACAACTAGGCCCTTATTTTGACTATCTCAACCATTTTCGGACTAACCGTACCCTCAAAATTGGCATCTGGAATATCATACAATATTTCATGTTCCAACATCATATTAAATCATTAACAATGATCCAATTGTAATATAAGTCATAACCGTCTCTTAAAGCACAACGACGCAATAAAACGCAATATGAGGGTATTTACGATCACTTAACAGTAAATATGAAAAACTAAGTAAATATTATCTCTTAAATCACTTAAAATAATATTCTCTTCAACTTCCATTATTTTTATATAATTATCCCACATGGCAAAATTATATAAAAATAATTACTCAAAAATCTGGGTTGTTACATACTCCCCCCCTTATAAGGGAATTTTTCCCTTAAAATTCAGGCCTACATCATAAAAAGACTACGAGTACATCTCTCCAATATGATTCTCTCATTCCCAAGTAAATTTCTTGGCATTGTAGTGTCCCCACGGGACTTGGACCAAGAGTGCCACTTTCAATGTTAGTCTATACTCTCCGTGATTTAAAATAGCATTTGGTTGTTCCTCATATGAATCTATCGAGCTTACCCTTACAACAATAACAAAAAAAATGGCTATATAACGTGACACAAGTTTCCTTTCCACCTGAATCACATTATACCCTTCCTCGAGGAAAACCTAACCAAAACTTGATCCCCTACCCTCAATACTACATGACTTATATTTACGTCGACATAGCCCTTCAAGGTATGCGGTTAAAATTAGCTCAATCATCAAAGAAGTATTCGTCAAACATTTCAGGTCCAAAGAGCTTATTGTCTCCTGTTTCTAACCAACGAGAAGGCATACTATGCGGCCGGCTACACAAAGTCACATATGATGCCATACCTATAGTGAAACGGTACAGATTATTGTATGCAAATTGGACCCATAAAAGATATTTCTCCCATCCTTCCTTAAATTCAAATACTCACATCCGAAGTATGCCTTCCAACATTTTGTTAACTCACTTTGTTTGTTCAACCATTTGCGGGTGGTACAATGTACTCGACTTTAATTCGGTTTTCCATTACTTCCTGGAAAATTAACCAAAAATTTGATACAAAAGTCTAGTCTCGGTCCAATACTATATTGATAGGCACCTCATAAAGTTTCGTAGATATGTAATAAAGAGATGGGCGTAACCTGTCGTAAATAGTCCGTCTATATTGGCAGGGAGTGTGGCGATTTGGTCAAATGATAGACAATTTCCCAAATATGATCATGACCATGCAATGCTGGAAATTCAGTGAGTATATCCATGTCTATACCCTTCCATATCTACACCGTTATTTCTGACGGTTACAACAATCTTTTTTATCTTTGGTGATCTACATTCACCAATTGACAAGTGGCGCATGGGGAGACAAACTCAGAAATGTCCCTTCCTTGCGCTTCCACTACTCTTACACTAGTAGGTATAATAGTCAGCACTGACATAAATGCTCTTGTTATAGCGTCCTCCTGATTAAGCTCGTTCTATTTGGCTTTCCATGCCTTCGCTAGTCTCCCCCGTGGGTTTTCTACCTAGCTTATCCACTACCACATTTGCCTTTTCCTGGGTGAGAATAAACCCCGTATTGATAATCCTTTACGGACACTAACCACCGGCTCTGTCGCCCCAACGAATACTGTAACGACTTCTGGTCTGTAAAAAGACTAAATTCTTACCCAAGAGGTAGTGCCTCCATATCTTCAAGGCGAACACTACCGCAATGAACTCTAAATCATGCATGGGAGAATTTTTCTCACGGGGCTTAATCTTGTGAGATGCATAAACAATGGCCCCCACGCTCTAGAATTAACGTACCTCCCAATCCTAGTAGAGTCACGTCCGTAGAGGCCAAACAGTCCACTCTCGATCTTAGTAACGCGAATACGGGAGTAGAAGTCAACTCATCATTTAGCTCACCGAAAGATAGGTTACCGACATAACACTCTTTCTAAATATGGTCCTCACAATTTTTTTCGGCCTGGTGTCCCGAATTACTCAAGATTCCATACTCCTTATTCCTAGGACCCAATCCTTCTTAAAGTTAACCCACCAACCTTCTCGTGGTTAACTCACTACAGCCTCTCGAAAAAAGTGTCACGTTCCCCATGGGCCTTACTTCATAATAATCATAAGGTCAATGTGTTTCCTACACATGTTAAATAAGTACTATACTAACTATATCCCTAGGGCCCAAGACCTTTCTTAATTTCAGACATTTGCTCGATTTCATGCCTGGGACGTCTCCCAAAGAGAAATCCAAACAAGGAACCCTCCCATTACACTACTACCTCGCATTTTTGGTCATCAAGATATAATGGCGTAAAGCACATAATCGGGACCCCTAAATTCCTAACTCGTAACCCTACTAGCACACTTTTACATCTATCCTTCCGCTTGGACGAAAAGAATATCTAACAAATTGAGGTGCCTACTTTCTATAAGTTTTACAACCCCCTATCAAAACTATATTTCCTTTATATTTTCCTTTAAATCAAGGCCCGACCATAAGCCTCTAGCCGAATCCCTTTTTCTTGTCTCTCCCGCATATATCCGATAAGAGAAACATTCTTAGTTCTTTTTTTCATCGCACATCTACTTTCTATTATCCCTTAATCAATCACATGACTCTCAGCTAATTCCACCAAAGTAGCATCCTAACATAAAGTAACATCTATCCACTCCCAACATCCCAACATCATTAAGGTTCATACGTGGAGTGTATCTCAAGAGAAATCCAAACAAGGAACCCATCTGATACACTACTACTTAACTTTGTTGGTCGTGGAGATAAGTCAACATTAAACATGTAAAATAATAAAAATTCTTACATATCTTAGACCATCTATATAAAGTATCAACCTGTATCCAGGTGAGATATTATAGAACAACTAGTTCCACTCTGGAACTGCAGATACGACAACCTTGCAATCAATTGTCTGCTATCGCTCCGACCAAATCAAAAATATTTATACCCGTATAACACGTACAAAATGAGTAAGACAAACCAGATATAATTTTAAAATATCAACACTCGCTTTATAGTGAATGAAGGAAAATATAACCTTGCTACCACGAAAAATATATAGATACACCCTCAATAATATCATCGATACTGCCACAAGATCAAATTTCACACCCGAATCTATGGTCAATAAAATACCGAGATTCAGTCTTGCCACACCAAATACACCTCCCTCATTGATAGTGGGATTCACAAAAACCTTCTTACTAATTACCCTGGCTACTCCAATTAGTTTCCATATACAGTACCCTTATCCTATTTGTACTAAAAACTTCTTTCATCAATGCCTCATCTAGGCATCCTATTCTTGTCCTTTAACTCTTACCGGATAAAATCAAAGCGTGCATTCTACATTCCACACCATAATCATTCCCCATCTCTTGCCACCCTGACCACGTTAAGGTTTTCCATCATCTCAGGCTCTATAGCCTCGATCCTGATAATCACCCTCATATTTCCTTTAACTCCTCCCATCAAAGGAAAAAATAGACTACCGTTCTCAACTGCCTTATTTCCATGAATCCACGGGTGGCAGTCCACCCATGAGGTCTCACGAACACGACTTCCCCATAAGTTTTAGCAACACTTTCTAGTGAGCCTATCCTTCCATTGAAGGACTCTTTATTCCTTGTACCTACCTTACTTCGGTGCAAGGTTTCCTTAACCATATAACTCTTTATTCATTGTCGGCCTTTGGCCGACCCTCATGTGAATGCTTGAGACTCTATACTTTTTTCATTTCTGATACCTCAATTATGGGGACTACCATTCCCACAATTTCAAAATTACTTCAACAGGTGAAAAAAATTCTTAAATTTTCAAATCTGGCCATTTCAATACCCCGCTCTAGGCCAAAGCTTCCAGGCCTTAAACTTCCACTGAATAAAGCTACACTTCCTCCGCATAACTTAACATTAACGTAAGGTCCTTAGTTACAACATAAGGTCCTTTCAAACTTCAATTTAACTTCACTGGAATATCCAAGTTTTAATACCACTCTCTACTTGTAGCTGTACTTGGGAAATTTTAGCTACTGTACTTAGTAGTCGCTGGAAAAAAAATTACTACGAAGGGGGGAAGGTGACCTCCAATGCGGTCCTCATCCCCGACTTCAATTTATAGTTCTAACAAAGCCCCATTTCATGGTGCCCTCATAACGACCTTCCCTAGTCGCCCTTCATTATTCAGCCTACAAATCTCAGACGATCATGCAAAAGATTTACTGAATGCTTACATTATAGCAGGAGAATGAAATCTCATAAGAGAAATCAACAATCCAAATCCTAAGGCTCTATGTCAAATCAAAAGCAATGCTGAAAGCATAGTACGTCCGCACAGATTCCTAAGGACACTAGAACCTAATGCTCTGATACCATCCGGGACACCTCTCTTATTAAAATAAGAGGTGGCCAGCGCAATACTCCAATAATATACAGGAATCATAGATGGTCCATTCTTAGCATCAATGACGTGTAATTAAAATATGAGATAACCACTAATTATTTTAGAAAATGGATGTCAAATTAAATTTTTGCAAGTTAAAAGAAAAGTATTTAGAAAATCCAATTTAAAAGAAGGTGGGTATAAATAAATAAATAAAGACATAAGATTAACGATACTATATAACATAATAACCGAATAAGTTGTCGGTTAACAGACCAATACAACAATTACACCAAGTATTTCAAATAAATAGCACAGTATATAAACAAGTACAAATCATGGACAACACGCCCGAATGACCAAAATGATCACAACCGGAGTATAAAAACGATGAATGTGTCTAAAACAAAAAATCTTACAACATCTGCAATAATTTAGTAGCTCCCAGACGCTGAGCAGGAAGGATCATATCGGGCGCCCTTGCGGAGGAGCACCTGAACATAAAAGAGAACCCCATAAGAAAGAGAAATATAAACGGGTCAGGGACCGATTTGATATGATAAATGTGTGAATAATATGCATAGAAGTTATGACTAGTTTATCATCAAACACAAACTTATCTTGCTCTCACAAATAATGATAAGATTTCTCACCTCTCATTCTAAAAGCACAACCTAGCGCAATATCAATAATGATGAACAATATTCGATTTCACATGAGAAAATAATCTAATTTCACTTAATGATATTTCATTTCAGTTTTACACAACTTAATTGCATAGTTCCTTTTCTGTTAAGGAAACATATTTAAATTAATTTATTTCACAAAATGCTTCACCATTTCAGTTTTACACCATTTAACTTCACAGTTCCCTTTTCTATTTAGGAAACATTTTCAAAGCAGTTTATCTCAAAAAAAGCTTACCATCTATAAAATTTCCCACTTTAATAAGAATAGTTATAATCACATCATATGGCGATTCTAAGACCATCCTTCCGGGTTTCCCCACTGGGTGCGCCCCTAAATAGCTATCATCTTCCAGGGCCTATCACCAAGACAACCTGAGCATCCTACATCACGTGACATTGGGAAGCGGCCATATACATTCGACAGTGAGTCATAACCATACCCGGAATTACCTCACTTCTAATAATAATAACACAATAAATAATAATCGGTCCCATTGCCGAGGACTATATTCAGTATGCATTCACTATCCAGGTTACTTCACCTCATACGCGTAACTTCCCCTATGATAGCATTTAGAGAGTTGTGTATATGCAAATTATCATTTACTAGTTTTTCTCATTTAAAACATTCACATTTTTAATTCTCAAAATCATATATGCTTACCAATATATGTAAATTTTAAAATATGCATTACTTATTCACGAAGTCATGTTTTATATATTATATAGTCCACGAAGTGCAATTTTCCTCACCCTAGTCTGCAAGAGTTCAAGGTAATACCATAAGCCATCAATAGTAATTTTTCCTCAATACTAGTCTCCCCAAAAATCCCAAACCGTATCACTTAACTCTCCCTTAGTCTGAAACTGGCTCACTAGATGAAAGGACACTAACTCCTACCGAATAACCCCCGAATTAAGCCCACTTTACCCCATACTAATCTAGGGTAGTATTCTTCCAAACATACACCCCTAATACTCTTTATTACTTCCCAAGAGAAGGTTCATAGGCCTCAAACATAAAAGAAAAGGACTAGAAACTAAGCTGGATAATCCCCATAAGACAGTAGGGTTTTCGAATCGAATCGTCTTTGGGCGAGTCAATTCTGCCCTGGTTTAGAATCGATTCACCAAAAAACGAATCGATTCGACTGAGAAAACCAACCTCCTATCTCAGCTCGAATCGATTCGGCCTTAACCCGAATCGATTCGGCTCCCCAGACCTCTAGCCTCCCTTATAGGTGAATCGATTCGCTTAGGAGGGGAATCGATTCGGCCTGGCAGAAATTCTCAGTTTGGGCTACGGGTTATGAACCCCAAATTTCCCCCAATTCCAATTCTTCGATCCAATCTCAACAACATTAACTTAAATGTTACCCAATTCATTCCTACACAATAACTAACTAATATTACCAACTCAAATCAAATTTAAATCCAAGATTAAGGGTTTAATCACGAAAATCATCAAAAACCCATTAATGGTTAAAACTCCAAAAACACAACTCTATACAAATTATTCACACAAAATCGTATATAATTGCAAGTAAAAACTTGCCTCAAGTTTTTAGTCTCGAATTCTCTTCCCGAAGCAACGATCCCAAGCTCCAAATCTTCAATTCTCACTTTTCTCTACATTTCCTCCAAAGGTCCCTCTTCTCTATCTCTCGAATTCCCTTAGGTTTAAGAATCCTAAAATGAAAAATAAATGAATTTGCAAGACTAATATACCCAATTGCATTAAGTCTACTCGTATAAATTTTACTACATAATTAAAATGGCTCGTAACAACATAATTAAATTATAACTAGTCAAAAATGTCCTGGAACCCAAACATACAACTAGGCCCTTATTTTGACTAACTCAACCATTTCCGGACTAACCATACCCTCAAAATTGGCATCCGAAATATCATACAATATTTCATGTTCCAACGTCATATAAAATCATTAACAATGGTCCAATTGCAATATAAGTCATAACCGTCGCTTAAAGCACAACGACGCAATAAAACACAATATGAGGCTATTTATGATCACTTAACAGTAAATATGCAAAACTAAGTAAATATTATCTCTTAAATTACTTAAAATAATATTCACTTCAACTTCCATTATTTTAATATAATTATCTCACATGGTAAAATTATATAAAAATAATTACTCAAAAATTGGGGTTGTTACAATAGGTTAATTTTATGTTTTCTTGATAATAATATCAATAGTATTAGGTATGTTCTATTTATAAGAATTACTATTTATAAGAATTATCTAAAATGTTGTTCAGAGTTGAGGTTTCCTTTTATTTATGCTATGAGGTTTCATGTTTTCGCTTTTATTTGGTATTGTTTTGATAATGTCCTTAGAAGGAGTTAGGTAGCATATGGATTACCCTATTACTTGATTTTGAATTTTTAGTAGGTGAAAGGATTACCCTATTACTTGGTTTTGAATTTTTGTTTTGAAAGTTCATCAATGCTTTGGTGTTTACTTTTCAATATGCTATTTTAGAGTATGCCATTTAGTTTTATATGTTTTTTAGAATACGCTGTTTAGTTTTACTTTTCATACAAACTCTGAAGTTATACGAGTACCTTATTTTTTGTGTTTTTTATACGAGTACCTTAGTTTTTCTGTATTGTTTTGGTTTTTTATTTTCCATTTGAACATATTAGTACCATAATACATCCATTTGGAAGTGAAATATTTGTGCTTTCATATTCCTCTACGGTGAGGTATTTTGATCCAAAATATGTATTACCTCACACTCATCCATGGCAACCTCTTATCTCTTTATTTTTTATTTTGTTAAATTTTATGGAGTAACTAAAGTAATTGGAAGGAATTAAAGATAATTTAATGCTTAGACCCTCAATACTTAATCTTTTAAAGGTTTTCAATATTTTAGTTATGTTCAACTGTTCACTTCCGTATGAGCATTCCCTTTGTGACTCAAATGATATCTTTCGTAACGTTTCTTACATGTTTTTCTTTGCCGATGATTCAACTTTTGACATAGTTGGACGCTAAATTTTGATGACTTAACACCAATATTATGTAGAAATGGTGAGAATGGTTCTTCTAATCAAAGGGTTTTTCATTCTTTTTGTATGATATTTCATTTTTCTTTCTTTTATGTGTTACATTTTATTTTTTTAAGTTGACAGGATTTATGCACCATTTGTTATTTTTTTTATAAATGCATATGATTGATTTTTGTTCTCCCTTTGATTATTGATATGGAGAATGATATACAATTTATGAAGTGCAATCAGAGTTTCCCCTTACATATTTGACTATATTACAATTCTAAGTTGGATATATTGATTTTTCTAATGTTTTTCTCACCTTTCAGGTGTCTCAGGTTTATTGTTTTATTGGTTGATGAAACTTTTTCATTGATATGACAGAAGGTTATGAATACTTCCTTTGGGAAATCCAAATGATTATTAGTCCAAAAACTTAGTCTTCCTTTTTCATTTATTTAAACTTGCTTTTTCTTATTGATGATCTCACTCCTTGAAATTCCCTCATTCAGGTTTTGTTGTTATAGAGTTTCTAAATCAGGATATGCTTTTTTATTTAGCATCATGAAAATAAGCCTCGAAAAGTCCTTATACCTGCCCAAAGCTAGATCAATGTTGTTAATTTGCTCAAGTTAATTCATAATGATATTGAGATTAATGTAATATTGTTGTATGCTTTAAATTTCTCATGGATTTTCGGATGGAGATCCAACCACATTTGTGTTATGACACAAGTCATGGGGAGACGACTCTTATGCACAATATAACCTGTTTATTTATTTAAATCATTTAAAAAAATAATTTATTGATTTTAAAAATACTCAACCTCCTCCCTTATCTTATTTACTCCTCCTTTGAGGGTGATTAATTGAGATAATTCTGAGATTTTAGATATCCATTTTTCCACATTGCATTTAGAATTCATTTGTTTCATCAAATTGAGACTTATCTATACTTAGGTTGAGAATAGATATGATAATTTTACTAAAACATTAGGTTGAAATTTCCTCTCTTCAAATGTTGGCAGAATATAACTGAAATGCTGATAGATCTGATAATTTTATTTACATGATAATCTTATTTACAGGATATACTCAATTGCATAATGCAACACCTGATGGACAATCAAAAGTATGGGGCACTGATGTTGGTACAGCACCTAATTAGTGTTAAGTATGGGGTTAGTACCTGATTAGAGCAGGGGAAGTGTTATACTTGAGGTATGATTCTCCTTTTTTTCATTTTCTTTTTTACAAATTTTGTTTCATTACCCAGAATGTAACGCTAAAAGGAATTAAGGCTCCCATAATAAAAATTCGACGCACCGTTTAATCTCAGTATCTGTCAGATCTTAGCCTCCAAGTTTGTTGTACTTGACTACATAAGTCTCACATTGTTGGATGAAAATTGACCACCCTCATATTTTGAAATTATTATTACACGTGTGAGGGTGCAGGTGCGTGCATAACTCTCTTCACCTAAGGGTCAAATTGCGTATATAAAAGGTACATATTTTTTATGTTTTACTCATTCATTAGTTAAGTGTTTAAAGCTTGGATGCATGATGTTACCTTCTGTAATGACATTTCAAGAATAAATATACCGGGAAATAAATCTTGCTTTTTCTTGATGTTTTTTTAGTTTCAATAATAATATTACTTATTTCATCACTTTTTTTTACAACACTGACCCCGTTTGGGATTGTATATTTTAATCAAAAATCTATAATATGCTCAGAATAATTGATCCCATTTAGAATCTTACATTAAGTGATGATTACCCTGTACTGACAAATCAATCGTCAATGTATATCCCAATTCTCAGCTTTGACAATTGCTCCAATTGAGCAGTTGAATTGACTAGAAAACTCTCCACATAGAAAAAAATAATCAGAACAAAGCTTGTTTTGCATCAATATACGTTCTTCTATCAGCTTTTTCTGGATCTGTTCTTTGAGGATTAACAGAGAAGAGGACAATGGAACTCAAACACAATAATACACTCTTCAATTGAATTTCTATAGAAATTTATCTCGCGTCTCTCATATGTACAAGTCACCAAGTCTTATATCATTCCTTCTACATGAATAATTTATGCCCGTACTTGATTCTATAAGTTGATCCACCCCTGAACTTCTATATCTGGTGTATCAATGGCATAATTGGTGGAACTTTCTTTCAACTAGCTTGGTTTTGTTAGCACTCTGATTTTAAATATTGCATTCACCTAAAAAAGTATCTACTCAAAAAAAGCCATGCAGTGAGTGATAAGTACAAGGATCATTAGTTCAAATGTAAGATTTAGTATCTCAAGTGTTTTTCCAAATGTTAGATTTAATATTAACTGTGTCCAAATGTTCAAATATATAATGTTTTTGCAAATTTAGTATTATATAGTTCGTCCAAATGCTTTGTCTTCTCTCTTATGTGTGCTCAATCTCTTTCTTTTGTTATTTTGGTAGATTTATCTTTTGCTCACTCTCTATCTCTGTCTTAGATGCCTATACCCTTCAATATTTGAGTATATGATATACAAAAAACTAAGTTGAATCAAGTGGTCCTCGGGCTCCCGTTCAAGTTCGTCATTATCCATGAATTTCAATTTTCTATGCTTTAAATATTCTTTTGGGCATCGCAACTAAAAACTTTTACCATTAGGCTGACTGTCATTATCTTCCCAAACTACTGATTTCTCAAAATTGAACAACCCGAGTGTAAATACATTCATAAGCCTCCACACCTGCTCACGAGATCCCCTCCCCTGCTCACCGCCACCCTATTGCACTGCTGATGCGCCGCCCTACCCACATCTGCTATCATCTGCTGCTTGCTGCCCCGCTCACCTTAGAGATAAGACGCTGGAATGCATCATTTGATTGTTTTTTCTACTCAATATATGCAATTTCCTGTTAATTCTTTAAAAGTAAATATCAGATATAAGGTAAGACTTGAGTTTATGGTTCAATGTAAGCAAATTTTTGTAATAATTGAAGGTTAATTTCTTTCTCGTATATTTATATATGTTTAAGGTATTAGTCTTTTTCTATTAGCAAACCTCTCCACATTCTATACCTGCATTCTCACTCCATGAAGTTTGTTGTCCAAGACTGTAATTTAATTCTCAAAGTATTGTTCCAAACCATTTATGGACCTTAGAATATAACTTCATACCCTTTCGATGTGCAAGATTTTTCCAATTCACCTACTATAAACTCAATGTACGTTGCATCATATAATACTAAATTCCATAGGGTTGTCTTCAATTCCCTCCCCCTCACCCCCTCAATACTGAGTTAATCTTGGGACCACGATGCAAATTGGACTAATGCCAATCTAATACCGAGTTAATCTTGGCTCTTTCGATATATCAAATGGATATAATGATCTTCACTCAGGTCAAATTTATGATGAGAAAAAGATTGTTTAAAATATGCTTTTAAGTGTCTCACAAGGCACTTTTGTGCGCTCTGATGTGTATATTTCTTTTAACAAGTTTATATTGGAAAGCAATGTTGAACAACAATTCAATCTTCCAGTTCACAATTTTCAGAGCTCAACTTGGTTAGTTCAGACCATTTAGCACATATTATATATTTTTAGCTTTTTTAGAAAAAAGGTTTTGATTCTTAAATTTATAATCATAAGAATACATGATCTTTGGTATTGTTTGACTATTTTTTATTTGTTAAAGAGGGTGGATAATCCTAGAAACAAATGATATTGAGACAAAATATATTTCTAATTTTTTTCAAAAAATATTATATATGAATTATGAGAACTCAACGATTTTTGTTTAAATTTTAATTGTTGTCCAATCTTTTGGTTTCGTAGGACTTGGTTGTCAGGATGATGTGATGGAGCACTGATGATTTAATGGTATCGGGAGTAATGGTATCGGGAGTATCGACATATGTCGCATTTTGATTTTGATTGATAAATTGTCTCTTTGAATATTGTTGTTAGGTTGTTTTTTATTTATTAAACAGGGTGGTTAGTCCTATAAATAGAGGTAACTCTACCCCTTTTCTGAAAAATTATTTACAATTATTTATGTTGTATAAGAAATATGTCCGACTTAAATATTGGTGGTGTTCTCATGAATTAGCTTGAATTGATGATTTTTTTTATATGATGTTTAGGACCGATTATTAGTATTATTATTGTTGTATTTTTTTTCTTAAATAGGGTGTGTAGTTTTATAAACAAAGAAAACTATCCAAAAATTTTAAGTTGTCTAACACTATATGTATTATATATAGAACTTTATAAATTACATTATATACGACTTAACACTTTGTTTTATTGGGGGAACGATATTTTTTCCGTTTTGCAATTATTACTTGGGAAATTTTCGTCATGCCTTCAGGCATGGGCATTCCGCTAGTCTATATATATATATATATAACGAATAAATGCGGCATGTGATAATTGATTAAATTAATTCACAAGTTTCCAATCAAACCTTATTTAACTAGATTCTATTTTATAACGAAATTAATTCATCCCCTAAAGATGAAACTAAGTATCAAATCAAATAAGATATAGCATGACATAAAATTTCAGAAAAAATCCTTGAAGGGAAAAACCTTTTATCTCTAGAACTCTGATAAGTTTACAAGACCATTGACTTACATACCATCTTGCTTTCCCCCACAAGAGTAACGCACGGTGTCTTAGTCAAACCTCCAAAGTATTGGCTAGAAATCTTCAGTGGTTCACACGCCGCTATACCATAAGGACAAGCAATCCTAGACACGCAGTCTTCACGGTGTAGATTAACCTCCCGACAAGAGTAACTTGATAGAGACTCCATCCACAATAGCACACAGCTCTCCGGTTGTAGAGTTCTCCCCACAAAGAATGAAAAAAGGCAAAGTGTATTCCTGAACACCAAAAACAATTCACCAAAGTATATGGGATTTTTATGAATTGAAAATAAAAAGGGATTAAACCCTAAAAGAAGAAGTCAAAAGAATTCTGCAGATTCGCAGTTTTATGTCTTTCAAAATTATGGGACTTCTTAATGAAAACGAAACCATTTAATGAGTATTTATAAAAAATTGCACCTCCTCAGTCACTCGAACGAAAATGGGATCTCGCTCGAACGACGTACACGTGTCATTTTAACGACATCGCGCGACATATCCATATCGCTCGAACAAGAATAGATCTCGCTTGAAAGACCTGGGTGTCAAAATCGAGGAACGCTACAGGACTTAGAAAAATTACTCATTCTCAAATTTTGACAAAAAAAGTCCGCTCCTACACTTAGAAAATACTTTATAAAAATATCCCAGAGCTCTAAGTGAAAAGTTAAGGTATTTAAAACATAACCTTTCCTAAGTAAACTTTTACAGAGGCTTTTTGATGAAGAACCTTAATGTATTCGGATTCTTCTTGATATAGAATTCTCTTGAACTTCTTCGACGGTTGCAACGGTATACAACATAATTAATTTTGACGGACTTATAAAATAATTTCCTTACAAATCTCCCCTTATGTCTACGCCGGAACATACAGAAAAACATCTGAATTATCATATACCGCAATGCCTATAAAAATCTACCATCCCATAAATCTCAAAGCTGAAAAGATAAAATTTGCAAGATCTCAATTTTTTCTTCAAAAAGTCTTCATCAAATCTCAAAGCATTTCTAATCAGGTTGTGCAAAATAATGATCATCAATCTTTGTACCTACACACAAGAGATAATGAAAAAACCTTCATGACGCATCGAGTTTGAAATGATATACGAATAAATCATTAATAAATCAAATCTCCCCCATAATACAAAAATTCCCCCATACCATGATAATTCTTTCTCCCCCTTTTTATGATGTCCCCAAATAGACAAATAAGAAGAAATAATCAAAACAAGGAGTGTCACGATATAAATGCATAGAAAACATGGATCAAACTACGCACATGCAAAGGAGTATCTCAAACACTTTCACAAACTAGTTTTTATTTTTCAAATTTTTTGTTCAAAAATAAGATACCTAAAATCACACCATGGATTTAACTAAAACAACCAAGTCATGGAAATGGAATGAATGGGTGTGAGAACATTTGATAGAAAAATCAACTCAACCAATCATATGTGCACGATGCATAAGTGTACTCCTAACGAATGAACATAAAAAATATCCTTAGGTGTAAAAATTGTTGAATTTAGATGATATTGTCTTAATCAAATAAACAAATCAAAGTCAAAGTGATTTCCACCCCAATAACGTCCAAAACTATTTAACTCTTTTTCAAGACATTCAAGGACATGCAAACCCGTTTTAATTCTCCATCCAAACTCCTACATGCATATTTTCTTTCAGAGGTAATCTAAATTCTCAAACATTGGAGAATTGGTGCAAAAACCTAATGGCCTCTTTTTGGCATGAATTTCTTTTTATTGCCTATAAATTTTTTCGGGCTCTTTTAACCTCTTTGGACCCGGGATAATTAAAAATTCCCCAATTTTTCAGGTCCGATTTAATGGTGGCTTAGTATTACAAAAGGTTAAATGTGAACCTTTCGCAACCCTTTCCCGTTTTCAAATAAAGCACACAGACTCATAAACGGTTCTTACATGCACAACTTTATTATCAAGTTTTATCGCGCTGGGTTTGTTTTAAATACAGGATTGAAGTGAAAACACCCAACCAAGATGTGATAAGACAAGCACAATAATCAAACAAATCTGTGCATGTGTGCAATAAAGGAAATCATGAGTCAAACATATAGGAAGTAACACTTAATTACATCTCAATGACTCTAAACATTATAAAGCACAAAGATGACATGATATATTGTCTCAAAACACTATCAAATATTGACATGAAAAATGAAATGATTTTGTGACTCGGTCATCCTAAGTGTCCATCCATAAATAGTGTAAAAAAATACAAAATTGTTATTGGATTTTTTTTTCAAAATAAAATTATCAAAATAAAATATTTTTCTATATTTCAAAAAATTTAAAAAAAATGGAAAATATACAAAAATGATACATACTAGAAATAGGCAAAAAATATTATCATGAAAATCATCCTATGCTAGAAAACAAGTCAAACATCAATTATTAGGTGCGTAGGGGTTTTCAAAAGGTGGTGTCAACTTATGAAAAACCTCCATCAGATTTTGTGAAGTTTTGACTAAAAACATAACTTGCTCACCTACATGTGAAAACTCTCTCCTGTAGTCTCTAGGATCATGTAAAGTATCATGTGTGGGTGCATGTGTGGCAGAAACATGTGTAGTAGCAAAACATGACACAAAACCCAACTTAAAAAAAAATTATCTAAGGTGTCCTATCCTTTTTCAATGAGATTAAAGATAAATAGGCCTAGGAACACCACTCTCAAAAACTCTACGACGCACTCTCCAAATAGGAATGGAACGCCTAGATGGGTTAGAGTGAGACTCACATTAATCTCACACTAAAGTGGGAACCAGTTCGGCTGCTAATTGAGAAGTAGAAGCACCATCATGACTTATTCCTAACTTCTCACCTTTACCCAAAATGGGATTGAGAACTATCTTTCCATCCTTCTTAGATGTGTTCTCTAAAGGGACTTTGACTTCTCGAGCACGTTCGAGATCACTCTCGAGTTGGGATGCACGTGTCGTCAGACTAGACCCCATGTTTGTCAAATCACACTTTTTCCTTTTTCAAACTTCCTTCTATCTCTCCAAATATAAATCTCGATGACCTAAATCTGTATTATACTTATTTGCTTTCAGGGTCTCAGTGAACAAATCTCTAATGGCTTTTTGGAGCTTACTTTCATATCCACTCTCAAATTAACTCGCATCTCCAGTAGAAGCACTAGAGTCATCACTGGTGTTCTCATGACCTCTATCCACGTGAGACAAGGTGGGTGTGCTCACATGACTCAAAAAATATACACACATCCCATGTGCTAAACCTTTATCGGACTCATCTCCCACATCACTGTGCCAACCCGCCTAATAAAATACCGGGCGATCACTCCTATATCAAATTAAGACATGAGTCGCGTATGGATCATTCCCTTCATCACTGTCGAAAAACCAATTTAATTACTAATAACCTATTAGGCTGGCGTCAAAATATTACTTAAGTACTTTTTTTAAACAACTACACAATTAAAACATCCACACAGTTTATATAAATGAAACTGGAAAGAGATAAAATAATTGAACTCTCGGTTCAAATAAAATACAACCAAATCGAATGCTGCACTAAAAGGGGGAGAAAGAATAAATAAATACAATTGGGCTTTCGGCCCGAGAGTAACTGCACTGCTTCCTATCTAGATCATAAGAATAGAAGCATCTAAAATAAACATGCATGCATCCATAGCTGTTGCAGCTGATGTCTGACTCGAAAGGATCATCATCCAGGCGCCCCTGTGTCTCGACACCTATATATATATAATATATGTAGCAAGAGAGGGAAAATATAGAAAGGGATCAGAGCCCGAGTTGTGAAAATATTTTGCAAGTGAATAAATGCTTTATTTTTAAAAATATGTTTCATCTCATATTTAAATTGGTGTCTCACTCCCATGAGATACCCCTCACTCCTCTTCTAATAGTGCACACCTAACGTACTCATCTAAAACATCCTAGTTAAGCTACCCCGCCTAACTAATCTAATTTCACCCGACTACTAGAAACCTCAACAACCCAAGTACTAGGGGCTAAACTTCTCTCCATTCTCAACACTGCGCTAGTTCGTGTGTGGGGTGTCTCGGGAAGCGAAATCCAAACAAGGAACCCCCCCCCCCCCCCCCCCCCCCGCGATACACTACTACTTGGCAGGGTCAATGGTAGAGATCCATTAGGCTTGTAGTACAAAACGAATATATAAATATGCTTAGATAATAATATACATATTATAATCATTTTTATATACCTTTTACAATAAGCATCTGGATAATATCTCCGGGACTGAGGTTTACTCTATATTCACTTTTATAATGCACATCCGGATATAATCTCCTAGACTGAGAATTTATCATTTTTCATTAATATCTCTTTACTCTCATAGAGATATATATTACCATGTTCTCAAGTACAAGTAATATACTATATACCAGTATAATAACCATCCCACCGAGTTATCACTCGAGGATGAGGTCTCTCAATGCTATCATCTTCCAGTGCCCGTCTCACGTAGCTTAATGGGAAGCACCGGTAGGACTAAACGACACCTACTTCATTTTGAAAAATATCACAGCGTCTGGGAAGCGGTCATAGTTCCTAACTGGCAATGAGATGAAAAATACTCACCATGTCTCATCCCAAAAATAATGTATATCACATAATAACACAATGGACGACTATGACATGGGGAATATCCACACCCTTCTCCTCACGCCAGGTTGCTCACCCTCATTGCGCAACTTCCCAAAGATAGCATTCGAGGGGGTATGCTTCACATATATATATATATATATATACATATCCGTATCATATAATATATATACTTTGTTCACATTGTATATATATAATCCATATAGTTCCTTACACAAATATAAATGGCCATAATTGCCAATCACAGATAGCGATAACCAATAATCCCAAAGATTTTCATAATTAATAATATTCGAGTATTCGCACACTCACGATACTAAACCCAAAAGTATTCCCAAGCATTCATTAAATCCATTCCCCAGATCGTACACTCAATTAATCCGAGGTTCATTCTTTCTTCCCGGGATTTACTCAACCTCAATACCATTATCTAGGAGTCCAAATATCATATCTAGAATCCCCGTTAATAATCCCCAAAACCATAGTTTAAATCTCCCTAAACTTAAAGGAGAAAACCTCAAAAATCTCCCACAACCGAATCGATTCGCTGGCCACCGAATCGATTCGTACGATCCAAATTGATTAAAAATGGTTCTAATTTCTTAATGTCTTATACCGAATCGATTCGTCTTGACCGAATTGATTCGGCTGGTCCAAAATCTCCAAATCTTCTTAGGTTTTATATAAATTCCAAAAACCCAAAACTCAATCCAATATCCATTTAAATTATAACTCGGATATATTTCAACGAACCCAAAGTTTTCATATCTCCACAAGTCCTTTAGAGGTCCTAACACTCTATTTGAGAACCCTAATATTTATCTCCAAATAATTCTAGCCTTAATTTCTGACTAACTATTTCGATCTCGGATAGCTTTTCATAGAAAAATCACTATAAATCGAAAAAAAATCAGAAAAATACGCGGTCATTTCCCACGTGACCGTATCGAAAAGATATACAGTTTTTTTTTTGACCAAGAACTAAATCGATTCGCATTAGGGCCGAATCGATTCGTAAATGACGCTGGTTACTAATCATCATCTTCTCTGAGACTTTTTCGGCCATTTCCAAACCTCCAAACTCAATTTCCTTTGTTTTCACCAACATCTAACAACACCCAACTAAATATACAATAAGGAAATCAGTTCTAAACATCCTAAAACCAGGAATCAACCATTAATTTCGATTAAATTCTAAGTTACTCCAATTTGACATTTTTTTGTTTTCAACCGTTAAACATCCGAGAAAAACCCGTTTAACCCACGAAAACTCAACCCAAAATCTTTAGGGTTTGTTATTACCTACTATGATATGAGATTTATGCTTAAAATTAAATAAAGCAAGTAAACACTTGCTTGGAGGATAAAATCCAACGACCCCGAGTCGAATCTAGCGGAGTTTGGCCCGGAAATCCCTTTTATCTCCTCTTTCTCCCTTCTCATTTCTTCCTTTCTTCTTTTCTCTATTTTCTTTCTTTCTCCCACTCTCCCGTTCCTCTTATAGGGAGAAATAAGGGATTATCCCCTTTAAACCCAAAACTGATTCGTTTACTCAATTGTGAGTCCCTATTAATCCAAAAATTCCCGAAACCCAATTTCGACACCCGGATACTCAATTCTAATTATCTCGTCCATTTCGAGACTCATCGCGCACTCAAAATATCCATCCGAGGCACTTGACCACAACTCACTAATTTAACCCACGACATCTCAATGCGGGTTTTCCGATTAAAACATTATCCTCTGTCGCTTTACCCAGTTGCGACATATTATTAAAACACTCCGACTTATTTACTTAATCCCAAAAGTAAATATTACACCCATCAAAAATCATTAAATCCTTGAAACCTCAAAAATTACTATTCACGATAATTTTTTAAATTCCCAATTTTCACTTAATTATTAAATTTAATTTTTCCATAAGAGTGCGGGTTATTACATACTTCCCCCCTTACAATGGAATTTCATCCTCGAAATTCAGATACAACCAACACTAACATAGGATCGTGAATCACTCCACACCCTAAAGCCTCAAACTGTAATGGTACTACCCCGTAGCTCTTAACCGTATACTCAATCCGCACTCACCTCTGACAAGGTTTATACCGTACTATACTATAACTCGGCACACTCTTCAACTCTATATACTACATTCCTTCCATCTCAGGTGGTATATAAATCTAACTTACTAAGGTTCCCATACACCTTTTTCATACAACTATTACAAACGTCCGACATATACACACTTTCTAAACAATAGGCCCTATTTCCTTGGCATAATACTCATACATGGGTCTTCCCAACCCATAAAATCTCATCCTTCTCAAGATTAACCAACCCATCTTTCTATATCGGCGTGACTAACTCCACTGCCCAAAAATTTTAAGATCGAAACATTCCGAACTATGTGAAATAGTACTATCCTAAATTGTGTCCTTGGTGCCCAAGACCTGTCTCAACTCCCGATATTTGCTCAGTTCCATGCGTGGGACGTCTTGTAAAGTGAAATCCAGACAAGGAACCCTCCCATTACATTACTGTAATACCCCGTATTTTTATGCTATATTTAATTTGGGGATTTATTTAATAAAAATCCGGAAATTAATTATGTTATAATTATTAACGTGACTAGAGTTAGTAATTATGGAAAAATTGTTGAATATTACTAATGAGCATAGTAATATGTTATATTGGTTATATTGAATGTCATAAGTGAATCAAATGACTATTTCGGAAAATTAAGTCGGGACGTGCTCGTGTCACGTCGGGAGTAATTATGTTAATTAAAAAGTGAATATTTTATAAGTTGTCTGTATGGTCGTTTTGAGTGCGCCAACGCGTCCGGAAGGGTCGAGATAGTCAGAAAAGTGTACTCGGGGGTTTAGTTTGGGTCTCGGGATGTTTTTAGGCTTAATTAGTGACCCGGGAGGGCGTTTTGGTCATTTTACAAATTAGGGTAATTAAACCCACGAATTTCAGCCATCCTTAGCAGCCATTTAAGTCAGCCTTTTAGGGTTAGATCATTCAGAACCCTAAGATGGCTAGTGGAGAAGAGAGGAGAGACCTTGCTAGGTGATTCAAGGCCAAAAACACCACCTTTTGCACCACCGTCACCACCAACGCGTAGATCGCGAGGAGGAGAACGCAGCCACACCAATATCAGCAGGAAACCAGACCTCTGAAATCCCAGGCAAGTGTTTAACTTGCGTATTTTCATTGGTGCAATAATCATGTTAGTGTAGGAATGATTAAGAGTATAATCCATGGAAGAAAACCTAATTTTGATAGGGATTTGCATGTAGAAATCATATGAACCTTATTCTGGAAGTTAATATGTGAAGTAGATGTTTAACCCACGAAATTATGATGATTTGTTAGAAGGAATTTCTGGAGAAAACTAATTAGAACAAAGGTTAAGAAAACTGTAGGGTTCTTGATGATTAGATGAAATATTAGGTTGTTTAATCATGTTTATTGATGTAGATACGCATGCTGATCGTTAAAGATACCTAGAATTATGTTAGGATGTAAGCAGTAGACTTTTTGGGTCAATTAGAGTTGGAAAATATGAGTTTTGATGAAGAAACTTAAGCAACCCCGTCACTGCAATTTCTGCAGAATTTTCACAGACCTGCTCGATCGATCGATCGACCCTAGAGCGTCGACCGATCGAAGGATCGATCGGTCGACCCCCATACGTCGATCGATCGACCCTCCCTGGCAGCCTATTATTCCCCTTATTTAATTAGTTGAATTAATTTATCGTGGAATAAACCTTGGGCATTCTAAATAAAATGATTTGGGAGATATTGAGGACCAGTAGGGTATATGGACATATGTTAGAACCTTTAATCTTCAACGAAGAGGGTAATTATGGGATATTTACTTTAGGTTGTTAGATTTATGAAACTTAAGGGTGAGGTGCGTAAGAGAGTTACGTTGGAATCAAATAAAGTTATTCACTGAATTTTAGATTTGTAAGGTTATAACCCATGAGTATTAGGTAATGAGTGAGAAAACCCTTCGAATTAAGGTTAGAGGTGAAACCTTATACGTTATACTAATAAGGTGAAATTTAGGACAAAGGTTGTAATTATGGGTAATGAGAGTGACCTATATTAATATGATGAAATTGGTATATTTATATGAATGTGTGTACATATATTATATACGTGTGAAAACGTACCCGCGCTACTTGCTATCCCTGAGGTTACCACACTGGGACGATCGTATCCTGTGTTGCTTTATGGGGATATTGAATCGTACCCTAGAAGATAGAGATCCTAGGTACGGTCTATTAAATTGATAGTCGGATGGTCCTAAGAGACGTGTGGGTATGTACTGACCTCTTGGACTTGGAATCTATGCTTCGCCTCAACGTTGTTTTGTATATGTTAATACAGTTCGAGAGTGAATCCGAAATTGTATTTCCCTTTATGTGAGCGATACGGGGATTGGATAGCAGAGTATGCCCGCACCATTGTTTAGTTGGGGTGCCATTATATATGTATTTTATTCGAGTAGTTAATATATATATGAGGTTATAAACTTTGAACTGCCTACTGTGATTTGATAAGTAGAACATGGTTGTTGACTCAAATTATTAAATACTTGTTTTGTGAAAATATGAAAAGGCACGGGGAAATCTTATATTTAATGAAGCTAAAACGAGAGGAATACTTCAGATTGAAAGTTATATTTTTATAAAACATTGTCATCGTCCGGTTTTGTATACATATGAATAAGTTAAGATAAACGAACCATTGGGAAGGTTAGTACGATAGGAGTGCACATTAGAAGAGAGGTGAGTATTTCTCAAGAGAGAGACGAACTAATATGATGTTGCATTGGCCTGTATCAATTTAAATACTTGCTTAACGTATTTTAAAATCAAACACACTTTCGGGCCCTGACCCGTTTCCTTTCTCTCTCTCTTCTGTGTATATATATGTATATTTTTCAGGTGCCCAGCCACAGGGGCGTCTTGCTTAGGATTCTTTGAGAAGAACGAGCTGCAGCTTAGGTGGGAGTTGCAGGTCCCTTGAGTAGACGGCTTCTGTCATTGACTCCACTCTTATTACTCTCATTTATGGGGCACGTGTCGCCCTTTTCATCATTTCATTTATTGTTGGAGATTTTATATTTCAGTTATTCCAGTTTTGTTTATGGGATTTGTTTCAGGATGGTTTATGATTTTAGTTTTATATTATTGACATTCGTTTGGTGAATGTATGGTTTTAATTAAATTTCGTGGTGTGATTCTCTATTGTAGAAATGTTGTTTTGTATTAATAAAATCTTTTCTTTAATTAAAATTTGGAAGTTTGTATGAAAAATGTTTTTGACACTTAGCTTAATTATTTAGGGTGTTAAATTGGAAAAAATATTTTTTATCGACAGTGATGCTGAGAATGAACCAACTGTTTACCTTGATTTAATTTAATAAAGGAGTGATCGCCCGGTATTTAATTAGGCGGGGTGTCACAGGTGGTATCAGAGCATCAGGTTCTAGTGTCCATAGGATCTGTACGGCTTATTTTCGCTTTCAGCTTAACGTTATTGCTATAGAGCCCTATTGTTAGGACTGTTGTATTCTTGCTTTCACATTTAAGTCTTCAGCTATTCGATATTTGTTGATAACTGTAGACTAATAAACTTGTTCACGTTTCAGATGCCTCCGAGACGTGCTCCGAAGGATAGGCGTGCCCAAGCCGAGCAGCCAGCAGCTCCGGCACCAGGCACAATGAATGCGAATGAAGTGGCCGCCATCGTTGCTCAGGCGGTAAATGCCGCGATAGCGGTGATTCAGCAGGCTCCACCACAGGTCCAGACAGTGGCGCCAGTACCAGCACAGCTTCCATCTGCATGGGAGAGAGTTCGGGATGCTTTTCAGAAAGCACATCCCCCTGAGTTTTCTGGTAGCTCCGATATTATTACTGTCAGCCAATGGAAGAAGGACATCCAGCGGCACCTCCGTATGTATGAGTGCACCGAAGTGCAGAAGCAGCTATTGGCCTCTTTTAAACTGGTGGGAGCCGCATTACAGTGGTGGGAGTCCACTACTACTTTGGAGGAGGGGGACACGATCCCTATTCAGATGTTCTGGGAGCGGTTTGACCGCAAGTATTTTCCACCCGCCGTGCAGACTGAGATGAGGCGGAAATTGCTAAATCTGAAGCAGGAGAACCTTACTGTAGCCGAGTATGAGGAGGAGTTCACGAGACTTCTCACTATTGTGCCAGATGAGGCACCCACTGAGATCAAGAAGATTTTGCTGTTCGTCGACGGGTTAGCTTGGAGGATCCGTCAGCATCTTATTGGAAATCTATCCCTGAGTACTTTCACTGACGTACTCAATGCAGCGTTACTACATTGCCAGGATCACCGCTTCCATCTCCAGGGAAGCAAGAGAGCAGGAGAGTCCAGCCAGCAGGGCAGGACCGGGGGTAATAGTGCCAGTGGGGCACCAACTCAGGGACAGACTCGTCAGCACGAGCAGAGTTCCCATCAGGGGGACCCTGCTAAGCGATTCCATTCAGGTGATTCTAGGCAGGGATTCGGGGGATTCAGGCAGGGCCATCAGGGTCAGCCTAATCAGCAGGGCCAGCAGGGCCAACACCGACCGCAGGGACAGCAGCAGGGCCAGCAAGGCCAACAGCGTGCACATCAGGGCCAACAGGGCCAATGGCATGGAGGTAACGGCCAGCAGGGCCGTGGTCAGCAGGGACAGAGGGGAGGTAATTTCAGAGGCCGGTGTTTTGTGTGTGGCAAGCACGGCCATAAGCGTCAGGATTGCCCAGAGGGCGATAGGGCCCCACAGCAGCAGGGAACCAGTAATGAGCCACAGAGACCACTCTTTCCACCTGCCCTTCCAGCCCCAGCCCAGGTGCCTGCCTTACCATCCATTCCAGCAGCTCCAGTGCAGCAGGGGAAATTACAGTATGGACGTGTCTATAACGTCCACCAGGCAGCAGCTCCACAGGAACCACCCGCGATTGAGGGTATGTTTCCTATCCATGATACTATGGGTAAAGTTTTGTTTGATACGGGGGCAACGCACTGTTTTATAGCTACGCATTTTGCGAAGTCCTTAGGATTGTTAGCCATAGCAGAGAGCACCGTGACGTGTGTCGACTCACCACTGGGGAGTGGGTCACTTATATTCTTTATATGCCGGGGAGTAGGGGTAGAGATCGGTAGCTTGGTATTGCCTGCAGACATGCTAGTCTTAGACATGCACGAGCATGACGTGATTATTGGTATGGATTGGCTCGCATCTTATAGAGCCATGATTGATTGCTTCGGTGGGAGCATTGTTTTTGCCATTCCGGGGCAAGAGATGTTTGTAGTAGCGATGCCTCGCCCAGAGGGAGGTTCGACCGCTCATTTATATTACATTGAGGAGGATACCTCTAAGGAGGTTGTGATTCCTTTGGATTCAATCCCAGTTGTTAGGGAGTATTCCGATGTGTTTCAGGAGATACCAGGCCTACCGCCCAGTCGTGAGATAGACTTCGTTATAGATTTGTTGCCGGATACGAGACCTATAGCACGCGCACCGTACCGTATGGCTCCGGCGAAATGCGAGAGCTACGAGATCAGATTGAGCAACTATTAGGTCAGGGTTTCATTCGTAGGAGTACCTCACCGTGGGGCGCTCCAGTCTTATTTGTGAAGAAGAGAGATGGCTCACTGAGATTGTGTGTGGACTACCGGGAGTTGAACAAGGTCACGATACAGAATAAGTATCCGTTGCCTCGAATCGATGATCTGTTCGACCAGTTAAGGGGAGCAACTTTCTTTTCAAAGATAGATCTGAGGTCGGGGTACCATCAGTTAAGGATTAGAGAGCAGGATGTTTCAAAGACTGCCTTCTTGTCGAGATATGGGTCTTACGAGTTCAGGGTGCCGTTTGGACTCACAAATGCCCCAGCCGTTTTCATGGACTTGATGAACCGAGTGTTCAGAGAGTTCTTGGATCAGTTCGTCATCGTCTTCATAGATGATATCTTAATATATTCACGCTCCGAGGAGGAGCATGCTGAACACTTGAGGCAGGTTCTTCAGACTCTACGAGAACATCAGTTGTATGCTAAGTACGAGAAGTGTGGATTCTGGTTGCGAGAGGTACAATTCTTGGGCCATGTTGTTTCTGAGCAGGGGATAGCAGTAGACCCGAGCAAAGTGTCAGCGGTGAGGGAGTGGGGGCAGCCCACGACACCGACGGGAGTACGTAGTTTCTTGGGGTTGGCCGGATACTACAGGAGGTTCATTCGGGGGTTCTCCAAAATAGCGGGTCCATTGACGAATCTGACTCGCAAGGGGGTACCATATGTTTGGGATGACGCTTGTCAGTTGGCTTTCGACGAGCTGAAGGACAAGCTTACTTCGGCACCAGTCCTTGCTTTACCGAAGCTGGGTGTAGCGTACCTGGTTTACACAGATGCGTCCTTACGAGGACTTGGGGGAGTACTACAGCAGGAAGAGAAGGCTATAGCTTTTGCTTCCCGCAAGCTTAAGCCGCATGAGAAGAATTACCCCACCCACGACTTGGAGTTAGCTGCGGTCGTCTTTGCATTGAGAATTTGGAGGCACTATTTATTGGGCGAGAAATTTCGTTTGTTCACAGACCATAAGTCACTGCAGTACCTGTTCACTCAGCAAGAGCTGAATATGCGTCAGCGCAGATGGTTAGAGTTTGTGAAAGATTACCAGTTTGATATACAGTATCATCCGGGGAAAGCCAACGTAGTTGCTGATGCGTTGAGCCGTAGACCGGTTGACGATATAGCGGACATCTGGAAAGCAAAGTGGAAGGAGTTGGGTCACCAAGACGCAGTAGCACGTTCTTTCATATCCGTGATGACAGTCACACCCGAGATTGTTACGAGGGTGATACAGGCACAGACCACAGACCCGTTTTGTCAGGAGCAGATTGTACGACTTCTAGCCGAGGGTGTTGAGTCCTATTCTGTTAGTTCGGATGGAGGGTTACGGTTTAATGGGAGATTAGTGGTTCCAGAAGGAGCAGAGCTACGTCATGAGGTGATGACTCATTCTCATGGGTCCCGATTTGCTGTACATCCGGGAGGCGATAAGATGTACCAGGACATGAGACGTCAGTACTGGTGGAGTGGGATGAAGAAGGACATCGCTGAGTTTGTGTCCAAATGTTCTACTTGCCAGCTGGTGAAGGTCGACCACCAGAAACCGTCGGGATTACTTCAGCCGTTGGAAGTACCTGCGTGGAAGTGGGAAAGTATTTCCATGGATTTCATTACAGGTTTGCCTACATCACAGAGGGGTCATGATTCTATCTGGGTGATTGTAGACCGTTTGACCAAGGTGGCTCATTTTCTGCCGGTGCGAACAGATTATACCACGGGTCAGTATGCTCAGTTGTTCATCGCTGAGATCGTCAGATTACACAGGGTGCCCCTGAATATTGTATCAGATAGAGACAAGATTTTTGTGTCACGTTTCTGGGAAAGTTTTCCGGAGGCTATGGGTACAGAGTTGAGACTGAGTTCAGCTTACCACCCACAGACAGATGGTCAGACGGAGCGTACTAATCAGATGTTGGAAGATATGCTACGCATGTGTATCCTCGATTTCGGAGGAGGTTGGGAGCCACATCTTCCACTGGTAGAGTTCGCTTACAATAACTCCTATCAGTTTACGATTGGCATGGCTCCATTTGAGGCTTTGTACGGCAGGCCTTGTCGTTCTCCAACCTGTTGGCTCGAGGTGGGGGACAACAAGTTATTGGGACCAGAAGTAATTCAGGAGACTTCCGCGAGGATTGAGATAATCAGGAGTCGTATTCGGGTAGCCCAAGACAGGCAGAAGAGCTACGCCGATGCGAAACGGTTCTTCCGGGAGTTTAATGTGGGAGATCAAGTGTTGTTGCGTGTATCTCCTATGAAAGGAGTGATGAGGTTCGGGAAGAAGGGAAAGTTGGCTCCGAGGTACGTAGGACCATTTCCCATCATCGAGAGAATTGGGCCAGTAGCGTACAGGTTGGGCTTGCCAGAACATTTACATCGCATCCACGATGTATTCCACATCTCGTCGTTGAGACGATACCTTCGGGATGATATGGCCCATACTCACATTGCGATAGATGAGATCGACTTGCAGTCGGATAGCTCTTACGAGGAGAGACCGGTGGCTATTCTAGATTACAGTGAGAGGAGATTGAGGTCGAAGATAGTTCCACTCGTGCGGGTCCAGTGGGAACATCATAATGTGGAGGAATCCACTTGGGAGCGTGAGGCAGATATGCGCGAGAGATATCCAGAGTTGTTTTTACCAGGTATGCCTTATTTTCTGAATTTCGGGACGAAATTCCGTTATTAGGGGGGGAGTATGTAATACCCCGTATTTTTATGCTATATTTAATTTGGGGATTTATTTAATAAAAATCCGGAATTTAATTATGTTATAATTATTAACGTGACTAGAGTTAGTAATTATGGAAAAATTGTTGAATATTACTAATGAGCATAGTAATATGTTATATTGGTTATATTGAATGTCATAAGTGAATCAAATGACTATTTCGGAAAATTAAGTCGGGACGTGCTCGTGTCACGTCGGGACTAATTATGTTAATTAAAAAGTGAATATTTTATAAGTTGTCCATATGGTCGTTTTGAGTGCGCCAACGCGTCCGGAAGGGTCGAGATAGTCAGAAAAGTGTACCCGGGGGTTTAGTTTGGGTCTCGGGATGTTTTTAGGCTTAATTAGTGACCCGGGAGGGCGTTTTGGTCATTTTACAAATTAGGGTAATTAAACCCACGAATTTCAGCCATCCTTAGCAGCCATTTAAGTCAGCCTTTTAGGGTTAGATCATTCAGAACCCTAAGACGGCTAGTGGAGAAGAGAGGAGAGACCTTGCTAGGTGATTCAAGGCCAAAAACACCACCTTTTGCACCACCGTCACCACCAACGCGTAGATCGCGAGGAGGAGAACGCAGCCACACCAATATCAGCAGGAAACCAGACCTCTGAAATCTCAGGCAAGTGTTTAACTTGCGTATTTTCGTTGGTGCAATAATGATGTTAGTGTAGGAATGATTAAGAGTATAATCCATGGAAGAAAACCTAATTTTGATAGGGATTTGCATGTAGAAATCATATGAACCTTATTCTGGAAGTTAATATGTGAAGTAGATGTTTAACCCACGAAATTATGATGATTTGTTAGAAGGAATTTCTGGAGAAAACTAATTAGAACAAAGGTTAAGAAAACTGTAGGGTTCTTGATGATTAGATGAAATATTAGGTTGTTTAATCATGTTTATTGATGTAGATACGCATGCTGATCGTTAAAGATACCTGGAATTATGTTAGGATGTAAGCAGTAGACTTTTTGGGTCAATTAGAGTTGGAAAATATGAGTTTTGATGAAGAAACTTAAGCAACCCCGTCACTGCAATTTCTGCAGAATTTTCACAGACCTGCTCGATCGATCGATCGACCCTAGAGCGTCGACCGATCGAAGGATCGATCGGTCGACCCCCATACGTCGATCGATCGACCCTCCCTGGCAGCCTATTATTCCCCTTGTTTAATTAGTTGAATTAATTTATCGTGGAATAAACCTTGGGCATTCTAAATAAAATGATTTGGGAGATATTGAGGACCAGTAGGGTATATGGACATATGTTAGAACCTTTAATCTTCAACGAAGAGGGTAATTATGGGATATTTACTTTAGGTTGTTAGATTTATGAAACTTAAGGGTGAGGTGCGTAAGAGAGTTACGTTGGAATCAAATAAAGTTATTCACTGAATTTTAGATTTGTAAGGTTATAACCCATGAGTATTAGGTAATGAGTGAGAAAACCCTTCGAATTAAGGTTAGAGGTGAAACCTTATACGTTATACTAATAAGGTGAAATTTAGGACAAAGGTTGTAATTATGGGTAATGAGAGTGACCTATATTAATATGATGAAATTGGTATATTTATATGAATGTGTGTACATATATTATATACGTGTGAAAACGTACCCGCGCTACTTGCTATCCCTGAGGTTACCACACTGGGACGATCGTATCCTGTGTTGCTTTATGGGGATATTGAATCGTACCCTAGAAGATAGAGATCCAAGGTACGGGCTATTAAATTGATAGTCGGACGGTCCTAAGAGACGTGTGGGTTTGTACTGACCTCTTGGACTTGGAATCTATGCTTCGCCTCAACGTTGTTTTGTATATGTTAATACAGTTCGAGAGTGAATCCGAACTTGTATTTCCCTTTATGTGAGCGATACGGGGATTGGATAGCAGAGTATGCCCGCACCATAGTTTAGTTGGGTTGCCATTATATATGTATTTTATTCGAGTAGTTAATATATATATGAGGTTATAAACTTTGAACTGCCTACTGTGATTTGATAAGTAGAACATGGTTGTTGACTCAAATTATTAAATACTTGTTTTGTGAAAATATGAAAAGGCACGGGGAAATCTTATATTTAATGAAGCTAAAACGAGAGGAATACTTCAGATTGAAAGTTATATTTTTATAAAACATTGTCATCGTCCGGTTTTGTATACATATGAATAAGTTAAGATAAACGAACCATTGGGAAGGTTAGTACGATAGGAGTGCACATTAGAAGAGAGGTGAGTATTTCTCAAGAGAGAGACGAACTAATATGATGTTGCATTGGCCTGTATCAATTTAAATACTTGCTTAACGTATTTTAAAATCAAACACACTTTCGGGCCCTGACCCGTTGTCTTTCTCTCTCTCTTCTGTGTATATATATGTATATTTTTCAGGTGCCCAGCCACAGGGGCGTCTTGCTTAGGATTCTTTGAGAAGAACGAGCTGCAGCTTAGGTGGGAGTTGCAGGTCCCTTGAGTAGACGGCTTCTGTCATTGACTCCACTCTTATTACTCTCATTTATGGGGCACGTGTCGCCCTTTTCATCATTTCATTTATTGTTGGAGATTTTATATTTCAGTTATTCCAGTTTTGTTTATGGGATTTGTTTCAGGATGGTTTATGATTTTAGTTTTATATTATTGACATTCGTTTGGTGAATGTATGGTTTTAATTAAATTTCGTGGTGTGATTCTCAATTGTAGAAATGTTGTTTTGTATTAATAAAATCTTTTCTTTAATTAAAATTTGGAAGTTTGTATGAAAAATGTTTTTGACACTTAGCTTAATTATTTAGGGTGTTAAATTGGAAAAATTATTTTTTATCGACAGTGATGCTGAGAATGAACCAACTGTTTACCTTGATTTAATTTAATAAAGGAGTGATCGCCCGGTATTTAATTAGGCGGGGTGTCACAATTACTCCCTCGCATCGTCGATCACCGAGATATAACGGCCTAAGGCACACTAGTGGGACATCCTAAATCTTACATCACTAACCTCTTAACGCATTTCTACTCTTCTATCCTTCCACCTAGGCGAACAGGAAAGTCTAACTAATCGAGGCGCCAACTCTCTACAAAAGTGTCAAGAACATCATACCCAAAACATATTTCTTCCAAAATTTGCCTTTTCATTAAGGACTAGCTATAATCCGCAAATCAATTTTTATAACTCCGACTTTACGCACCTACTCACGGTAAGAGAACATTTTAGTGCTTCTCCATAGCACTTATATTTCCATAATTATACCATCATCATATGGCTCACCGTCCATAGTGTTTCCTCCACACTATGTGACTTATCGACAAAACCAATATCCTTACATCCTATAACATCTCTCCACTCCCGACGTCTTTAAGGTTCATGCATGGAGCGTCTCACAAGAGAAATCCAAATAAGAAACCACTCCAATACACTACTACTTAACTTTGTCGGTCGTGGATGTCCGTTAACTTTAAATATGAAATCGGGATAACCCTATCCCCTATTTTAACAGAATGTGGTCTGAACTCCTTTATCTATCTAGGAGCCACACCACTAAGCGCTCACACTACACTCAGTCCCTGCGCAATCAATAATGAGCTTAAACTCATAGCTCAACAATTAACTCTGCACACCTTAAATCAAACCTATAAGGTCGCCACGCACTCAAATCATGATAATGAAACATCTGCTCACCGAAGTTCCATATATGCACATAATAAAGGCGAACTCAACCTGTACCTAGGTGAGATATCACAACAACAACCTATTCCACCCTGGAACTGCGCACACGATAGTCTTGCCATCATTAGCATGTTATCTCTACGAATAATGAAAAACATAATATACTCACAATATTACCATACTCGTATAACACATATAAAATGAGTATCACAAACCAGATATAAGTATTCAAAATATAAACACCCGCTTTTATAGCGAATGAAAGAAAATATAAATCCGTTATCACGAAAAACACATAGACCTACCTTATATAATGTTATCGATACCTCCACAAATCTCAAATTACACACACGAGTCTACGGCTAACAAACCACACCAATAATACCTCTTCCTTCTGAGGTGAAGCTCATAACAACATTCTTTCCAATTTCCCTTGCTACTCCAAAAGTTTCCTGGACATGGTACACTTACCCTTACTGAACTAAAATTTTCTTTAATTAGTGCCCTATCTGGATTCCCTACTCTTGCCCCTTAACTCCCACTGGGTAATGATTAACCGTATGGTTCCACACTCCACATTACAACATCTCTCATCTTGGGTCACCCTGACCCTTTTATGGTTATCAATATCTTGGACTCCATAGCCACGATCTTGAAAATCACTTTCTTTATCCCCTTAACTTCTTGGTTAAAAGGGAACTCTATTACCTGCCTCAATAACCCTGTTTCAATAAATTTCCCGGGGCGAATGACCACCAATGGGGTCCATAAACACACCCATATTCCCCGCAAGTGTTAGTAACACTTTCTTAACAAGCCTATCATTCCTCTGAGGGACGCTTTCTTCATTGTACCTACCTCGTCTCGTTACGTGGTTCACTTCTCCATATCACTCTTTGTCCACTGTCGGCCTATGGCCGATCCTAATGTGAATAATTGAAAATGGCATTACCACCATTTCTAACAGACCAAAGGAACCAACGGGTATATCCGTTTGTAAGATCCCCCTATGGGTAAAACATCCTGCTCCACCATTTCACCACTACGACATTGCTCCTACACGTGAAATTTTTTTTCTTCCTCAATTTTTCACATATGGGTATTTCCATACCCCACGCTAAGACAAATCTTCCGAGTCTTCTACATCCACTTAGTACTGCTACACTGCCTTCGCATGAATTGATTTCAAATTATGATCCCTATCAAAGACCGCTTTTGAACCCTGTCTAACTCAAATTCACCGGGTAATTAAAATCTAGCACCACTTTCTACCGTGGTGGTACTTCAATACTCATGACTACTATAATTTAGTAGTCATTGCAACAATCCTTAACAAATGTCACAAAGGGAATGACCTCCACTGCGGTCATAGTCCCCAACTTCTACCAGCTGCTCTAGCTAGGCGCTGCCTCCTGCTGCTTTCAACACGGCCTTCCTTGGTCGCCCTTCCTTGCTCAGCACATTAACCTCAAATGAGAACGTAAAATATTTTCTATACTCTTATATAATGGCAGGATAATGAAATATCACAAGAGGAATTAACAATCCTAATCATAAGGCTCTATATCAATTCGAGAGTAACGCTGAAAGCGTAGTACGTCCGCACAAATTCCTAAGGACACTAGAACCTGATGCTCTTATACTATCTGTGACAAACCGCCTAATAAAATACCGATCGATCATTCCTATATCAAATTAGGACAGGAGTCGCATATGGATCATTCTCAGCATCACTGTAGAAAAACCAATTTAATTACTAATAACCTATTAGGCTGACGTCAAAATTTTACTTAACTACTCTTTTTAAATAACTACAAAATTAAAACATACACACATTTTATATAAATGAAACTAGAAAGAGATAAAATAACCGAACACTCGGTTCAAATATAATACAACCAAATCGAATGATGCACTAAAAGGTGATGAAGGAATAAATAAATAAAATTGGGCTTTCAGCCCGAGAGTAACTACACTGCTTCCTATCTAGATCACAAGAATAGAAGCATCAAAAACAAACCTCCATGCATCCACAGCTGTTGCAGATGATGTCTGACTCGAAAGGATCATAATACATGCGTCCCTGTGTCTGGACACCTATATATATATAATATATATAGCAAGAGAGGGAAAATATAGAAACGGGTCAGAGCCCGAGTTCTGAAAATATTTTGCAAGTGCATAAATGCTTTATTTTTAAAAATATGTTTTATCTCATATTTAAATTGGTGTCGCACTCCCATGAGATACCCCTCACCCCTCTTCTAATAGTGCACACCTAACGTACTCGTCTAAAACATCCTAGTTAATCTACCCCGCCCAACTAATCTAATTTCACCTGACTGCTAGAAACCTCAACAACCCGAGTACTAGGGGTTAAACTTCTCTCCATTCTCAAAACTGCGCTAAGTTCATGCGTGGGGGGTCTCGCGAAGAGAAATCCAAATAAGGAACCCTCCTGATACACTACTACTTGGCAGGGTCAATGGTAGAGATCCATTAGGCTTGTAGTACAAAACGAATATATAAATATGCTTAGATAATAATATACATATTATAATCATTCTTATATACCTTTTACAATATGCATCCGGATAATATCTCCCGGACTGAGGTTTACTCTATATTCACTTTTATAATGCCCATCCGGATATAATATCCCGGACTGAGAATTTATCATTTTTCATTAATATCTATTTACTCTCATAGAGATATACATTACCTTGTTCTCAAGTACAAGTAATATACTATATACCGGTATAATAACCATCCCACCGAGTTATCACTCGAGGATGAGGTCTCTCAATGCTATCATCTTCTAGTGCCCGTCTCACGTACCATACTGGTAACCACCGGTAGGACTAAACGACACCTACTTCATGGTCAAAAATATCACAACGTCTGGGAAGCGACCATAGTTCCTAACTGGCAATGAGACGAAACATACCCACCACGTCTCATCCCAAAACTAATGTATATCACATAATAACACAATGGAAGACTATGACCTGGGGAATATCCACACCCTTCTCCTCGAGCCAAGGTGCTCACCCTCATCGTCCAACTTCCCAATGATAGCATTCGAGGGGGTATGCTTCACATATATATATATATACCATCCACGTATATATATATATATATATATATATATATATATATATATATATATATATATATATATATATATATATATCCATATCATATAATATATATACTTTATTCACATTGTATATATATGATCCATATAATTCCTTACACTAATATAAATGGCCATAATTGTCAATCACACGTAGCGATAACCAATAATCCCAAAGATTTTCATAATTAATGATATTCGAGCATTCACACACTCACGATACTAAATCTAAAAGTATTCCCAATCATTCATTAAATCCATGCCCAAGATCGTACACTCAATTAATCCGAGGTTCCTTCCTTCATCAAGAGATTTACTCACCCTCAATACCATTATCTAGGAGTCCTAATATCATATCTAGAATCCCCGATAATAATACCCAAAACCATAGTTTAAATCTCCCTACACTTAAAATAGAAAACCTCAAAAATCTCCCAGAAACGAATCGATTCGGCATGTCTGAATCGATTCGCTGGCCACCGAATCGATTCGTCCTATCCGAATCGATTCAAAAACTTTCTTACTGTCTCAGACCGAATCGATTTGGCTGGTCTGAAATCTCCAAATCTTCTTAGGTTTTATATATATTCCAAAAACCCAAAACTCAATCCAATATCCATTTAAATTATAACTCGAATATATTTCAACGAACCCAAAGTTTTAATATCTCCTCAAGTCCTTTAGAGGTCCTAACACTCTATTTGAGAACCCCTAATATTTATCTCCCAATAATTCTAGCCTTGATTTCTGACTAACAATTTTGATCTCGTACAGCTTTCCATAGAAAAATCACTATAAATCTAAAAAAAATCAGAAAAATACGCGGTTGGCGCCCACGCGACCGCATCGAAAAGATATACAATTTTCATTTTTTGACCAAGAACCAAATTGATTTGCATTAAGACCGAATCGATTTGGAAATGACCTCTGAGACTGTTTCGGCTATTTCCAAACCTCCAAACTCAATTTCCTTTGTTTTCACCAACATCTAACAACACCCAACTAAATATACACTAAGTAAATCAGTTCTGAACATCCTAAAACCAAGAATCAACCATTAATTTTGATTAAATTCTAAGTAATTCCAATTTGACATTTTTCAGTTTTCAACCATTAAACTTCCGAGAAAAACCAGTTTCACCCATGAAAACCCAACCCAAAATCTTTAGGGTTTGTTATTACCAACTATGATATGAGATTTATGCTCAAAATTAAATAAAGCAAGTAAACACTTGCCTGGAGGATAAAATCCGACAACCCCGAGTCGAATCCGATGGAGTTTGTCACAAAAATCCCTTTTCTCTCCTCTTTCTCCCTTCTCCTTTCTTCCTTTCTTCTTTTCTCTCTTTTCTTTCTTTCTCCCACTCTCCCGTGCCTCTTATAGGGAGAAATAAGGGTTTATCCCCTTTAAACCCAAAAATGGCTCGTTTACTCAATTGTGAGTCCCTATTAATCAAGAAATTCTTGAAACCCAATTTCGACCCTCGGATACTCAATGCTAACTATCTCGGCCATTTCGAGACTCATCGCGCACTCGAAATCTCCATCGGAGGCACTTGACCACAACTCACTAATTTAACCCACGACATCTCAATGCGGGTTTTTCCATTAAAACATTATCCTCTGTCGCTTTACCCAGCTGCGACATATTATTAAAATTCTTCGACTTACTTACTTAATCCCAAAAGTAAATATTACAACCATCAAAAATAATTAAATCCTTGAAACCTCAAAAATTACTATTCACAATAATTTCTTAAATTCCCAATTTTCACTTCATTATTAAATTTAATTTTGCCATAAAAGTGCGGGTTATTACAATCACCCTCATCACCCTCACTATCACTAAATGTGGCAGGCATATCCACTTTCTTTCCCTCTTTCCTAAGTCTAATGGCACACTCATATGCGTTATGCCCTTTACCCCCATGCTCAAAACATGTCAAACTTAGTGGAATAATCTCTCCTTCTCTTCCTCACCGCTTCCTTTGGACTTTTTTTTTCTCAAAAAATCGCTTATTGGAAGAATTGTTTTTGTTCATGTTGAGAAATTTTTTAAAATTTTTTGCAAACAAGGCCAAATCTTTAAAATCAAAATCTTCCTTTGAATCGGACTCACAAGCGTTTTCTTTCTTTTTCTTAAAACGAGTCTTTAAAGCAATACCATTATCCTTAGCCTTAATGGTTTGGGGAAACATATCAATCTCATAGGTTTGAAGATCTCCTATAAGTTCTTCCAACTTAAGTAATTTTAAATTTCCCAAAGAGTTCAAAATTGTGACTTTAGGAATAAAGCGTTTCGGGAGAGATCTCAAAATCTTTTTTAACGACACCCGTGTTATAAATCACCTCACCCAAATTAAAACTTGTGTTTATAATGTCCGACACACATGCATAAAATCATCAAAGCATTGAGACTCATACATGGTGATAGTCTCAAATTGGGTGACCAAATTTTGTAATTTTGATTCTTTAACCGTGTTCGTACCCTCATGTGTCAATTTCAAAACATCTGAAGCCTTTTTAGACGTGGTACACATCATAATTTGGCGAAACTCATCAGGAGTGACCGCTCCATAAATAGCACTCGGTCCACGAGAATTAAAATTTGACATTTTAAAAACATTCTCAATCCAATCTGACACAGGTTTTAAAGATGAGATATTTTCAACGGTGACAGTAGGAGGATTACATCAATTTTCATAAAGCAACCAAACATGCTTGTCAATGGCTTTTAAGCTTGATTTCATGCGAGCTTTCCAATAGGAATACTTATTCCCATAAAAATAGGCACCTTATTAAATGAATGTTCTATTGGAGACATTGCGATTTTTCACAAAACAGATTTTAAAAAAAAATCAATATCACACAATTTTGCAGAAACGAGGAATACGCGATAAATTAGCGCAACCCGCTCTGATACCAATTTATAAAATGAAAAAATGTGGTGTGTGATAATTGATTAAATTAATTCGCAAGTTTCCAATTAAACCTTATTTTATTAGAGTCTTTTTTTAAACCAAATTAATTCAGCCCCTAAACATGCAACTACGCATCAAACCAAATAAGTTATAGCATGCGATAAAAAATTTCTGAAAAAATCCCGGAAGGGAAAAACCTTTTATTTCTAGAACTCTGACAAGTTTACAAGACCATTGACTTACATACCATCTTGCTTTTGCCAACAAGAGTAACACACAGTGTCTTCGTCAAACTTCCAAAGTATCGGCTAGAAATCTTCAGTTGTTCACACGCAGTTATACCACAAGTACAAGCAGTCCTAGACATGCAGTCTTCACGGTGTAGGTTATCCTCCCCACAAGATTAACTTCATAGAGACTCCAACCACAATAGCACATAACTCTCCGGTTGAATATTTCTCCCCACAAAGAATGAACAAAGGCAAAGTGTGTTTTTGAACACCAAAAACAACTCATCAAAGCATATGGGATTTTTGTGAATTGAAAACAAAAAGGGATTAAGCCATAGACATACACATGTCGTTTGAACGACATCACGCGACATATCCACATTGCTCAAACGAGATGAGATCTCGTTTGAACGACCTGGGCGTCAAAATCGAGGAACCCAACAAGACTTATAAAAATTACTCATTCTCAAATTTCGACAAAAAAAGTCCGCTCTAACACTTAGAAAATATTTTGTAAAAATATCCCAAAGCCTTAAGTGCAAAGTTAATTTCGCGCCCCGACTTAATTAAGTTAAACACGTCATTTTATTTAGAGATAAATTGCCTTTAACAATGCTTTAATTTAAATCTCTCAGGAAAAATAGCATAAGATTTTTTTCCAAAGGAAAATGTAGATGAAAACATAACTACCTTTACATGTAACTTATAAGTACCATACAACTATACATACCAAGATCCTTAGTTTAACATTTACACAAAAAGCTTCTTGACATTCAAACCATATTAGATATTCGTCACTCCCCCATTTTAAGATCATAACTTGGCAGTGAACTCCAAATGATAAGCATACTTGAAACAAAACATTAAAGGAGTGTAAGCTATAAAGGCTTAGTGAATGACCATATACCACACATATAACGTAATTGAATAACCATTTTTATTTTGTTCTAATGCTATAATCCAACAAGAATTGTGAAACTCTCTCAAGCCTGGACCCGCCACAGTCCAATTAACCCACTACAATTATTGGGAACCACTACATCCCTTTATTAGGCCCGAGTACACAAACCTTTAAGTTGGATTAATAGGACCGCCATATCCCGTAGGACCCACCACAGTCCTTAACATTAGATAAATAACCCGCCACAGTCCATAGCATTAACTAACATTGCTTCACATTTTTAATCATATGCATATGTTTCATAAATTCCACATTACTCCATAAGCATTATAACACATGTATTCAACTACACATTTCCATATGAAAATATAAGCATTTATATTTCATAAGGAAGGTCACTCACCTTGGATTTGGTGCTAAGATTCATACCAAACTACTTCTTTGGTATGGTAGTATTAGTTTCTTTCCCACCTAACAAGTCAACAACATTAGTATTTGAATACACTAATTAACATTAAACCTAGTAATACATCACATCCTTTGGTCAATCAGAAATAACTAAGGAGTAAATAAATTTGATACTTCACATTTCTATAACGCCCAAATAATTAGGGTTCTAACACACTTTACAAAATTAAATGACGAATTTTGCTAGACAAAGTTATGCCCATTTTATTACAACCTTTTCCAAAGCGGTTCTCAAGAAAAACAACAACACAACTTCAACTTCTTGGAATTTTCATAATTATAATAAATCATAACTTTGCATGATATTCCACCCAATATCATTCAAAACATTAAGTAACACAAAATTAATGTTTCATCATTTTTAGGGCTCATTTGCGATGTCGAGCAAAACATCAAACACTTGGTATGCATTCTTGCTCCGTTAGGGCAGATTTTAAACAAAAACTTCAAACTATCACCAAAGGTTCATTCCTGGGTATTTTTACACCATTTTCGGATATGTTATACATGTATTAGTATATTTTACTCTCCAACTTTAATCACTCAATTCCAATAAGTATTCCATGATTTATGCCATTTTTAGCATAACTAGGTCAAAGTAGAACATTAAGGCATAACTTAAAATTTTTAAACATACATAACCTCCACCTTGGGTATTATTCACGGAAACACATAATCAACATGTTTTAGAATAAATATACATCATAACCATGAATTTTCTAAATCAAAATTCTTTATGAAAAAATGATGTAAATTTAGGACTTTAAAGTATGCATTTACGATCCTAGCTCCAGTTCTAACTTATGTTCTTAACCCATACTTATTCTAATAAACATAGGCAATATGGGAATCATTAAAATATTTATCCAAATCAAAAATAAAAATATGCCAAGTGTAAAACTCATCCATGTGATAGACTTTAATAAAGAAGTAATTACCTTACGAGGATTCCTCGATTTATAGAAATTTTCCCAAGATTTCTTCCTTAACTTTCATCTCTTTCTCTATCTTTAGGCAAAACTCTTGTTCATGGATGAATTGCCTGAACAAGTGAGTTATTTTAACAAGTTTAAGTCGGTTAAACCATCACCCACCCTTTAACCAATCAAAAAATAGCAGATGGTGTGCTAATAAGATAAATGTCACTTATGGGATGGACATATTTGCCCTTATTTCGTACCTTTGATATAACTTCTTGTATGAGCCTCTATTTAACCCACCGTTTGTTGTTTTATAACATTAATTCATATATATACAACTTTCATAATTTGTGTTTTCCCAAAATCATAAACTAGTATGCCTAATTTGGGCTTCGAACAAGAAAGTAGCAATTTACCGAAAATCTCAAAACTTTCACATTTGGCTACCAAACATTGCCAATTTCGTATCAACATCCTAATTTACTTTTATAAACAAAATCATGAATTAAAAACACAATTTATGATTCATTTAACCACATAACTAATCATATGATCTAAACATGGTATCCCTGATTATAAGCTTGATTAGCATCTAATATAAACCACATATATCTCACATGAGCATGCATCCCCTAAACATGATAATTAACATGTTTAACACACATAACCAATTTATAACTTATAACTCATAACTTATACTTAAACATGTAATTAACCTTACTAATCATGTTTTAGGGCCTTACGATTCTACCCCTCTTATAAAATTTCGTCCTCGAAATTTAACGCATAAGAAACTTACCAAACAAATGAGGATATTGCTTATTCATGTTATCCTCCCCTTCCCAGGTGGCATACTCGACAGTCTGACATATCCACATCACCTTAACAAGTGAAATGGTTTTACTACGTAACACTTTCTCCTTTCGATCTATAATAGCAAGTGCTTCCTCCACGTAGGTTAAGTCATCTTGAAGCTTTATCGGTTGTGAGATAAACACATGTGAAGGATCGGGCACATACTTACGTAACATGGATATATTAAAAAAGCATCGCGTCCGGGACATTTCTGGTGATAACGCCAATTTATAAGCTACCGCTCCAACCCGTTTCATTATCTCATAAGTCTAATGTACCTAGGACTTAACTTTCCCTTCTTCCCAAATCTCATAACCCCTATCCAAGGAGAAACACATAGGAATACTTGATCACCTTCCTCAAATTTCAATTCTTTCCTTCGGCTGTCTGGATAACTTTTATGTCTACTTTACGTCACCTTCAAGTGATTATGGATAAGATTTATCTTTTTAGTAGTCTGCTGTATAATTTATGGCCCAAGTAGTTTTCGTTCTCCTACTTCAGTCTAACACACTGGAGTTCTGCATTTTCTCCCATACAAAGCTTCATAAGGAGACATCTCAATTCTCGAATAATATCTATTATTATAAGCAAACTCTATTAGTGGCAAGTGTTCATCCCAACTGCCCTTGAACTCCAATACACAAGTTCGTAACATGTCTTCGAGTGTCTGGATCGTTCTTTCTGAATGCCCGTCAGTCTGAGGATGAAAAGTTGTACTAAATTTCAATTTAGTCCCCAAATATTGTTGTGAAGTAGGGAAAAAGTGAGAAGTAAACTTTGGATCTCGATCAGAAATAATAGAAACAGGTGCACCGTGCAATCTTATAATCTCATCCACATATAATTTGGCATATCTATCCGTGGAGTAAGTAGTTTTAACAAGGAAGAAAATGTGCATATTTAGCCAACCTATCAATGACAACCCAAATAGAATCAAACCCTCGTGATGATTTTGGTAAACCTATAACCAAATGTGTAGTAACATGCTCCCATTTCTACTCAGGAATAGGTAAGGGCTATAGTAAACCACTTGGCTTATGCTGCTCCACCTTCTCCTGTTGGCAAACTAGACATCTAGCAACAAAATCGTCAATGTCGTGTTTCATTCTCGGCCACCAATAACATTGTTTCAAATCTCTATACAGTTTCGTGCTCCCTAGATGCATAGCATATAATAGTGGGATTCCTCTAAAATTGTTCTTCTTAAATCAGTCACATTAGGTACACATAAACGGTTTTCGTACATAACAATGTCATCATCATGAATAGAAAATTCATTTGCTTTACCATTTTTCATATTATCTCTAACTTTCTCCAATTCTATATCGCATGCCTGTGCTTGTTTTATCCAGTCTATCAACATGGGTCTAACATTTAAATGTGCTACTATTCCGTAAGACCCATTCAAAGTTAATTCCACCCCCATTAAAGTTAACTCTCTCAGTAGGTCAACTCAAATACATTAAATACAAGATATTATGCCTAGAGATTTTCTACTCAAAGTATCAGCAACAACATTATCTTTACCTGGATGGTAATAAATCGTGCAATCATAATCTTTTATTAGTTCGATCCACCTTCTTTGCCACGAGTTCAAGTCTTTTTGAGTAATTAAGTATTTTAAGCTTTGATGGTCAGTAAAAATTTCACAACTAACACCATCTATGTAATGTCTCCAGATCTTTAATGCAAAAACTACTGCAGCCAACTCAAGATCGTGTGTAGGGTAGTTGTGTTCATGTATCTTTAACTGTCGAGAAGCAAAAGTAATTACCTTTCTATGATGCATTAACACACAACCGAGTTCTTGAGGCATCACTATAAATAACTAAACCTTCTATACCCGTTGGGATAGTCAATACTAGAGCTGATGTTAACTTACCCTTTAAATTTTTAAAGCTTTTATCACAATCACCACTCCACACAAACTTGTTCTCCTTTCTGGTAAGCTTAGTCAATGGCAATGCAATAGAAGAAACCCCCGGTATAAACCTCCTTTAATAGCCCGCCAATCCCAAAAAGCTACGTTCCTCTGTCACACTAGTTAGTCTTTCCCAATTCATTATTGCTTCTACCTTCTTGGGATCAACACAAGTACCATCAGTAGAAATAACATGCCCCAAAAATACTACCCTGTCTAGCCAAAATTCACATTTAGATAATTTGGCATACAACTGCTTCTCTCGCAAGGTCTGTAAAATAATACGCAGTTGGTGTTCATGCTCATCGCTATTACGAGAATATATCAAAATATCATCAATGAAGACAATAACAGAAGAATCCACGTATGGGTGAAATATACGGTTCATAAAATACATGAATACAGCCGGGGCATTTGTTAACCCAAATGGCATAACTAGAAATTCATAGTGTCCATACCTGGAACGAAAAGATGTTTTAGAAATGTCACAATCTCTTACTTTCAATTGATGATATCTGGATCTGAGATCAATCTTTGAAAACACTTTGGCTCCTTGCAACTGATCGAACAACTTATCAATACGGGGTAGTTGGTATTTGTTACAGATAGTCACCTTATTCAATTGATGATAATCGATGCACAGTCTCATGGTTCCATCTTGCTTCTTCACAAACAATATTGGGGCTCCCCACGGTGATACACTAGTCCTTATAAAAACACGATATAGCAAATCTTACAACTGTATCTTTAGCTCTTTTAATTTTGCAGGTGCCATACGATATGGTGCAATAGATACCGGTGCGGTTCCTGGTACCAACTCAATCGCAAATTCTACCTCACGGTCTGGTGCTAACCCTGGGAGTTATTTTGGGAAGACATATGTAAACTCATTAACTAGTGTTATATCTTCTATTTTTACAGCCTCTTATCGTGTGTCCACAAAATGGGAAAGATAACCCTGACACCATTTCCTTAACAATTCATAAGATTTTGTACCAGAGATCAAACATGTTGGAGTGACATTTTGTTCCCCAAAAAATTTAAATTCAGGTTCACCTGGTAATCAAAACACTACCTCCTTTCTAAAGCAATTTAAATATACATGATATGAGGACAACCAATCCATACCCACTATCACATCAAAATCACGCATATTGAGAGGTAACAAGTCAACTAGTAATTCTTTTTCACCCACTCGCACTACACACTCCCTTTATAACCTCTCAATAAAAACCAACCCCCCCACTGGAGTAACAATAGCTGAACCAGAATCTAATGATGATAATGGTTTATTAAGATGAAATTGATAAAGCAAAGACACAAAAGAATGTGTAGAACCAGAATCTATCGACACGTAAGCATCTTTATCACCAATAGGAAGTGTACATGTCACTACATTAGGCATAGCTTTTGCATCTTGTTGCGTCAGTGCAAACACTCTACCTTGGCCTTGACTTTGTGATATACCTCCTCTACCTCCCCTGGGTACATTCTGTGTAGAACCCCTACCTCCTATTACCACACTCCCAACTGATGTTGTAGCTCCTATCATTGGACAATTCTTTCGTAAGTGCCCTGTTTTATGACAATGGAAACATAAAGGTGTCATCTAAGCTATTGTACACTCCCGAGACATGTTCCCCTGACCACCACATCTATAACAAATTATGGCCCTCGGTACCAACACAAATGCATTTTCTAATCGATTCATCCCAGTCCTTCCACCTCGAGCTTGAAATCTTCCACGTGCACTTTTACTATTTTTAAATTCTTGGCCCGTAGGTACTCCTCATGCTACACTCTGAACTTATACCATCATGTCTAGATTTCTTTGAGTGTTCATCTTGCATTTCTTTCATTGACTTTTCTGACACCATGGCCCTATCCACCAAGTCCACATAATCTGTGATCTTCATATTAGTAACCATAATTTTTATATCTACACTTAGCCCAGTTTGAAATCGATCACATTTACTTTCTTCCATCCTCACCAAGTCAGGTGAAAATATGGATAAGGATATATATAAAGCTTCATACTCTTCCACTATTCAGTTCTCCTGTTTCAACGTGATAAATTCTTCCTCTTTCTCTGTCCTATAAAGCCTTGGGAAATATTTTTCAAAGAAAACCTCCACAAACCTCTTCCATGTAATTTGTGGAGGATTTATTGGCACCACTCCCCCAATTATAGTAAGTAACCTTTCTGTAGCACTCCACCATAACTTTGCATCATCCTCTAACCTAAAGGTTGCTAATAAAACCTTTTGTTCAACTCGCACTTCCATCACCTTGAATATCGTTTCCATTTTTCTAATCCACCCCTCTGCCACTAACAGAATAGTAGTCCCAGTAAATGATGGTGGATTTAACTTCATGAACCTCTCATGTAATTTATCCCTATCCCCACCATGTTCTCCAACTCTTGCTTGTTCCATTAATTGTGCCACATCACGTAATATTCTTCCCACATCATCAATAGGTTGTTGTTGCACCTATGGCTCCTCCACTTCAATATGTTTATGTCCCTGCTGACTACTAGGAACATAAGATGCATCACCCTCTGTTATATCATGCGGCTTGTGTGGATCCATCGTTCACTGCAATATAATTAACATAAACAAAATACAATAGCCGTAATTTAATATAAACATTGTTAGTAAAAAATCTAGACGCATATCAAACTCATTTTCTAGTTTCCACTGCCAATCTAGACCCTCACACCTTGTCTAGCACCTAATAACCACGCTCTGATACCAAGTTGTCGCACACCGACCTAATTAAGTTAAACTCATCATTTTATTTAGAGATAAATTGCCTTTAACAATGCTTTAATTTAAATCTCTCAGGAAAAATAGCATAAGATTTTTTTCCAAAGGCAAATGTAGATGAAAACATAACTACCTTTACATGTCACTTATAAGTACCATACAACTTTACATACCCAAGATCCTTAGTTTAACATTTACACAAAAATCTTCTTGACATTCAAACCATATTAGATATTCGTCACTCCCCCATTTTAAGATCCTAACTTGGCAGTGAACTTCAAATGATAAGCATACCTGAAACAAAACATTAAAGGAGTGTAAGCTATAAAGTCTTAGTGAATGACCATATACCACACATATAATGAAATTGAATTACCATTTTTATTTTGTTCTAATTCTATAAATCAACAATAATTGTGAAACTCTCGCAAGCTCGGACCCGCCACAGTCCAATTAACCCACCACGGTTATTGGGAACCACCACGTCCCTTTATTAGGCCCGGGTATACAAACCTTTAAGTTGGATTACCAGGACCGCCACATCCTGTAAAACCCACCATAGTCTTTAACATTAGATAAAGTAACCGCCATAGTCCATAGCATTACCTAACATTGCTTCACATTTTTAATCATATTCAAATGTTTCATAAGTACCACATCACTGCATAAGCATTATAACACATGTATTCAACTACACATTTCCATATGAAAATATAAGAATTTATATTTCATAGGTTAGGTCACTCACCTTGGATTTTGTGCTAAGATTAATACCAAACTACTTCCTTGGTTTGGTAGTATTAGCTGCTTTCCTACCTAACAAGTCAACATCATTAGTATTTGAATACACTAGTTAACATTAAACCTAGTAATACATCACATCCTTTGGTCAATCAGAAATAACTAAGGAGTAAATAAATATGAAACTTCACATTTCTATAACACCCAAATAATTAGGGTTCTAACACAATTTACAAAATTAAATTACGAATTCGCTAGACAAAGTTATGCCCATTTTATTACAACCTTTTTCCAAAGCGTTTCTCAAGAAAAACAACAACACAACTTCAACTTCTTGGAATTTTCATAATTTTTATTAATCATATCTTTGAATGATATTCCACCAAATATCATTAAATTCATTAAATAACACAAAATTAATGTTTCATAATTTTTAGGGCTCATTTACTATGTCGAGCAGAACGTCAAACATCTGGTATGCATTCTTGCTCCTTTAGGGCAGATTTTAAACAAAAACTTCAAACTATCACCAAAGGTTCATTACTTTGTTTTTTACACCATTTTAGGATATGTTATACATGTATTAGTATATTTTACTCTCCAACTTGAATCACTCAATTCCAATAAGTATTCCATGATTTATTCCATTTTTAGAATAACTAGGTCAAAATAGAACACTAAGGCATAACTTAACATTTGTAAGCATACATAACCTCCACCTTGGGTATAATTCATGGAAACACATAGTAAACATGTTTTAGAAGAAATATACATCATAAAAATGAATTTTCTAAATCAAAATTCTTTACGAAAAAAATGATGTAAATTTAGGACTTTAAAGTATGCATTTATGATCCTAGCTCCAGTTCTAACTTATGTTATTAACCCATACTTATTTTAATAAACTTAGACAATATGGGTATCATTAAAATATTTATCCAAATAAAAAATAAAAATATGCCAAGTGTATAACTCATCCATGTGACCATCTTTAATAAAGAAGTAATTACCTTACGAGGATTCTTCGATTTATAGAAAATTTCCAAAGATTTCTTCCTTAACTTTCTTCTCTTTCTCTCTCTTTAGGTAAAAATCTTGTTCTTGGATGAAATGGCTGAACAAGTGAGTTGTTTTAACAAGTTTAAGTCGTCCAAACCATCACCCGCCCTCTAACCAATCAAAAAATAGCACATGGTGTGCTAATAAGATAAATGTCACTTAAGGGATGGACATATTTTCCCTTGCTTCGTACTTTTGGTATAACTTCTTATACGAGCCTCCATTTAACCCACTGTTTGTTGTGTTATAACATTAATTTATATATCTACAACTTTCATAATTTTTGTTTTCCCAAAATCATAAACTAGTATGCCTAATTTGGGCTTCGAACAGGAAAGTAGTAATTTACCGAACATCTCAAAACTTTCACATTTGGCGACGAAACATTGCCAATTTCGTATCAACACCCCAATTTACTTTTATAAACATAGTCACGCATTAAAAACATAATTTATGATGCATTTAACCACATAACTAATCATATGATCTAAATAGGGTATCCTCGATCATAAGCTTGATTAGCATATAATACAAACCACATATGTCTCACATGAGCATGCATCCCCTAAACATGATAATTAACATGTTTAACACACATAACCAATAGATAACTTATACCTCACAACTTATACTTAATCATGTAATTAACCTTACTAATAATGTTTTAGGGCCTTACAGTTAACGTATTTAAAACATAACCTTAGCAAAGTAAACTTTTGTGAAGGCTTTTTGATGAAGAACCTTGATATATTCGGATTCGTCTTGATGTAGATTGCTCTTGGACTTCTTCGACGGTTGTAATAGTATACGACATAATTAATTGTGACGGAGTTATATAATAATGTCCTTACATTATATATATATATATATATATATATATAATAGTTTTAATCATGATGCACATCAACAATAACAAGAGAAAGAATTCTTTTGTTTGGACTGAATCAATTTAAGAGCTACTCTCACACTAGGACAACGTAAAATGAAAAGAAAAAAAACAGGATACTAGTAAACAATGAAATGAAATCGAGAAGTCATCAAATGCTTGATTGGAGATGGAAATTTTTAAAACAAAACAAAAACATGACACAAAATGACACCAAATTAACACGATATATTTTTTTCATGCCAGTTCTTTCTCGCGATTTGATTTCGTGTTCATGTCAAAATTTTAAATTATGTCATGCGTTTCATTGTATTTGTTCGTGTTAATCGTGTTTTTAATCTAGTTATCATGTTCTTTTGTGCATAATGGAGTGAGTAATTTAAACAATCATGTTAGTCACGTCGTGTTTTTACGAGTCTGTTCATATCGGATAAAAAAAAACAAGACTCAAGTTGTGTTCAAAAAACCTCTCGCATGTCATATCAAAAAACCAAAAATCGAAATGTCACCACTACGCTGGATCTAAACATGAAGCATCTATGAATTTGGCCTATATTTTTGGTACATGAATCGCCAAAATCTCTCCAATTGCATAAGCATTTTTTAATACCTCTCATTAACACACAATTCGTGAGGAGTACACCCCCGAGATATCTAGCTAGCCTACGAAATATGATGTTTCATATTGTGTTTTAATTGGGTTGATGAGAAATCATAGCAAGCCTGTTTTAGGGTGCCATTGTTATTGATTAAAGGCCACAAATTATACGAGATGAGATTCAAATTTCACTTCTTTAGACAAAAATATATACCATTGGTAAGCTTATGATAAAAAAAAAAGACATTTTATCAAACATGAAGTATTTCTGAAAGTAACAACAAAAATGTATGAATAAATAAACTCACTACTCATGAACAAAATTCCACATGGATGTGAAGAGAGAGAGAGAGAGAGAGAGAGAGAGATCACCAAACACCACACTAAATCTAATTCAGCATCCTCAATTGAAGCCATAAACAGTCTACTTATCACCACTATTAATTCCAACCAGCCATCCCCATTATGTCGCCCTTGATCATCACCACCATCCGTCCACTGCCAACCCACACATACATGTGACTACTACAACCACTTTCGTATTGAATAGATCTAAAAACACAAAGAAGTTTTTCAATTGAGACACATATATAATTGAATTTATATATTGATAAGAAATCAAAGAATTGTTGGTAATCAAATTAGAATATACTCGCACAATTCCTTATGTTTTTATTAAATGGGATGTAATTAAGAGTGACGCATTAAATAACATATTACTAGCAAGTTTTGGCATGTGATTAATTGTTTTTAGATCTTAACCTTAAGAAAAGGACTTATATATAAATGGATCTAATATTGTAATTCAAAGAGGATTTAACCAAATGAAATATGGTTAGCTACAACGTAGTAAAGGGTAACAGATTACATTTTTCTTCTTTCAAATAAATAGTAGGATATATTTTGTATATAAGTATGATTTCCAACTGTTTAGTATAGTAATATTGACTTATTTAATCACTTAATACTTACACCTCCTAGTAAAAAATGATTACAAGATTGGGCATTTTCCATTGACATTGGTAATTTTTCATTGACCTACAACTTAATAACTTAAAAGAATGAAAGTGAAAAAAAAGGTCAGAATAAAAGTGACCTACAACCTAGTGTAAAGACTTCTTATCAGTTATTTCAAGCATGTCGCTCACAGCTCATTTAGTTTTTGTCAGACCTGTTGAGATTGATACTTGTCTTTACTTTTGTTGGATTTTAAGGCGATGGTTTATTCGGTCAGTTAATTAATTGTGAATGGTTATTTCAGTTAATTGTGATTATTATGTTAATTTTGTTTTCGCATGAGTTTTTTTTCATTTAAGTTAATGAAAGATAAAACTTGGCACCAGTCTAATTTTCTCACTTAGATGGTTAGTAATTAAAAAGGCGACAGTGATGCTAAGAATGAACCAACTGAGAAACTTGTTCTAACTTAATTTAGGACTAATCACCCGGGGTTAATTAGGCGGGGTGTCACAGATGGTATCAGAGCATCAGGTTCTAGTGTCCTTAGGATATGTGCATCTTACTACGTTTCAGCATAGCATTTGGTTGTTATATATCCCTATTAATAGGACTGTTGATTCATTTTCTCTTGTGAGATATAATATTGTTTACTATTGGTTTTTGTATAAATTGTGTACTTATACAATTCAATCTATTTTCAGATGCCACTGAAGAGGCAAAGAGCAGAGAGGGCTGAGGCAAGAGATGAGCTCAGGGAGGCTCATCAGGAGCCACAGGTACCTCCACCACCATTCCCACCCGAGTTGATCTCCAATACTCAGGTGGCAGTGATAGTGGCTCAGGCAGTCGAGACAGCAATGCGGGCTATGGAAGCTCATTTTCCACAGCCCCAGGCACCACCTCCAGTGACACCAGCAGCTCAAGCTCCAGTGGGGCCACCGTCTTGGCAGCGAGTTAGGGAGACCTTTCAAAAGGGTCACCCACCCAAGTTTCGAGGTAGCACCGACGTAGTAGAGGCTTGCAACTGGAAGAAGAACATTCAGTGCCATCTGCGCATGCTGGAGTGTACCGATGAGTGGGATACTATCGATTATATTCCCTTTTCCTTCATTATGGTAAAAAAACATGACATAGAAATCTCATCATTGGGGACATTTTTTAAGTAATCTGGTCCGATAAATATTTTAAGATATAAGGGTCATTAAAGAAGAATGAGTGGGATACTATCAATTATATTCCCTTGTCCTTCAATGAGAACTCTACTTAGTATGACCCTATCACAAAGAAGTCTTATATATCAGCCTACCATGGCAAGAAGGAATCATCCATGAGTTTCTTGTTGGTAAAACTCTCTCCAATGAAGAATGTGTCTATGTGATCATGGTTAAAAATTAATATGGACAAGTTGTCTGCGATAATTTTATCAACCCCCTTTTTATTTGTGATTGAGAAGTCAAATTCTTAGAGGAGTATCTCCCAACAAATAAGTATACTCTTCGCATCCTTCTTAAAGAGAAGGTATTTAACAGCAACATGATTAGTGAAACAACCAATGGAGGATCCCACGAGGTAAGTCCAGAATTTGTCTAATCTGAAAACTATAGCTAACAACTCTTGCCAGTCATGGAGTAGTTCATCTATGTACTATCAAGAGTTTGGATATCATAAGCGATCACATAGAGCTTATTATCCCTTATTTGACCCATAACATCTCCTACGAAAGATTCACAAGCATCGCACATCAAATAGAATGAAAGAGGTCAATTGGTTGATTTTATGATAGGGGATATGGTCAAGAGGGGTTTTAACCTCATGAAAAATTATTAGCATGCGTCCTTCCACATAAATGGAACATCTTTTTACCAGGATATCAGACATAAGGCATGAGATTGTGCTAATTTCCTGAATGAATCTTTGATAAAAAAAAAAGGGGGGGGGGATGCTAAAGAAATTACCTCACATATTTGAGGGTTTGGGGAGGGGGAGATGGGAAATGACATCAATCTTGGCGTTATCCATTTGGATACCCTAGGGGGATACAATGTGGTGAAGGAGGATCCCTTGTGTCACCATGATGTGGCACTTCTCCCAGTTGAGAACTAAATTATGTTTAACACTTCTTTTTAGAACTCGCTTGAGATTCTCTAGGCGATCATCATAAGATTTACCAAACACGCTTAAGTCATCCATGAATACCCTAGAAATGTCTGCAACTATATCTTAAAAAATACTCAGCATGCACCGTTAAAAGGTGCTGGTGCATTACAGAGTCCAAATGACATTCTCCAAAAGGAAAATGTGTCATACAGGTAAGTGAAGGTGGTATTTTCTTGATCCTCATGGGATATTTCCATTTGATTGTAACCTGAGTACCCATGAATAAAATAGTAAAAATGGTGTCGGACTACCATTTTCTAAGATTTGATCAAGGAGTAGTAGAGGAAATTATACTTTCCTTGTAATCACATAATGCTTATGATAGTCAATGTAGACACGGTATTCAGTAGGAACAAAAGATGTATAAAGATCACCCTCGGCATTCTCAATAACTATGATGCCAGACTTCTTCGGAACCATATGGGCGAAGCTCAACCATTTGCTATCAGAGATAGGGTAGATGATCCTTTCATCCAAAATCTTGATTACCTTTGCCATCATAACATACTTATATTTGGGTTTAACTGACTTTGCGTTTGGCGGGTAGGTTCGGCATATCCTCTAAGTTAATGTTATTGGTGCACACGAAGAGACTAATATATTTTTAAGTCTCCAATACACCACACAATGGACTTCTTATGTGTTCTTACCACGTTTAAAAGAGTTGATTCTTGATGATTGTCAAGTTGGTAGCAATTATGACTTGAAGCGTGTTCAAACCCCCCATAAATTCATACTTTAGCTTTTTAACTAGTTATTTGAGCTTAAGTGTTAGAATTGATATGCAAGAGGGGAAAGGGAAAGTCATTCTTGGGAGTAATGTTTGAAAATGGGAGACCTATATTGACTCACTGATACCCCCTCACTATGCTCAATAGTAAGGCTCTCTTTCGTGATGTTAAATCCTTTGTCAACAATGTCTTCCTCTCTCGATTAAAGGGCACGATATGTCTTCCTAATCGCATTTCTTAGTAAATAGGGAAATGAAGTGAATAGTTCATCATCTGTAGACCCATGACTCCGTCGATCAACATTCAAAGAGTTAGAAATACATTCCACTAAAGGGTCTTCCAAATAAAAGAAATCAAAATATTCCTAGGAATTTGTCTCTATAAAAGTGATGGTATCAATTTCTTCCTTTTAGGAACAAGTAGGTTTCTTTAGGATAGAAAAAACATTCACCTTAATAGTCATGTTGACAAAAGATAATTTTATCATTATTTTCTTGCAGTTGACGTTGGCATTAACAGTGACCAAGAATGGTAGGCTAAAGATTATCAAGATTTTAGAACTTCCTTTATCGACGAGTTGCATTTAAAAGATAATACATTCGATATGAACTTGAATGAATTTAATTGGAGAATCAAGTCTTCCACAATTCCACGAGTTACCCTGGTGGATCAGTCTGTGAGTTTTCAGGTGACTTTCGTCTATTTAATATCACCCAATTTCAGCACCGAGATGACGCTAGGGCCTAAATAAAGGAGTGCATGATCAATCTTATGGTCCACAATTCCAAGGAGTGTTTTAAAAGAATTTTTTTGGAGGCATCCTTACGACACAATTATTGATAGTTTTCCCATTACATAGGGTTGTGATGCTCTTCACATGCTCAATATAGGTCTCATTGGTGTTTAACCCCTCAACACCCGTTTAGCCCTTTGGATTTTGTGTGGTTTGATTATGGATATGAGATTTGTTCCCTCCTTGTTGACTTTGAAAAAATTGCATTAAATTTTCATGTATCACTTGAATGACTTGGGACTTTACGATGATTGTGCATGGACAGATTATTCCAGTTCTTTCAGTCCCTAGTTCATAACTAAAACCTCTTTGGAAGCCTTCTTATGGGGTGGTAGATATGGCACATGAGGTGTGTTTTTTAGAGGTGGCATATACTTCGTATGTATGTTGTCTTGTTATACCTCTGTGAGCTAGACAATTTATTATTTTCCCGAGGCACCAATATTGGATTTTTGAGTGCGATCATATGGGTTGGAATCCCAACCTTGAGTGGTTTTAGACACAAAATCTAGCTGATCTTTGTCATTCGATTGAGCACACCTTGGAAAATAGATATTTGTCTCATTTTATCATAGCCATTTTGTGGACATTGGTGCAATAAGATTTTGAAACATTTCCAACATTTGTCGAATGTTTATCCTTTCTTCGGCATGAAATTTTGAATTTGTTTCAGTAAAGCATTGTATTATGAATATGAAATAATTGTCACACCCCGCAAAATCTGACAGACAGGGTGGCCAGCCACCTCCGCCGAACTATGTCGGGCGTGAACTAAATAAAATACCATTCTTAGCATGAGACAGATATGAGACATAAATAATCAGTTCATAAGATAAATAATTGAATAAATCTCAAATAATCACAAATAACTATGCGATAAAAGATCCATCACATGCTAACTCCAAAAATCCAATCTCCAATAATGATTAAATAAAACCTGAATAACAAAGATCTGAATAATCCAACATAAATCCTTTAAACAACTTTGGAACCGAATGGCCCAATAAAACTCCAATGAAGTCTCATACTGAAATACGACAGGAAAAGAAAGTCTAAACTAAAACAAAGCGATAAAGTAAATCAGCTCCAGCTGCACCTCCAAATGATAACTCTGATAAACTTATGCAGCTTTTCTAATTCTAATCCTGAAAAAGATTAGTCAACGCATGGGTCAGAGCCAAAGCCCCGAGCAAGAATACACACTACTCCCCTCAATTAGGATTCTTGAATCCAGACAGTAGCATTATACGCAATAAATATCACAATAGAATATTTTAAATTAAACGGGATAATTAAACGCGATAATTATAACCTACTAACTACCCGCAAAAATCCCCATTTATAAAGGCACACCAATATGATTTTTAAATTCCCAAGTCCCACGATGTTAATTTAATTAAATTAACCAACTTTTATTATTGTTCTCACTTTTTATTAAAGTGTCACACTTCCCCTTGTCAATCGCCCTCTGACCCGTTTACTGTCGGCCCCGACACATGACAAGGTTACCCTTGTCAATCGCCCTCTGACCCGTTTACTGTCGGCCCCGACACATGACAAGGTTCCACACACGACACGACATAAATTGCCCTCTGTCCCGTTTAAACTGTCAGCCCCGACACATTATGTCGCCACAAATTTTAATGCCCGTTTTTATCTTAGGCATTAATTCTCAATTTCTAAATTTCACAATTTATGAATTACCCCACCCTATTTAATCGATGTGAGATCCTCAAAATACCCCTTAGTCCCATACATAAGGGTCCCCAAGTTATCAATACGTCCTATCCTATGTATAGGAGGATTTTCTAACATAAATCTTAACTTAGTCTCGTACATAGACTACCGTAACGACGATAAAGTAATAAAAATCAGCCCACCCTCAAGATGATAAAAACGCGATAATCTACCCTCACTAGTCCCATACCTAGAAGGCGTAAATCATCAAAAGGCATACCCACTAGTCCCATACCTAGAAGGCATCCTAAAATATAGGGAGAGCAATAATACCCATCAACCCGTCGTCACAAAGGCAACATCATAATACCGACAAGTCACACAAACAAGCATAATTAATCAATATATAAAACTACGCATGATAGTCCAATTCAATTAAATATTTAATTTAATTATCACAACGTCAACAATACCCAAATAATCTCATTTAATTATTTTAAATTAAATATACCAAGTTTTCATCATATATTCATCAAACCAAATTTTATTATCTCTATATGTATTACATGAGTTGTACGCACCCAAAAATCATTTATTTTAAAACTAGAATTTTTTCTACATGCAACCCACACCAATAAAACCCAAAATTGCTCATCAATCCTACGTACCCAAAGGGTTATGAATATTATTCAGATTAAAAGATTTTATAAAAACAGCCCCATAATTAGTATTCAATTTTTCTAATTAAGTTACTAATTATTTTTAAGAAAACATGTAATTAAGTGTTTAGGCGACACTTAAAACGCATAATACTAAAGGAAAAGAATAGAGTATTCATGCCTGTGAAGATCGTGTTGAAAATCTGATTAGAAATATGGATTCCTCTCGAAAAATTAGCAAAAGAGTGTTCTTGAACGATCTTGATTAAACCCCAATTAAGCCTTCAAAAACTTGTGTCAAAACTTGTGACAAAAACTTGATTTTGTTGAAGGTTGATGATTATGAGTGAGAGGAAAAATATTTGGAAGTGTTCTCTGGTGAAAAACTGGAGAAAAAGTGATTATGAGAAGTCCCCCTACGGATTAACAAGGTTATATAGTGATTAGGAGTCCTAATCCAACACAAACTCTTAATAAAACAGCTTACAGTGCACGTTTTCTGGGAGGGTCGATCGATCTACCCCCCCGTCGATCGATCGATCACCCCGAAAAACTGACAGTTTCCCAAAAAAATGCCATAAGGCAAAAATATTGTAAAATCAATATAAAATCCGTTTTAACTCCGATTTTAATTCCGCTTGAAGTTTTGTTCTTCTAAAATCATAACCAACATATTTTACCAATAAAAATTTTAAAATTCAAAAATTTATTTTTCTTGAAAATTCCAATTAATTAATTAAAATAATAAATAAAAATACGGGGTGTTACATACTTCCCCACTAGCAAAGAATTTCGTCCTCGAAATTAGACGAAGCATACACATCAATACATAAATCTCGCGAAAGAAAATAAGGCTCACATATGCCTACCCGTAGAATGCCATAATTGGGCGCCCATACCCCCAATCCTACGCGCACCTACCCAACGAACAACAAAATAATATATATTGCCTATATAAATACACATAACTATGAAAATAACGGCGTACCACATGCTCTCACAAATCCCCCACTCGATCCTATATCCGAAAGTCATCAAAATTCTAACTTCCTCAAATTAAATCTCAACATCAAAAATCGATACATACGTCACCTAACATCTGTAATAAAATCTCCAAAATAATTATCGTCTCCAAAATCCATTCTAAGGATCCCTACATCAAACTTACTAATTCTAAACTCAAAACTTCACATCTCCAAGAAACACATCTAACACGTATGCTAGAACATCTAGTTTAAGAAATACGAATCACAAAGGGAAACAAAGATCAGCAATGCGAAAACTAAACGGACTCATAACCTACGAGACCTAAGACCATGCTCTGATACCATCTGTCACACCCCGCAAAATCCGACAGACGGGGTGGCCAGCCACCGCCGCCGAACTATGCCGGGCGTGAACTAAATAAAATACCATTCTTAGCATGAGACAGATATGAGACATAAATAATCAGTTCATAAGATAAATAATTGAATAAATCTCAAATAATCACAAATAACTATGCGATAAAAGATCCATCACATGCTAACTCCAAAAATCCAATCTCCAATAATGATTAAATAAAACCTGAATAACAAAGATCTGAATAATCCAACATAAATCCTTTAAACAACTTTGGAACCGAATGGCCCAATAAAACTCCAATGAAGTCTCATACTGAAATACGACAGGAAAAGAAGGTTTAAACTAAAACAAAGCGATAAAGTAAATCAGCTCCAGCTGCACCTCCAAATGATAACTCCGATAAACTTATGCAGCTTCTCTAATTCTAATCCTGAAAAAGATTAGTCAACGCATGGGTCAGAGCCAAAGCCCCGAGCAAGAATACACACTACTCCCCTCAATTAGGATTCTTGAATCCAGAAAGTAGCATTATACGCAATAAATATCACAATAGAATATTTTAAATTAAACGGGATAATTAAACGCGATAATTATAACCTACTAACTACCCGCAAAAATCCCCATTTATAAAGGCACACCAATATGATTTTTAAATTCCCAAGTCCCACGATGTTAATTTAATTAAATTAACCAACTTTTATTATTGTTCTCACTTTTTATTAAAGTGTCACACTTCCCCTTGTCAATCGCCCTCTGACCCGTTTACTGTCGGCCCCGACACATGACAAGGTTACCCTTGTCAATCGCCCTCTGACCCGTTTACTGTCGGCCCCGACACATGACAAGGTTCCACACACGACACGACATAAATCGCCCTCTGGCCCGTTTAAACTGTCACCCCGACACATTATGTCGCCACAAATTTTAATACCCGTTTTTATCTTAGGCATTAATTCTCAATTTCTAAATTTCACAATTTATGAATTACCCCACCCTATTTAATCGATGTGAGATCCTCAAAATACCCCTTAGTCCCATACATAAGGGTCCCCAAGTTATCAATACGTCCTATCCTATGTATAGGAGGATTTTCTAATATAAATCTTAACTTAGTCTCGTACTTAGACTACCGTAACGACGATAAAGTAATAAAAATCAGCCCACCCTCAAGATGATAAAAACGCGATAATCTACCCTCACTAGTCCCATACCTAGAAGGCGTAAATCATAAAAAGGCATACCCACTAGTCCCATACCTAGAAGGCATCCTAAAATATAGGGAGAGCAATAATACCCATCAACCCGTCGTCACAAAGGCAACATCATAATACCGACAAGTCACACAAACAAGCATAATTAATCAATATATAAAACTACGCATGATAGTCCAATTCAATTAAATATTTAATTTAATTATCACAACGTCAACAATACCCAAATAATCTCATTTAATTATTTTAAATTAAATATACCAAGTTTTCATCATATATTTATCAAACCAAATTTTATTATCTCTATATGTATTACATGAGTTGTACGCACCCAAAAATCATTTATTTTAAAACTAGAATTTTTTCTACATGCAACCCACACCAATAAAACCCAAAATCGCTCATCAATCCTACGTACCCAAAGGGTTATGAATATTATTCAGATTAAAAGATTTTATAAAAACAGCCCCATAATTAGTATTCAATTTTTCTAATTAAGTTACTAATTATTTTTAAGAAAACATGTAATTAAGTGTTTAGGCGACACTTAAAACGCATAATACTAAAGGAAAAGAATAGAGTATTCATGCCTGTGAAGATCGTGTTGAAAATCTGATTAGAAATCTGGATTCCTCTCGAAAAATTAGCAAAAGAGTGTTCTTGAACGATCTTGATTAAACCCCAATTAAGCCTTCAAAAACTTGTGTCAAAACTTGTGACAAAAACTTGATTTTGTTGAAGGTTGATGATTATGAGTGAGAGGAAAAATATTTGGAAGTGTTCTCTGGTTAAAAACTGGAGAAAAAGTGATTATGAGAAGTCCCCCTACGGATTAACAAGGTTATATAGTGATTAGGAGTCCTAATCCTACACAAACTCTTAATAAAACAGCTTACAGCGCACGTTTTCTGGGAGGGTCGATCGATCTACCCCCCCCCCCCCCCCCCCGTCGATCGATCGATCACCCCGAAAAACTGACAGTTTCCCCAAAAAATGCCGTAAGGCAAAAATATTGTAAAATCAATATAAAATCCGTTTTAACTCCGATTTTAATTCCGCTTGAAGTTTTGTTCTTCTAAAATCATAACCAACATATTTTACCAATAAAAATTTTAAAATTCAAAAATTTATTTTTCTCGAAAATTCCAATTAATTAATTAAAATAATAAATGAAAATACGGGGTGTTACAATAATTCTATAAGATATAAATCTTGAAGTTCATGTCATGTGCCAACCGAATTGGGAGGTAATGTAGTTAATCATTCTTTAGCCTTATCCTTGACAGGGAAGGAGAATAGTTTTTGGCTTATAAGCTCGGGGTAGCAATTTTGGTAGGACAAAGTGTTACACACTTCCTCAAAATCTCTTATATTACAGTAAGGATTTTCGTTCTCCATTTCATGAAATGAATTCAATAGGGTAATTATGTCATTGTTGAAGTGGATAGTCCCGAGCTATATGTGTAGGTAATACATTTGTGGTCGTTATCATCTTTGGGCGGAGATAATCGCCCAAGTTTTGAGGTGTATAGTCACCTATATTACCTTGAAAGTTAGACATATGCATGTAATGGGGTGGTAAATAGGGTGGTGTCTATTAATATTGGACGAAAGGTGGTGCGGATGATGGTTCGGATAGTGGTGTTTATGATGGGGTTGAAGTGAGGGTGAATGGTAGGTTGGATGAACAAGTGTAGTGATAAGTTGGGTATCATATCCATAAATATTGAGTTATGAGAGGTCTTAATTAACACAAATTGAGTTTATAATTAATCTTTTAAAAGAAATTAAGAAAATATGGTTTTGTTGTGGTTTGTTAGATTATTTCTAGCAAAGTGATCAAAAGTTGGTTATTAATACTTTTATGAAAAAGTTAAAAAACTAGGAAGGGAGTTGGTAATTTTAAGAAAAGAAAGGTTGCAAATTAATCGCCAACTTAAAATTTCAATTGTTATAAGTACAATTAGTCTTAAGAATTTAAGTGACAAAACCGAAGTTTCATGAAGTAAACTATCCAGTATCTGGAACAATTTTTCAGAAAAAAGATGAAAACTTCATAAAAGTATGTCTGAAACTATATGAGAATCTATATGTGGATCTGAAACAATCTAAGGTGTGACATTAATTATTATGTCCCTGAGTATTTATTTTCATCTTACTCTCTATGGTTTTATTCTTAAAACATAATACAATTCATAACCATATACACATTTTAGGTGGGTTCATAACTCGTAATCAAAAATAACGTAGCCACTAATATCAAACATGGTGATAATAATACTCGGGATGAAAATATAGGAAGAATACGTCCAAGTAATAATTTAAAATAGAGTTTGTAGCCTACTTGAACAAATGATAATTATATAAAAGAAATAAGGTAGAATGAATACTTGAAACTCGCCTGGAATCCTCATAACGGGATCCTATAACTTTGAAGTATTAATATCAAACAGGATTAACATCCACACTTTTAAATTTCTTAGTCATCACCTTAGTGAATTACACAAGTATGAAACCGAATAAATCTTGAAACAACGCAACTACAAAACAAAATATCTCTTTATTAATCTGGGAATATTTGTATTACAGTCATTTCGAAACTACAGTATTCTATCAAACTACAATTTGTATACTACTAATGAACCATAAATTGAATGCCGAAACAATGAAAACATATAACCCCTTTTACAGGTATAAGTAAAACCCTAGGTGTACTTTTGGAAATTCACATAATTGATGGGAAACTTTAATTAAATAATAAAAAGGTGTGCATAGGCAAGGATTATTTAATCAAATGTATGGGCTGCTGCTCAAGAGAGTGGGCAAAAATATAAAACTTCTAGTCCTTTTTTAAAGAGAAATAAAAAATAAATAAATAAATAATGGGGAGAAAAGGAAAGGAATTAAAGAAATAAAACTATGTGTTGTAAAGTGTAAAAAGGGGGATATTTGAATCTCGACTGAAACAAGGGGCATGTGTGCGGGTAGAGGAGGGTTCTCATGCGTGAGTTAATGCATGGGGGGATGTGACACGCCTGAGGGTTTGTTATTTAGGTGTTATGTGCCTGCAATTTTTGGAAAAGGGTTGATTTTCTAAGGTTTTTAACTCACAACCATAATTGTGCAAAACTCGTGCCTAAGTAACTGAGTCAGCCTGCGGTTCAATATTAATTCAGTGCGAACAAATATATATTCCTTAATAGTTTCCTAATTTCCTTAAGTTCACATCACACCCTAATCTTTACATCTTTTACATGCAACCATCGATTGAAGAATCACAAGAATCGATGTGACCCTCATTTGATTCTAACAATATTTAATAGTGCTCGGGTCACGAGGTTTGTTTTGGGTATGACCTGGGGCTTTTACTTCTACTTCCTTCTTGTTTTGAACATTGTACGATCATAACTTCTTTGTTTGAATTATGTTTAACATGTTGTTTGAACAAATACTTCCTTTTATTCAAGGCCTACTATTTCAGTAAGTTGTTCGAGTCCAAAATTGGTCATCTGAATGTACCAATTTTCCCTTTAAGCTACAAAAGTGACTATTTATTGCTTCGATTGCTTCCCGTATTCATTAATAATCTTGTAAGTCGTGTAAATATTCAAGTAAACCTTACACAAGCATTAATGATGAATATATAGGATTATGCAGTATAATGTGAGTTTAACGATCATGGATTTAATTATTATCTATTATAAGGGGAATTAACTACAATAATTTACATGAGTCACTTGGTATCTTGTAAAAAATCTAATAATAAATTTGGTATCGAGATGTATAGAAATCAAGTAGTGGAGACTACCTATGATACTGCTATAGAACGTTTCCCAACATTATTACCTAGGGTCTCTTTTCTAATCTTTATCTAATAACTCATGGGTGCGTGACAGCACTTAGGGGAGTCCAACCAAATCTTTTTCACCAGATCCCTAGCATATTTAAGTTTAAATATAAGTATCTCATTATCGAGTTGTCTCAATTGGAGACATATAAATAAAGTATGCTCTCCAAGCATACTCATTTCAAATTCACGCTTCATGTCCTCAAAAGTGTGAGTATGTTGGGAACACTTGGATCTAAAGACTATGTCATCCACATATACTTGGGAAACCAAGACATCACTGCCCTCACTCCTAACAAGCAACATCATATCAACTCCCCCTATCCCGAAGCCACAAGTTAAGAAGATGTTAGCCTTTAGTTCTAAAAATTAGGGTCTTGCTTCAAACCATATAAGGCATTCTTTTGATAAAACAAGTGTTAAAGATGCTTTGTGTCTTCAAACCCTTTTTATTGTTCTACATAGACCTCTTCCTCAAAAATCTCATTAAGAAAGGAACATTTTATGTACATTTGGTATAGCTTATATCTTAGTTGATATGCTATGGCGAGTAATAACCATAAGGACTTAAGATTAATAACTTGAATGTATGTCTCATCAAAGTCCACACGTTTAATTTGTGTGTAACCATGAGCAACAAACCTATCCTCTTTGCTAATTATGGTACTATTATCATCCATATTGTTTTCATACACCCACTTAGTACCAATCACATTAGTATCTCTAGGTTGGGGGACTAATTTCCACACATCATTTTTTCAAAATTAAAGTAAATCTTCTTGCATAAAATTTATTAAATTCTCATCCTTGAGTGCTTCCTTCACACTCTTGGGCTCTAATGTGGATGTGTAGAAAAAGTATATAACCAGGCCCATTAGCTGAGCATGAGTCTTAACACATATTGCGGGATCACGAAGTATGTCATTAGAGTCATGAGGGTAGATCCTTATTTTACAGGATCGTGTCCACCGTTGTGCTGTTGGGAACAATAGGATTGCTAGTGAGGGAGTGCATTGTTCTCATATGCAATATCACCATCAATAAATGTAGTTAGGACATCATTTATAATCGTGACATTTATCGACTTTATGATCCAAGAGCTTTTAAGCTAATACACCATACACGCTCTACTAGTAAACGGATATCCAAAAAATATTGCCTCATCGCTTCTAGAGTTATATTTCACTAAATGCTCTCTATCTCTTTGGATATGGAAAATAATCCCTTAAACTCATATATATGGTAGGTTGGTTTTATTACTAGTCCATAAGTCATATGTAGTTTTAATTGTGCAGCATGCGATGTTAATAGCCTCCACCCAAACTTTTCTAGGCACGTCCTTGCCTAAGAGTATGGATCATGCCATCCCTTGGATAGTCCTATTTTTTCTCTCAATAATCTAATTTTTTTTAGGCATGCCTACCATTAAAAACTCGTGTGTGATTCCTATACCATCATAATATACACAAACACTGTTGTCAATAAACTCTATGTCGCTGTCACTTCTCAATATATTGATGGAAAATTGTGTTGATTTTGAGGTAGACAACACTTATTTGTAATGAACTCACAAGCATCTCACTTTTCCCTACAAAATATAACAATAGAATGTCTCGAAAAGTCATCGACCATCACTAAAATGTACTTTCCTACCAGCATGATCTCAGTGTGCATTGGACCTATAACATCCATGTTTACCAACTCTAACACACGTGAGGTGGTAAAAGTGTTCCACTTCCTATGGGGACTCTTTATTTATTTCCCTTGTTGGCGAGGAACATAAATCGAGGAAGTTGGTTTTCTAAGTGATGGTAAGACACAAACTATATCTTTCTTAACTACACTGTCAAAATCTCTAATTTGACGTGACTTAGTCATTCATGTGAAAGTTCCATGGTGGTGACCTTAGTACCATTGCACACTAAAGAGGACTTAGGAATGATACCATAGTAATTGTCAATAGTCATCAAATCTTGTAACAAAAGTTTACTGAATTTATCATAAACATTACATCCTGATTGATAAAACTTCATCGCAAAGTTAGCATTGCAAAGTTGGCTTATTCTTATTAAGTTATCCGTCAACCCTTCTACATAAAACACAATATTTGTCTTAGTAAATTCAAGAATTTTCGTGAAAATGCATCCTACAATTGTAGACCAACACCCATCCTCAAAGGTGACTTTTCCTTCCTTATAATCCAAAAGGTTTGTAAAAAATGACTTGTCATCCTAGAGACCCCACTGTCAAGATACCATTGGGAACTATCTTGAACCTTAAGAGAAACATAAACAATAAGGTAATTTTTTATCACTTTGAGGTATCAAAGTTGTGGTAGCCTTTTGCTTACCCTTATCATTGTTGGATCTAGTCATTGTGTTTGAAGTGTTCTCATAAGGAATATACATCCTTTACAATTCTTCCATTAAACCTTTAGAGGTATTAACTGGAGCCTGAACTTTTCTATTTAAGACTAGTTATGTTGTATAGTGTTGTTTGGGAGCATATGTGTGAGGGACTATTCCTATATTATATCAAAGCACTGTAAAGTGAACTCTTTATTTTTAGTGGGCACAAATAAAGATTTGTTTGGGTCAAACTTGGTTTACATGCTTTGGATTAGTTCTCCTTGGTCCATAGGGAGAGACCCATAAGGTTCTAACATAAACTTGTAAATTGTTTTAGATTCAATATTTGAAGTGAATGCGTCATCTTAACCATGACGTTCCTATCTTTAAAACCTAAAGCAAGACATAGGAACATTTTACAACTTTATTGGATATGTCTTCTAAAATGACGCTCACCTCCCTAGAACGTTCGAGATTTTTCTCGAGTGTGGGAAATTTGGGCTTAAAGTTTCTTATGAATTTCTAATAATGCTTGAAGATATTTGGTAACACTAGTTTCTTTGTTAGTGAAGTCGATATTTTCCCTACCCAACTAAACAAGGTTCTCACTCAATGAGATTTTTACCCTCTCGATTTGACTCACGTATGCCACGCTCTCTTGAAACTTTTAACTCCTTCTATAAAGACAACACCCGAAGAGCTAAATTTTTAGTTTACTTTTTATTTTTTAATGACTTGGTGTAAAGTTTTTAGCATGAGGATTGGAGACCACGTTATCCCTAACTTAAATTATCATCGTCACCTCTAGAATTATGTAACTCATTGTAGAGGTTATCATATTTAGACACATCCGAATCGACATAAGATGCATTTGAAGTGTTGACATGATTAGCTATGAACATTGTGAAGTTACGTCCATATGGTTATTCAAACTGAAATCAACTGATTCAACATCACTATCTCTTAGAGTGGGATTATAGTCCGCTTTGACTTTTCCCTGTCTCTTAAGCCTAGCGAGACACCCATAGGCTTTGTGATTTTTCCCATAATACTCATAGCACATCTCCGATTCATCTTTCTTAGAATTTTCACCTCTATTTTGCTTTTGATCAATCTCATAAATGCTTACCTGCTTTGTAATTTTTGTTTTTCTTAAATATATTGTTTTTCAATTTGGACAAATTTTGATTTTTTAATTTGAGAATTTTTTTTTAATTTTTTAGCAAACAGTACAAGATCATCTTGATCAAATTTTGAATCGAAGACAAAAAACTCTTATTTTTTATATTTAGCATTTAATTTTATTTCTTTTTATTTTTTGTTTTGGGTTTTAGGTAACATGTGTAATTCGTAAGTTTGGATATCACCTACGAGTTTCTTCTAGACTAATTCTGTATAGAATTCCCAAAACATTAAGTACAACAACATTCGCATTAAAACGAGGCGGGCGAGACCTCAATATTTTCTCAACAACTCTCATTTTCGGATATTTCTCACCCAAATTAAATAATGAATTCACGATATCAGATACAAGAGCATAAAATTCATAAAATGTTTCGATTTGAAGAATGTCTATATTCTCAAATTGTGTGGTGAGGTTTCAAATCATAAAATCTTTCACAAGATTGGTACCCTCTTATGTGAGTTGGGGGATATCCCAAGCTTCTTCAGACATTATATATGTCATGATGCAATGAAATTTGCCAATGTGACAGCACCAACGATTTAATTCAAACCTCAAGAGTTAAAATTATTTAATTAAAGTCATATTCAGTCATTTTCAATAGTCACATTAAGAGAAGTCCACCCCTTTTAAATGGCAAGCCAAATGTTCTCATCGGTCAATTTTTTAGATGATCTCATCCAAGATTTTAAATATGAATAATTTGTTCCATCAAACATAGGTGGCATTGTACGAATCGTCCATATAACCATCAGGATTCATCAAAATAACTTAGAGAAACAAGCTATAATACGAGTTTGAAAAATGTGCAGAGTGGTCTAGTTATATGCTCAACGGTAGAATCCATTAATTAAGTCACAAACAAGACGGGTTCAATTTTAATCAAATTTTATCTTTATTAATTAGGTGAATATAGTCATTTAGAATATTGAACCAAAATCAAACAAACAAACATTCACACGAGATATGAGGAAAAACTTTTTGGGAAAACCTTTTTCAACACTATTTTAACTAAGTTATTACAGACGACACATGGAATCACAAATTTAAACACCTGCAAGCATTGCAATTCAGTTTTCTTACTTGTTAATAACAAAAAGTGATGAAGATCCATCAATACCCCACAGCAAGGTCCACTTGCCTTGGTATCCACCAATCTGCCTTAATAAATTCTTTTATTCTCACTAGTAGTGAAGAATGAATCTATAGGGATTTATGGAAGTAACGTGTTCTTTTGGATTTGATAAAGTGATCACAAAAATCAAAGGATTTGGATTTTTAAAAAATGAAGTGTTTAAACACAAAATAGGTTAAGAAGTCTCACAACAATTTGCATGTTTTTATATCTTATTAGGTTGGAAAATTCAAAAGAGATAAATTTTAAAATATTGTTTTTGAACCAACTAGAAAACAAAATATGTATCATTTCATTCGGACAAACTAGATGTCATTAAAATGACCTTCATAAACATGTTCGAATGTCTATCGAATGAGAGATCAGGCGACTTTCCAGATCGAGAGAAAAAAAGGCACATTTGAAGCATGTTCAAACAACTATCCAATGAGTTGTATTAACTCGTTCGAATGGACCTCAATCTCGATATTAATGGAATGTATAGATTTTTTTATTTGTCTAAAAACACTTTTTGAAAATATTTTGCATTCAAACATGTTAAAAAATACACCTGTACATAAGTTAACACTAAATCTACCTCAATGACGTCCTCCGATGATTGTAGTGATGATTTTAATTCTCCACTCTTCTTAATGCATTTTGTCACCAAATTGTCTTAGATTAAAGAATTTTGAGAATATACGTGATAGTGTAGAGCTGTAACCGAATATGTCAAACTCTAAACATAATAAGCAAATCATCAATTGTGCTCTTACAAGATGAGAACATCTACGACAAAAATGGAGTTTTCTTAAATATCCATTATCAAATAGATGAATTTGGACATGGTAAGCTTATTAGATAATAGTGCTAACACACTTTACTCGAATATTTATTCTATTAGTAAACATGATAACCATATATAATATAAAGAGAACATACGAAAATAGCTAAATGATATTCAATAACATTCACAGTTTTAAGATTAGTTGTCATAATATTGTATACAAATACCTTAAATAAAACAAAATAAGTGTTATCATGGATAGAAAAGAGTGACATTACTAATGGATTAGGTCCTATGATTTTCAGCATCAAAGCATAAAAAAGGCAGAACTAAACATAATTAAGCATGAAAACATAATTAAGCATGAAAAACATATATTAGCCCTAAGGTACTTGATTGTTAACACATTGCCAAGTCTAAAATTACCTAAACAAAATAAAAACAAGTATTTGACTAACAGTAATATAGATATAAAAAAGAGACAAAAGGAATAAAAAATTACTTTGGCAGAAAAAAAAATTATTATGTTAAAAAAATAACGGGGTTGTAGTTCTGGAAATATTTCAAGCCCTCTGTATATCTTTTTTGTGTCTTAGAAGTCCAAAATAACTTATGTTTCTCACAATTTAAAACCCACAAATAGTAGGTATAGATAGAGTAAACCATTAAGGTATATTACAACAAGAAATTTTTTGAAGTCGTAGTATCGCAACACTTTGTTTCAGGAAAACAAAAATATGAATTATGCTTAACCACCTATTCGCCCACTTTACTTTACCCCTTTTGCATATTTTCAAATGTGCACTAGTAGAATTTCAAAATATAAGGGGCAGAGATAATTTAGAGAGTGGAAATGTTTCATGTCAGTGCTTTCTAAATATGCACGGGATTCACCCACATTTATATTGCATATAATGGTATCCCATTAGACCCGTTAATTGAGGGATACCATTATAAATCCTTATAAATACCCCCTTCTATGTACATTGTTTTCACTATAACGATCTGACCCGAATTTATGGGTTACCAGTAGTCATCCCGGTCCAGTTCAAATGTTAGGTATGAAGTGCAATGAAACAACCTATATAATTTTGTTAGTCCAGTTTTATATTAGATTAAAATTTCCCTTGTTTAGCATGCGATTCTAATTTCAAGATAAATTACAGGTGGGACCCATGGGGATCAATCCAAGTCCAACTAAACAGAGATAAACGTAAAATAAATAAGGTGCACTTACCTTTGAAAAATAATCAGTATAGAAACAGATGACAAAAAAGAATACTCACACGCTACAATCACATGCATGCAAAAATATATACGTATCTGCATAAATATACATATACTTTTGAAAAATATATAATCAAATGCATTAACCATTTTACTATCGAAAACCTTACTTATCCAGATTAATTGACCTTAATCTTGCAAAGACTTCCTTTATTCATACTGGGCATTTTTCACTTTACTTAACACACACGGTAAACAATTAAAGCTACTACACTTGATTTATTCCAACCTATTCTTTTACCGAAATAACCCCTTTTTATTCTATTAAAACATACTTTAGTATTTTCATCGAAAAGTACCATTTCAACACATGCATTCACCGTGTTAGAAAATACTTGTTTATCATTTGAGAACCTTTCAATACATGCTTATGATTATTATGGATTCAACTACTTAGGTTACTTAACCACCTATTCGCCCACTTTACTTTACCCCTTTTGCATTAACTTATGAATAATAATAGATTTACACATTCACTTTCCAATTTAACCTTTTTCCTGGAACATTTATTCCATTCATTGAAGTTAGGTTGTATTATCAGGCTTTACCACGCAACCCATTTCTTGACAAGTTAGTTATTTCTTTTATCTTTTCTCGGAATCTTGCTTTACCTTATACTTACACAGGGTCCACACTGACGGCTATGTGCACCATATGATTTGGCCAGTTATTTAGGTCTTTCACTCAAAGGCTTTGGGACCTTCTTGCTTATTACTGATTGCATCTAAGTCCTTATTAATGTGTTTAACATTTTACACGTGTCCACATTATTCCATTTCCTTATGTTTACCCGGTCGAAGCCAAAATTTGGACTTAACCATACGTTTTTCTATTAACAAGTTGAAGATTGTTTCTTTTCTTCTTTAAGTCCTTTGCACACACACGTGATTCCACACATTAGTGTAAAGACATTTAACATTTTTATTCCATAAAAATGTTCCACTTTAAGTAAATTACAAATTTACCCTTTGTTTACCAAACTTGCAATTTTTTTCCTTAGCAAGTGTTATTTATCAAATATGGCTATTAAGTTTACTACTTGACAATTAAATGCCCTAGCCATATTCAGACTTGTTTAATACCACACTTTTGCTAACTATCACACTTGTCAATTTAACACCCTCAACACATAAATTAGCACTCGTTTATAGAGGACTACTTTTTCTTTCTTTGAAGTTTTCATTTATTTCATTTAACTCATATAGTCCTATGATCTATATTTTGTCATTTTTAATATCCTTTTCTCCACACAATTTGAAGACGAAAATTTCCTTTTGTCAAATTTTATTTTATAACCCAACAACACTTTCTTTAAACATGCTCACATATTTATTACCAAAATACTACAAGTTTATGCACATATAAAGGGGACTTTAAATACAAAAATTCCATAAAATGTGTTAGATGTGACACGCTACCTATTAAAATAATGGGTGGCTTGCCTGGAATCAAAATAAAACGTTTGTCTCTTATGGCTCATTCTCAGCATCACAGTCGAAAAATGCTTAAAGTTACTAACCACCTTCTAATTTAATTTGACTAGTGCCAAATTTTATCTTTCATTAATTAAAAACATGTCGAGGTAAATAAGGATTAGGCCATCAATCAGAAACTGATAAATAAATCCAACACAGACGTATAATATAAATAACAGTAACCAAATCAACTGTCGGTTCAATAATTAAATACAACAGTAAACTGAAACAATAACCAGAATACACAATGATCAAATTACTAATTGAATACTAAAACTAAGGGTGACATGCCCAAATGACTAATGGAGTAAAGATCCTACACTAGAGATAAGTGAACGAATCGTCTATCGCATGTCCTGCAACTTTCACACGAGCTACATCTTCGCATCCCTAAATAGAATATTCAACTGGCATCCCTGTGGATAGAGACCAAAAAGGTTTTGAAAAAGATTTTGACACAGGTCAGAGACCAAGTACAACATTTTGAAAATATTTAGCAATAAGTTAAATTGCAGTAATTAAATATGCATGCACCCTCTTCGTATTTAAGTTAGCTTCGCACTCACTTGAGGAATAACTGACCCCTCTTCTAATGTGACACCTAATGCTTGCTTGTTATCCTTCCAAGTTAAGCTACCCCATCTAACTAGCCATATCACACTTCTTGCTACATACTATCTCGTTGTACCCACTCATATCGCCCATACGATACATCACTGGATTATTTATATCAATTAGTCAAATATGAATTTCTCATTATATGTTTAATTCTTCACCCACTAAGGTTATCTTAGATGTCACTATCTTTATCATCTACTAATTACACTCCGTAGTATAAGTCATAAGCGTATATTTATCACTTCATTACATATATACTAATACGACAACACCAGGTTGAGGTGCATGTATACTATGCTATCTTGTCCCGATACTGTAATACCCCGTATTTTCAAAGACTTAAATAATTACGTGATTTATTATGATTGTGGGATTAATTATATTAAAATGTGAGAATTTATTATTTAATTCGGATTTTAATTGAATATTTACTAGCGTGACGAGACGTTAGTAACTATTAATATTGCTACGAGAATAAGTAATACGGAACAAAATTTTATATAACTTGTTGTGATAGAGATATACGACAGTTTGATATATTAATCTAGGATGCGCGTGTGAGTCGTGTCAGGAATATTTAATCTGGATTTGAATTGAATATTTACTGGCGTGATAAGAAGTTAGTAACTATTAATATTTCTACGAGAATAAGTAATATGGAATGATGATTTTATATAACTTGTTGTGATAGAGAAATACGACAGTTTGATATATTAAGTCGGGACGCGCGTGTGAGTCGTGTCAGGACTAATTAAGTGGAATAAAAAGGTAAATTATTTTTAAGTAACTCGTATGATCATTTTGAGTGCGTCGTTGAGTCCGTAGGGGTTGAGATAGTTAGAAAACTCTACCCGGGTATTTTATTTGGACTTCGGGATATTTTTAGGCCAAGCCAGCACCCAGTAGGGGTAGTTTTGTAATTTGGATTTTTGGAGGAATTAAATGGACGAAAATTAGAGATAAATTATATCATCTAATTGGGGACAATTAGGTTTAGGTTACACCAAAATGAAAAGAGAGCCACAGTGGGTGAGGGAGAGCAAACTCCAAAGGAGAAGAAGCTATGTTCACCACCTTACACAACCACCACCACCACCGTGTAGATTGGAACGCGAGGAACGCATCCATACCAACAACACCAATGGATCAGACCTTCAAAATCAAGGCACATGTTTATTGCTAGCTTTCATTAGCGATAATTATGTTCATGTTAGTCTAGGTTAATAAACCTTGTGATGAAAATTAATTTGGGTGAAATTGGAGAACCATATCATTAATTAGGGATAACTTGATAAGGATTTGAATACCATATGTAGATGGATGATGCCCACGAAATTTGAATCATCTCTATGAACAAATCTGGGTTTAATTTGATGTTATGCATATTAATTTAAGAACTAGGGTTCTTGTCAATAAAATTGGGGATTTTGAATTATAAGAATAATTGGTGATGATTTAATGATTCTAGGTTGTTAGAATTCATTTACAAATGTTAGGATTCGATTTGGGAATAATTGATGGGAGTTTGGGATGATATTTTAGAGGTTTTAGGGTTGAAATATGGTGAAAAGCGAAGCTGTCTAAGGTTGAAGATGAAACAGTCCAGGTCGCGAGATCTCGCTTGAAGTCGTTCGAGCGAGATTGGTTATCACGCGTAGTCGTTCAAAATAAATGTGGAAGTCGTTCGAGCGAGACCCATTCTGGTTCGAGAGAGATTTCTAAATTTTAGGAAATTTCCTATTTTGCGCCTATTATATTAAATAGTTAATATGAGTGAGGAAAATCAGTGTCCGGTGAACCTAGAGTAGTGCAGAATTATTGGGAGTTGTTTAGGTGTATTGATTTAAATATTCATGACGGTGAGATTACCATGGAGATTACGAGAGAGAGATAATCGTAATTGTAAATGTGTTGAGAGTATTGAGTGATAAATACTAACGATATTAGTCCTGAAGAAATAGAACTTATAAGAATAAAAATTAGAGGTTAATTATGGGACTGATTGTGATTTTGTATTAAGGATTTTTGGGTAACATATTATCCTTAGAAATATATTACGAGAGACGGAATATCGTAACTTAAAATACGTTGATAGTATTTAGTGATAAAAATACTACGTATGGAAAATGACATTTGGTTGTGTATACTGTTTGATTGGATGGGTTGTGTGAAAACCTATTACTTGCTAGTATTATGTGTACGACATACCTAGTTGTTTGCTATCACGGGAGGTGGTGTAAAGACTGTCTTATCCTGATGGGATTTTGACTTGTATCTCAGAACATAAGACTGTGAAGACTTACTTATGAGTTGGTAAGTCGCTGACTATGGGAGTGTAGGTATGTGCATGACCCATAGGTATGTGAACTATGTTCCCTTCCATTATGTGTGTTTTGTATATCTGGTTCGTGGGAGACTTCCTAACCGATAGTCCTTATTTGAGTACGAGAGGTAGCGGAACATTATAGTAGAGTATGCCATGCACTACATGTATATCCTTAGGGTATTGTATTAGTATATATATAAATAGTGGTCGTTATTTATATATGTTTGTGTTATACTTACAATGTGATAATTGTAGGCTATTAAGATTGGGTTAATGCATATATATAATAGTGAAAGATGTATATATATATATATGTATTCTTTTGGTATATCTAAAATGAGACAATATCAGATTATTAAGATAGTGAAATCTTCAGTAACGTAAATGGTGAATACTTTACTTTAGTGTGTTAACACTTAATTAAAATGATAAACGTTGAGATCAAATACGAAATACTACTACGAGGGATAAATTAAAGGATAAGCCTTTTCCTAGTTAGAAGTATGTCAGATGGATAAGATGGATTAGATGTACGTTAGGCATGCACACTAGTCGAGAGGGGAGAATCTCATGTGAGAGTTCGAACTAACATGCATATAATACTTGCTTTAATGTAGTTTTGCTAAAACAAATATTTTTACACATCGGGCTCTGACCCATCTCTTGCATTTCTTCTCTCTTTTGATTTATATACGTATTAGTACGGTGCCCAGCCACAGGGACAACCGTTCTAGATACTTGATGGTTTGCCAAGCTGCAGCTGTTGTGGAAGTTGCGGGTTATTTGAGATTAGACTCTTACCTCATTTCATTCAGTTCTTAGTTCAGATATCTCAGTCAGGGCATGTGTCACCCATCCTCATTAGCAGAGTTATGCTCAGTTTACTTTGTAGTTCTTCTCAGTTGGTTTGAGTATTTATTACGGCTTGGTTTGTAGCTGTGAACTGGAAGGTTTTATCCAGTCTTAATTATTAAGTATTTGATTCAGTCAACATTTAATTCTTGTGTATGGTTTATAATTACATGTTCCGAATTATAAAATTTATTTGGTTTATAGTTAAATTGGAAAATGTTTTGACACTAGCTTAATTAAATGTTCGGTAATTAATTGGATTTAAATTTTTGACAGTGATGCTAAGAATGAACCAACAGAACATTCTATTATAAATTTTATAAACTGATCACCCGATATTTAATTGGGCAGAGTGTCACATGTGGTATCAGAGCATCAGGTTCTAGTGTCCTTTAGGATCTATATGTCTTATTACGTTTCAGCTTAGCCTTATTTGATCTAGAGCCTTATTCTAGGATTATTATATTCCACTACGTATGCTAATTATGCTCTCCTGTGATTTAGTTTAGTGAATTCAGTTCATATACGAGAGTGATCGGACTTCGTACTCTGAGCAATATGGGACGACCAGTGAAGGCCGTTAGAGGGACTACAGGAGGAGGAAAACAATTGAAAGTTGTGAAGCATTCGGGAAACGGTGATTGCAGTAAAAGTCACCAATAGTAATATCTAAGTATGATGGGACAACGGAGGGAGCTAATCCAAAGGCGATAATGTAAAGTGGATTGCAGTGACACTCATAATTTTAAATTCAAAAGAAATATTTTTCTAACTCTGAGAACAACAAAGAGTAAAAATAGTCAAACAAATCGAGATATTGGGTGCGAATTGACCATTTAAAATTTTCCATCTTCTAGGTAGACAGAGATATGGAAGAGATGTTGAACTTATCACCAGTAGGTCGAGTAAGGACCGACCGTAAAGGATGATTTAATTTTGTAAGCGAACTTCATAACTGAAGTAGGAGTCGCGGAAGGTAAAAGGGTCCGTAAGTTGAAAATGGACTCGTGGGTAGAATGCCATAGCATGAATGGGATGTGCGACTAAGGTGACTAGTGTTAATGTCATCCAAGTATATGTTTACTAGAATACGTCAACGCCCCAGAAGAAAGGGAGCCAGTCGAGTTGTAATACCTCGCCGAAGGGCAAGGTTGAATTCAATATTGTTACTGGAACATCATCATAAAGTATAGCCAGTGAGGGGAAACTTATTCAAAGGATATGATCAAAACATAACTGTGACACCCCGCCTAATTAAATACCGGGCGATCACTCCTTTATTAAATTAAAATCAAGGTGAACAGTTGGTTCATTCTTAGTATCACTGTCGTAAAAATAACTTTTCCAAATTTAACATCCTATTTAATTAAGCTAAGTGCCAAAACCATTTTTAAACATTACTTTCCAAATTTTCTTTATTTTGAAAACAAATATTTTATTATCAATGACAATACAATATTTAAAGAATCACACCACAATAATCCTGGAAGATATAATCCAATTAATTTAAACATTCAACAACTAAATCCCAGCATTTAAAACTTAAAGTAAAACATATATGCTGAATAAATCCCAACCTGGCAGTACTAGAAATAACTGAAATACAAATGTCACAATAAAACAGATAAATAGTGGAAAGGGCGACACATGCCCAATAAGGATAATGATAGAAGTGGAATCAAGTAAATGAAATTGTCTAAGCAAGTGGCCTGCAACTCCCACCTAAGCTGCAGCACATTCCTTCCAAGGGATCCTAAGCAAGACGCCACTGTTGCTGGGCACCTGTAATATATACATATATATACAAGAGAGAAAGAGAAATAGAAACGGGTCAGAGCCCGATAGTGTATGATTTAAAAATTCGTTTAGTAAGTATTTAAATTGATTACAGGCCAATGCAACAACATATTAGTGCGACACTCTCTTGAGAAATTCTCACCTCTCTTCTAATGTGCACGCCTATCGTACTAACCTTCCCAATGGATTATCTATCATATATCACACTAATGTCCCCCAACGATTCATCTTATCTTAGGTTATCCGTAAGATTTACAACTGAACAACACAAGTGTTTAAAACGTAAGATTTCAATTTGTAACCAAAGTTCTCATTTTAACTTTATTAATCAATAAAGTTTTCCAGGGCCATATTATACTTTCTCAAAACAAGTATTTACAATTTGAGTCATCAACCATGTCCTACTTACCAAATCACAGTAGGCAGTTCCAAATTTCAGAATTTCATATATATATATTATAACAGCACCCCAAATAAAAAGCTATGGTGCGGGCGTACTCTACTATCCAAACTCCGTATCACTCGTATTAAGGGGAATACAAATTCGGAATCACTCTCGAATTTTATTAACACATACACAACAATATTGAGGCGAAGCATAGATTCCAAGTCTCTAAGAGGATGGCACATACCCGTGTCTCTTAGGACCGTATGAACTATCAAATCGATAGCCTGTACCAAGGATATCTATCTCCTAGGGTACGAGTAAATATCCCCCATAAGGCACACAGGATAAGATTCATCCCAGCGCGGTAACCTCAGGGATAGCAAGTAGAGTGGGCATGTTTTTCACACATAGATAGCATATGCATACACAATCATATAACTATACTAATATTACCATATCAATTTTGGGTATATTCTCAAATCCCATAATTACGACATTATTTATCATATCTCATTATTTGTTATCACATGTAACAGTTCATTTCTAACCTTGATTCGGTATTATTCCAACTTACCACATAACTCTCATGGTTTTATCCTCCCACGTATAAAAATTCAGTAGGTATTCATCTATTCTCTTTCGTAACTATTTTACGTAATCTTCTTACTTGAAATACGTAGTTTTATCGTTTCTTAAATATGAAATCTCCCAAGGATACAACTCTCGTCTAACCTTAAAGGTCCCAAAACTTATTCGTATACCCTACTGGTCCTCTTTATCTCACAAAACATATTTATAAGGGTATCCATGAATTATTCCTCATTAAAGTGAATTTCAACTAAATAAGAAGGGAAGCATAAGTCTACCAGGAGGGGTCGATCGATCGAGTTCTGGGGCTCGATCAATCGAACCTTCGATCGATCGAAGCTCTGGGCTCGATCGATCGATCAAGCAGGTCTGCGAAATCTGCAGATTTGAAGTTACGGGTTTCATCTTCTAACTTTCACCAAATTCATATTTTTCAATCCCAATCATCCCAAAATTTATACTACTAGCATTATATCATCATACCAGATATTTCCAACGTAAAGCATGTAGATTTCTATCACTAAACATGGGTTAACAGCCCAAAATTTATATAATTATCAAGAACCCTAGAAATCTCTTCAACATGGTTCTAACAAAAATTTTCCAGAAATTCCTTCTTGTAAACATCATAATTTCGTGGTTTGCTCCTCTACATGACAAAGGGTTTCCAGAATTTTCACTTAAACGATAACTACATGAAATTTCCTATCTCAAATTGGGTTTTTCTTCCCTATAATTCATTCTTAATCATTCCTAAACTAATATGAAAGATGCATCAACGAAATAAGAAATATAAACACTTGCCTGGGATTTTCAGAAGTCTGGTTTGGTTCCAAAATTGGTGTGGTTGCGTTCCCCGTCTCGCGATCTACGCGTTGGCGGTGGCGGCGGTGCAAACGGTTGAGTTTTGAGCCTTGGATTGCCTTGAGAGCTCTCTCCTCTCTTCTCCAATGGCCGTTCTAGAGTTTTAGGTTTTATAACCCTAAATGATAACCTAGACATCTGATATAACCCATTTAATTTTCGTGGGTTTAATTACCCAAAAATGTGAAATGTCCAAAATGCCCTCCCGGGGTACTAATTAGGCCTAAAAACGCCCCGAGACCCAAACTAAACCCCCGGGCACTCTTTTCTGACTATTTTTACCCTTACGGACGCGTTGGAGCACTCAAAATGACCATACGAACAACTTATAAATTATTCACTTTTATTTATCAATATTTAGTCCCGACGCGACACGGGCGCATCCCTACTCAAATTTCCAAAATTGTCATTTTATTCACTCGTGACATCCAATATAACCAATATTATATATTACTTTGCTCATTAGTAATATTCGACCAATTTCCCATAATTACTAACTCTCATCGCGTTAATAATTATAACATAGTTAATTTCCGGATTTTATTAAATAATTAATTCACATTAAATTTAATAAATCCCCAAATTAATATAGCATAAAAATACGGGGTATTACATACTTCCCCCCTAATAATGGAATTTCATCCCGAAATTCAGAAAATAAGGCATACATGGTAAGAACAAATCTGGATATCTCTTGCGCATATCGGCCTCGCGCTCCCAAGTGGATTCCTCCACGTTATGATGCTCCCACTGGACCCGTACAAGTGGAACTATCTTCGACCTCAATCTCCTCTCACTATAGTCTAGGATAGCCACCGGTCTCTCCTCGTAAGAGCTGTCAGGCTGTAAGTCTATCTCATTTATCGCGATGTGAGTATGGGCCATATCATCCCGAAGATATCATCTTAACGACGAGATGTGGAATACATCGTGAATCCGATGTAAATGCTCTGGTAGTCCCAATCTGTATGCTACCGGCCCAATCCTCTCGATAATGGGAAATGGTCCCACGTACCTCGGGGCCAATTTCCCTTTCTTCCCGAAACTCATCACTCCTTTCATAGGAGATACATGCAGTAACACTTGGTCCCCCACATTAAATTCCCGGAAGAACCGTTTCGCATCGGCCTAGCTCTTGTGCCTGTCCTGGGCTACTCGAATGCGACTCCTAATCATCTCAATCCTCGCGGAGGTTTACATAATTACCTCTGGTCCTAGCAACTTGTTATCCCCCACCTCGAGCCAACTAGTTGGAGAACGACAAGGCCTGCCATACAAAGCCTCAAATGGATCCATACCAATCGTAAACTATAAGAGTTATTATAGAAAAACTCTACCAGTGGAAGATGTGGCTCCCAACCTCCTCCAAAATCAAGAACACACATGTGTAGCATTTCCTCTAACATCTGATTAGTACGCTCTGTCTGTCCATCTGTCTGTGGGTGATAGGCTGAACTCAACCTCAACTCAGTACCCATAGCCTCCTGAAAGCTTTCCCAAAAATGCGACACGAAAATCTTGTCTCCATCTGACACAATATTCAGGGGCACCCCATGTAATATGATAATCTCAGCAATGAACAACTGAGCATACCGACCTGTGGTATAATCTGTCCGCATCGGCAGAAAATGAGCCACCTTGGTCAAACGGTCTACAATCACACAGATAGAGTCGTGGCCCCGCTGTGATGTAGGCAACCCTGTAATAAAATCCATGGAAATACTCTCCCACTTCCATGTGGGTACTTCCAATGGCTGAAGCAATCCTGACGGTTTCTGATGGTCCACCTTCACCAGCTAGCAGGTAGAACACTTGGACACGAACTCAGCAATGTCCTTCTTCATCCCACTCCACCAGTATTGCCTCCTCATATCCTGGTACATCTTATCTCCTCCAGGATGTACCGCAAATCGGGATCCGTGGGATTGGGTCATCACTGCATGACACAATTCTTCCCCTTCTGGAACCACTAACCTCCCATTAGACCTCAAACCCCCATCAGAACTAACAGAATAGGACTCGGCACCCTCGGCTAAAAGTCGTACAATCTGCTCCTGGAAAAATGGGTCTGTGGTTTGGGCCTGTATTACCCTCGTAACATTCTTGGGTGTGACTGTCATAACAGATATGAAGGAACGGGCTACTGCGTCCTGGTCACCCAACTCCTTCCACTTCGCTTTACAGATGTCCGCTACCTCATTTACCGGTCTACGGCTCAACGTATCAGCAACTACGTTGGCTTTCCCCGGATGATACTGTATGTCGAACTAATAGTCCTTCACAAACTCTAACCATCTGCGCTGACGCATCTTCAGCTCTCGCTGAGTGAACATGTACTAAAGTGATTTATGGTATGTGAACAAACGGAAGTCCTCCCCCAATAAATAGTGTCTCCATATCCTCAATGCAAAGATGACCGCTGCTAACTCCAGGTCGTGGGTGGGGTAATTCTTCTCATGCGGCTTAAGCTTGCGGGAGGCAAAAGCTATGGCCTTCTCTTCCTCCTGAAGTACTCCCCTAAGTCCCCGTAAAGAGGCATCGGTGTAAACCAGGTACTCCACACCCGACTTCGGTAAAGCAAGGACTGGTGCTGAAGTAAGCTTGTCTTTCAGCTCATCGAAAGCCAATTGACAAGCATCATCCCAAACATATGGTACCCCTTTGCGAGTCAGGTTCGTCAATGGACCCGCTATTTTAAAGAATCCCCGAATGACTCTCCTGTAGTATCCGGATAACCCCAAGAAACTACGCACTTCTGTCGGTGTCGTGGGCTGTCCATACTCCCTCACCGCTGACACTTTACTCGGGTCAACTGCTATCCCCTGCTCAGAAACAACATGCCCCAAGAATTGTACTTCTCGTAACCAGAATCCACGTTTCTCGTACTTAGCATACAATTGATGCTCTCGTAAAGTCTGAAGAACCTGCCTCAAGTGCTCGGCATGATCCTCCTCGGAGTGTGAATATATCAAAATGTCATCTATGAAGATGATGACAAACTGATCCAAGAACTCTCTGAATAATCGGTTCATTAAGTCCATGAATACGGCTGGAGCATTTGTGAGGCCGAATGGCATCACTCTGAACTCATAATACCCATATCTCGTCAAGAAGGCTGTCTTTGAGACATACTGCTCCCTAATACGTAGCTGATGGTACCTCGACCTCAGATCTATCTTCGAAAAGAAATTTCCTCCCCTCAGCTGGTCGAACAGATCATCGATTCGAGGGAACGGATACTTATTCTGTATCGTGACCTTGTTCAACTCCCGGTAGTCCACACATAACCTCATTGAACCATCTCTCTTCTTCACAAATAAGACTGGAGCGCCCCAAGGTGAGGTACTCCTGCGAATAAAGCCCTGACCTAACAGCTGCTCTATCTGATCTCGTAACTCTCGCATCTCCGTCGGAGCCATACGGTATGGAGCGCGTGCTATCGGTCTAGTATTCGGTAATAAGTCTATGACAAATCTATCTATTGACTGGGGGGTAGGCTTGGTATCTCCTGGAATACATCGGAATACTCACGAACGACTGGGATCGAGTCTAAAGGAATCACAACCTCTTTAGAGGTATCCTCCTCTATATAATACAAATGAGCGGTCGAGCCTCCCTCTGGGCGAGGCATCGCCACTACAAACATCTCTTGCCCCGGAATGGCAAAAGCAATGCTCCTACCGAAGCAATCAATCATGTCTCTATAAGCTGCGAGCCAATCCATACCGATAATAACATCATGCTCATGCATATCTAAGACTAACTGTCTGCAGGTAATACCAAACTACCAATCTCTACCCCCACTCCCCGGCATATAAAGAAGATAAGCGACCCACTCCCCAGTGGTGAGTCTACACACGTCACTGTGCTCTCTGCTATGGCTAACAACCCTAAGGCCTTCGCAGAATGCATAGCTATAAAACAATGCGTCGCCCCAGTATCAAACAAAACCGGACCCATAGTACCATGGATAGGAAACATACCCTCAATCGCGGGTGGTGCCTGTGGAGCTGCTGCCTGGTGGACGTTATAGACACGTCCGTACTGTAACTTCCCCTGCTGTACTGGAGTTGCTGGAATGGCTGGTAGGGTTGGCACCTGGGCTGGAGCTAGGAGAGCAGGTGGAAAAAGTGGTCTCTGCGCCTCATTACGGGCACCCTGCTGTTGTGGGGCCCTATCTCCCTCCGGATAATCCTGGCGCCTATGGCCATGCTTACCACACCCAAAACATCTGCCTTTGAAGTTGCCTCCCCTCTGGCCCTGCTGGCCGTTACCACTATTCCACTAGCTCTGTTGGCCCTGATGAACACGTTGTTGGCCCTACTGCTGATCCTGCTATCGGTCTTGGCCTTGTTGGCCCTGCTGATTAGGCTGGCCCTGCTGACCCTGCCTATAACCCCCAAATCCCTACCTGGAATCACCTGAACGGAATCGCTTAGCAGGGTCCCCCTGATGGGAACTCTGCTCGTGCTGACGAGTATGTCCATGAGATGGTGCCCCACTAGCACTACTACCCCTGGTCCTGCCCTGCTGGCTGGACTCTCCTGCTCTCCTGCTTCCCTGCAGATGGAAGCGGTGATCCTGGCAATGTAGTAACGCAGCATTGAGTACATCAGTGAAAGTACTCAGAGATAGATTCCCTATAAGGTGCTGACGGATCCTCCAAGCTAACCCATCCACAAACAACATTATCTTCTTACTCTCAGTAGGTGCCTCATCTGGCACTATGGTGAAAAGTCTCGTAAACTCCTCCTTATACTCAGCAACGGTAGAGTTCTCCTGTTTCAAATTCAGTAATTTCTGCCTCATCTCAGTCTGCACGGTGGGTGGAAAGTACTTGCAGTCAAACCGCTCCCAGAACGACTGAATAGGGATCGTGTCCCTCTCCTCCAAGGTGGTAGTGGACTCCCACCACTGCAAAGCGGCCCCCACCAGCTTAAAGGAAGCCAATAACTGCTTTTGCACGTCAGTGCACTCATACATACGAAGATGCCGCTGGATGTCTTTCTTCCATTGGCTGACTATGACGATATCTGAGCTACTAAATAACTCAGGGGGATGCGCCTTCTGAAAAGCATCCCTAATCCTCTCCCATGCAGATGGAAGTTGTGCTGGTACTGGCGCCACTGCCTAAATCTGGGGTGGAGCCTGCCGAACCACCGCTAGCGCGGCATTCACCGCCTGAGCAACGATGGCTGCTAATTTATTAGCATTCATAGTGCCTTGTGCCGGAGCTGCTGGCTGCTCGGTCTGGGCACGCCTATCCTTTGGTGCACGTCTCGGAGGCATCTGAAACGTGAATAAGTTTATTAATCTACAGTCATTATCAAATCTCAAATAGCTGAAAACGTAATGTAAAACCAGAAATACAACAATCCTAAAAATAGGGCTCTATATCAAAGAAAGCAATGCTGAAAGCATAATAAGCCGCACAGATCCTAAAGGATACTAGAACCTGATGCTCTGATACCACCTGTGACACCCCGCCTAATTAAATACCGAGCGATCACTCCTTTATTAAATTAAAATCAAGGTGAACAGTTGGTTCATTCTTAGCATCACTGTCGTAAAAATAACTTTTCCAAATTTAACACCCTATTTAATTAAGCTAAGTGCCAAAACCATTTTTAAACATTACTTTCCAAATTTTCTTTATTTTGAAAACAAAAATTTTATTATCAACGACAATACAATATTTAAAGAATCACACCACAATAATCCTGGAACATATAATCCAATTAATTTAAACATTCAACAACTAAATCCCAGCATTTAAAACTTAAAGTAAAACATACATGCTGAATAAATCCCAAGGTAGCAGTACTAGAAATAACTGAAATACAAATGTCCCAATAAAACAGATAAATAGTGGAAAGGGTGACACATGCCCAATAAGGAGAATGATAGAAGTGGAATCAAGTAAATGAAATCGTCTCAGCAAGTGGCCTGCAACTCCCACCTAAGCTGCAGCACGTTCCTTCCAAGGGATCCTAAGCAAGACGCCCCTATGGCTGGGCACCTGTAATATATACATATATATACAAGAGAGAAAGAGAAATAGAAACGGGTCAGAGCCCGATAGTGTATAATTTAAAAATATGTTTAGCAAGTATTTAAATTGATTACAGGCGAATGCAATAACATATTAGTGCGACACTCTCTTGAGAAATTCTCACCTCTCTTCTAATGTGCACGCCTATCGTACTAACCTTCCCAATGGATTATCTATCATATATCGTACTAATGTCCCCCAACGATTCATCTTATCTTAGGTTATCCGTAAGATTTACAACTGAACAACACAAGTGTTTAAAACGTAAGATTTCAATTTGTAACCAAAGTTCTCATTTTAACTTTATTAATCAATAAAGTTTTCTAGCGCCATATTATACTTTCTCAAAACAAGTATTTACAATTTGAGTCATCAACCATGTCCTACTTACCAAATCACAGTAGGCAGTTCCAAATTTCAGAATTTCATATATATATTAACTACTCATATAATATATATATTATAACAGCACCCCAAATAAAAAGCTATGGTGCAGGCGTACTCTACTCTCCAAACTACGTATCACTCGTATTAAGGGGAATACAAATTCGAAATCACTCTCGAATTGTATTAACACATACACAACAATATTGAGGCGAAGCATAGATTCCAAGACTCTAAGAGGATGGCACATACCCGCGTCTCTTAGGACCGTCTGAACTATCAAATCGATAGCCTGTACCAAGGATATCTATCTCCTAGGGTACGAGTCAACATCCCCCATAAGGCACACAGGATAAGATTCGTCCCAGTGCGGTAACCTCGGCGATAACAAGTAGCATGGGCATGTTTTTCACACATAGATAGCATATGCATACACAATCATATAACTATACTAATATTACCATATCAATTTTGGGAATATTCTCAAATCCCATAATTACGACATTATTTATCATATCTCATTATTTGTTATCACATGTAACAGTTCATTTCTAACCTTGATTCGGTATTATTCCATCTTACCACATAACTCTCATGGTTTTATCCTCCCACCTATAAAAATTCAGTAGGTATTCATATATTCTCTTTCGTAACTATTTTACGTAATCTTCTTACTTTAAATACGTAGTTTTATCGTTTCTTAAATATGAAATCTCCCAAGGATACAACTCTCGTCTAACCTTAAAGGTCCCAAAACTTATTCATATACCCTATTGGTCCTCTTTATCTCACAAAACATATTTATAAGGGTATCCAAGAATTATTCCTCATTAAAGTGAATTCCAACTAAATAAGAAGGGAAGCATAAGTCTACCAGGAGGGGTCGATCGATCGAGGTCTGGGGCTCGATCGATCGAAGCTCTAGGCTTGATTGATCGATCAAGCAGGTCTGCGAAATCTGCTGATTTGCAGTTACGGGTTTCATCTTCTAACTTTCACCAAATTCATATTTTTCAATCCCAATCATCCCAAAATTTATACTACTAACATTATATCATCATACCAGATATTTCCAACGTAAAGCATGTAGATTTCTATCACTAAACATGGGTTAACAGCCCAAAATTTATATAATTATCAAGAACCCTAGAAATCTCTTCAACATGGTTCTAACAAAAATTTTCCAGAATTTCCTTCTTGTAAACATCATAATTTCGTGGTGTGCTCCTCTACATGACAAAGGGTTTCCAAAATTTTCATTTAAACCATAACTACATGAAATTTCCTATCTCAAATTGGGTTTTTCTTCCCTATAATTCATTCTTAATCATTCCTAAACTAATATGAAAGATGCATCAACGAAATAAGCAAGATAAACACTTGCCTGGGATTTTTAGAAGTCTGGTTTGGTTCCAAAATTGGTGTGGTTGCGTTCTCCGTCTCGCGATCTACGCGTTGGCGGTGGCGGCGGTGCAAACGGTTGAGTTTTGAGCCTTGGATTGCCTTGAGAGCTCTCTCCTTTCTTCTCCAATGGCCGTTCTAGAGTTTTGAGTTTTTTAACCCTAAATGATAACCTAGACATCTGATATAACCCCTTTAATTTTCGTTGTTTTAATTACCCAAAAAATGTGAAATGTCCAAAATGCCCTCCCGGGGTACTAATTTGGCCTAAAAACGCCCCGAGATCCAAACTAAACCCCCGGACACACTTTTTGACTATTTCAACCCTTTCGGACGTGTTGGCGCACTCAAAACGACCATATGAACAACTTATAAAATATTCACTTTTATTTATCAAATATTCCAAAATTGTCATTTTATTCACTCGTGACATTCAATATAACCAATATTATATATTACTTTGCTCATTAGTAATATTCGACAAATTTCTCATAATTACTAGCTCTCGTCACGTTAATAATTATAACATAATTAATTTTCAGATTTTATTAAATAATTAATTCACATTAAATTTAATAAATCCCCAAATTAATATAGCATAAAAATACGGGGTATTACAGTAACGTAATGGTGATGGATTCAGTAAAGACCCGAGGGTCGATCATGTGTTCCATATGCCCTGTAGAGCGCAAGGAACAACGAAAATAACAACTAGGAGTTAAGACTACCAGGTCCGAGATAAGGACATCCCAATAAGGCTAGGAGGACCAGTGAAAGGGAAATTGCCCTGTATGTAGAGATAAGGGTTACCAATATGGAATGTGTTCACGTGAGTAGTGAAATTGATAAGTATTGAGAATAACAAATCGTGCCTGTAAGGCATACGAGTTGGAAAAGTAAAATATTCAGTGTGAGGATCGAGTCAAGAGAATGGGACACATGAACTATTAACCCGAGAGTAGTAGGTCTACGCAGGAAAAATGTAGTCCTCAATAACTATAGCATACCATATTTCATGGTCAACGGGGCCCAGGGAAATCAAGGGAAGGCCACTCAGGCCATATTTGAGGCCTAGGGATATGGGGCTAATGTATCAATTTCGGGCGGGAAAGTCATAAAATCGACTAGGGTACCCATATGAGGAAGGGAAAATCTAATGAATGGAATTCGAAAGGTATAACGATTGTAGATAATTATGGGTCACAAAACGTGCATATGAGGACCCTACGATCAGGATAGACTGATGGAGCTTTGCTTCATCCTTGTGAATAAATGATGAGTTCAAGTGACGTGGGTGTGTCACAACATATGTGAATAGTTAACACTAAGAATTTGAGTGTGCATTCGATTTAGTGGGTACGCTGGCGATAGCAGCCTTATTATGTAGGTGACTACCATTTGGTAATGAGATTTTTGTGCCACCTGCGGGGAGGAGCAAGTGTGGACACTAAGAGAAATTTGTACATGGTATTATGTAACGATTCGTTCTCCTTTGAGCGTTATGATAGTAGAGTACATTATTATTATAATTTATGGTTACTGGTTACTGCGGGTTTGAACCGTAGTAAATTGTGTGATAAGGCTATTATACTAAAAATTTCAAATTTCAGATATATGGTTTTAGAGAGGCATCACCCTAAAGACGGTTGAGCCTGTACATGTGTTGTATTGTATTATAGACTTGAGTGAGTATGTTGTCTTACTATATTGATCCCATTGAGCAGGGCTGTTTTACTGATGTGATTCAGGGTATATTGAATTATTTTAGAGCGAAGAGATATAGCTCGTAAATTATATAGCGCTAATAACTCATGATAGGGAGAGCCTTGCGTTTTATACTGTCTTTAGTAACATGAGAGTGGATGAGTGGACTTTTATGATCGTAGATGGGAATTCGGGCATATATGTTATGGATTCAGGACTTAAAAAATCAGAAAGACTAGCAGTGTTAGGTAGTAGTGTATCGGGGGGTTCCTTATTTGGATTTTGCTTTGCAAGACATCCCACGTATGAAACTTAGCGAACGTTGGAAGTTGGGAGAAGTTTTCCCTTAGTACATGGATTTAGTATCATAATGATTACCCATATACGTAGTTATAACTGTTGGGTAAGGGTTATATTATAGATTAAGGTCGATGGGGTCTTATAAAAATAATTTGTGATAATGTTACCAATCGTTGACACCATGAGCCGACTAGTGGGACAACTTAAGATATGATTAGGTGGAAAAGGTAGGGTGATTGAGTAGGACCTTACCGTATAGTCTTGCCAAGTATGTGGGGCATAATTTATTATTTATATAAAACCTCTAGTACGGTGGTGCTACAATGCACAAACCATAGGGTGTATGGGCGCCCTAGATAGTTGAATTATAGTATTTTCCATAGTTGAGAATTGTGACACAATGCGCATTGCGAGAGGTGACTGAATGTAGAAGAGGGTGACCTCAGGACTTAGCTGTTCGATGGGTTAGGGAAGTTAGGATCGTTAATTCCTAGAATTTCCACGAGGATGGTATTGGAAGAATCCAATAAAGTTTAAACTCGGGAAAGGTTGAAACTTAATTGATAGGATATGGAGAAAGCATGTTTCATGAGAATCTGAAGCTTAGAGAGAGGGGGAAGGACTTGCGACATGCAGTGATGACATTGTCGTCGGATCCATAGATATGGATGTGGTTATAGGAAAGCTAAAATGCATATCAATATAAAGTCTTAGTAGTGATCGCTTAAGCAAAGCAAGACATTTCTGAGCTCCAATTGAAAGTGGACAATCTGGAAATAATAGAGTTCCTTCAGAATTAGGAATTCCTTGGTTGTAATGGGAGAGTGAATCCCTGAACAATTACGGAGTTAATTACTCCGCAATGGGATTATGACCCTATGTAGGTAAAAGTGGGTCGGGAAATTAAAGTAGCTCACGTTATGCCAAGTTAGGACAAATCGTAAGGTGTAATAGTAAACCCCAACCATTATTCCTAGGTTAGTAAGGTTATAGGGGGTACAAATAGAGTTTTTGTCCGAAAGAGTCAAGAGAGTTATGACACGATTATTGGAAAGAGCTTCCGGGAGGCCCTGAATATTAAGATGCGAACATATTCGGCCTAAAACAATCGCAGGCAGACGGTAAGTCTGAAAGTGTTAGTTGCACATTGAGAGGTATGTTGTATCTCCAATTATGGGAAGGTTTAGTGTAACATCTTCCACGGGTGGAGTTAGCACAAGACGACTCCACTCAACTTATTATCGATAGGATTCCATTCGAGTCGTTATATTTAGCAATCCTTGTTATCGTTGTGCTTATTAGATAGAGGGGTGGACAATAATCTACAAGGTCCGGAGGAATTTTAGGGCCCGTCAACCAGGGTGGAAATGATTGGGAGTTGCATTATTGCGTGTTGGAATGAGGAAATTGGTACCGAGTGATGTGGGATCTTTTCCTATTATGGTTAAGTTTGAGACGGTAGCGTACATGCTTAAGTTACATAGTCCTTTTGCGGAGGCAGTATTGCAAAAATATGTTAACATTTATAGTATATATTTTGTGTAAGAAAAATTTGTATATATCTAAATATCAATTAAACTACTAGTGCGAGTAGTAGGAGGCTAGATAGTGACTATATATAAGTTAAGTGGAGAAACTTAAATGGTAAGGCTTGGAGAGTAATTAATTAGTGAGGTGTTAATTATTAAGGGTATTCAGTAATGTATTGTATGGGCAGTACTGCGCAAATTCATGAGATATGAGGTAAATACTCGGAGTTTTCCTTACCAGAAATGCCTTATTTTCCAAATTTCGGGACAAAATTCCGTTATTAGGGGGGAAGTATGTAATACCCCATGTTTTTTAAGACTTAAATAATTACGTGATTTATTATTATTATGCGATTAATTAAATTAAAATATGAGAATTAATTATTTAATCCAAATTTATATTGAATATTTACTAGCGTTACGAGAAGTTAGAAACTATTAATATTACTATGAGAATAAGTAATATGGAATGACGATTTTATATAACTTGTTGTGATAGAGAAATACGACAATTTGATATACTAAGTTGTGACGCGCGTGTGAGTTATGTCAGGAATATTTAATCCGGATTTAAATTGAATATTTACTAGCATGACGAGAAGTTAGTAACTATTAATATTGCTATGATAATAAGTAATATGGAATGACGATTTTATATAACTTGTTGTGATAGAGAAATACGATAGTTTGATATATTAAGTCGGGACGCGCGTGTGAGTCGTGTCAGGACTAATTAAGTGGAATAGAAAGGTAAATTATTTTTAAGTAACTCGTATGATCATTTTGAGTGCGCCGTTGAGTCCGTAGGGGTCGAGATAGTCAGAAAACTCTACCAGGGTATTTTATTTGGACTTCGGGATATTTTTAGGCCAAGCCGACACCCGATAGGGGTAGTTTTGTAATTTGGATTTTTTGAGGAATTAAATGGACGAAAATCAGAGATAAATTATATCAGATAATTGGGGACAATTAGGGTTATGTTACACCAAAATGAAGAGAGAGTCACAGTGGGTGAGGGAGAGCAAATTCCAAAGGAGGAGAAGCTATGTTCACCACCTTGCACAACCACCATCACCATCATGTAGATCGGAACGCGAGGCACGCATCCATACCAAAAATACCAACGGATCATACCTTCGAAATCGAGGCAAGTGTTTATTTCTTGCTTTCATTAGCGATAAGTATGTTCATGTTAGTCTAGGTTAATAAACCTTGTGATGAAAATTAATTTGGGTGAAATTGGAGAACTATATCATTAATTAGGGCTAACTTGATAAGGATTTGAATACCATATGTAGATAGGATGATGCCAACGAAATTTGGATGATCTCTATGAACAAATCTGGGTTTAATTTGAAGTTATGCATATTAATTTCAGAACTAGGGTACTTGACAATAAAATTGGGGATTTTGAATTATATGAATAGTTGGTGATGATTTAATGATTCTAGGTTGTAAGAATTCATTTACAAATGTTAGGATTCGATTTGGGAATAATTGATTGGAGTTTGGGATGATATTTTAGAGGTTTTAGGGTTGAAATATGGTGAAAAGCGAAGCTGTCTAAGGTTGAAGACGAAACAGTCCAGGTCGCGAGATCTCGCTTGAAGTCGTTCGAGCGAGATTAGTTATCACGCGTAGTCGTTCGAACGAAATGTGGAAGTCGTTCGAGCGAGACCCATTCTGGTTCGAGAGAGATTTTTAAATTTTAGTAAATTTCCTATTTTGCGCCTATTATATTAAACGGTTAATATGAGTGACGAAAATTAGTGTCTGATGAACCCAGAGTAGTGCAGAATTATTGGGAGTTGTTTAGGTGTATTGATTTAAATATTCATGACGGTGAGATTACCATGGAGATTACGAGTGAGAGATAATCGTAATTGTAAATGTGTTGAGAGTATTGAGTGATAAATACTAACGATATTAGTCCTGAAGAAATAGAACTTATAAGAATAAAAATTAGTGGTTAATTGTGGGATTGATTGTAATTTTGTATTAAGGATTTTCGGGTGACATATTATCCTTAGAAATATATTACGAGAGAGGGAATATCGTAACATAAAATACATTTATACTATTTAGTGATAAAAATACTACGTATGGAAAATGACACTTGGTTGTGTATACTGTTTGATTGGATGGGTTGCGTGAATACATATTACTTGCTAGTACTATGTGTACCTAGATGCTCGCTATCACACGAGGAGGTGTAGAGACAGTCTTATCCTGAGGGAATTTTGACTTGTATCTCAGAACATAGGACTGTGAAGACTTACTTGTGAGTTGGTAAGTAGTTGACTATGGGTGCATAGGTATGTGCGTGACCCATAGGTATATGAACTATGTTCCCCTCCATTATGTGTGTTTTGTATATATGGTTCGTGGGAGACTTCCGAACCGATAGTCCTTATTTGAGTACGAGAAGTACCGGGACATAATAATAGAGTATGCCATCCACTACAGGTATAGCCTTAGGGTGTTGTATTAGTATATATATAAATAGTGGTGGTTATTTATATATATTTGTGTTATACTTACAATGTGATAATTGTAGTTTATTAAGATTGGGTTAATGCATATATATAATAGTGAAAGGTGTATATATATATATATATATATATATATATATATATATATGCTTTTGGTATATCTAAAATGAGTCAATGTCAGATTATTAAGATGGTGAAATCTTCACTAACGTAAATAGTGAATACTTGACTTTAGTGTGTTAACACTTAATTAAAATGATAAACGTTGAGATCAAATATGAAATACTACTACGAGGGGTAAATTAAAGGATAAGCCTTTTTCTAGTTAGAAGTATGTCATATGGCTAGGATGGATTTGAAGTACGTTAGGCGTGCATACTAGTCGAGAGGTGAGAATCTCATGTGAGAGTTCAAACTAACATGCATATAATGCTTGCTTTAATGTAGTTTTAAATACTTGCTAAAACAAATATTTTTACACATCAGGCTCTGACTCGTCTCTTGCATTTCTTCTCTCTTTTGCTATATATATGTATTAGTACAGGTGCCTAGCCACAGGGACACTGGTTCTCGATGCTTGATGGTTTGCCGAGCTGCATCTATTGTGGAAGTTGAGGGTTATTTGAGATTAGATGCTTCTCTCATTTCATTCAGTTCCTAGTTCAGATATCTCCGTCAGGGCATGTGTCGCCCATCCTCATTAGCAGAGTTGTGCTCAGTTTACTTTGTAGTTCTTCTCACTTGGTTTGAGTATTTATTATGGCTTGGTTTGTAGCTGTGAACTGGAAGGTTTTATCCAGTCTTAATTATTCAGTATTTGATTCAGTCAGCATTTAATTCATGTGTATGATTTATAATTACATGTTTCGAATTATAAAAAAAAAATTGGTTTAAAGTTAAATTGGAAAATGTTTTTACACTAACTTAATTAAATGTTAGGTAATTAATTGGATATAAATTTTTGACAGTGATGCTAAGAATGAACTAACTGAACATTCTGTTATAAATTTTATAAAGTACTGATCACCCGATATTGAATTAGGCGGGGTGTCACAGATACATCATCTAGTAAACACACATAATAGAATAAAACACAAGTATATATATATTTATTATTCTAATTATATGTATACAATACAACACCCCTAGGCTGAGTCCTACGATGCATGCATACCCTGCTATCAAGTCCTAGTACATCACGCACTGCATAAAGGACCATTGGTTCAGTATCTCACCCAAACCATCATCACAAATCACACATATTGGAGGTGAATATAGTTCCAAGCCTATGGGCTACGTACATACCTATGCTCCGATATGACCATCATCACTATCATTATCACAGATAGCCCTTACCTAGGTTATATATATATAAGTCATTACTCATGTGCTTGTAAAGAGTTTCAAGTCTCGATCTAGCGCCCTGTGTAAAGAATCCAAATACAATATATTCCTCAAAGAGAAATCAATAACGACTAAAGACCAATGAAACCTACCATGTAATGACTTGTTAACATCAATGATGCAACCATTTTTTGATACGATTATAACAACTTAAGACAATAAATACACTGTGACACCCCGCCTAATTAATCCCGGGTGATCAGTCCTAAATCAAGTTAGAACAGGTTTCTCATTTGGTCCATTCTTAGCATCACTGTCGTTTTATTAAATTACTAACCACCTAAGTGAGAAAAATAGACTGGTGTCAATTTTTATCTTTCATTAATTAAACTAAAACCCATGCGGAAAATAAAGCAATATAACCATCACAGATAATTGAACTAATCATTCCACAAGTAAAAATAATTAACCGAATAAACCATCGGTCCAAATAAAAAATCCCATAAAGACAAGAATAGAATCCCAACAATCTAAGAAACGAATAAATGGAAAGTGAGCGACATGCTCGAATAAATAATAATGAGTCTTTACATTATGAATGAAAGAAAGAGGCGTCTATCAAAGGTCCCGCAACATCCACATATGCTGCAGCAACGGACTTCCTGGAATCGAGTCAGGTCTGGCGTCCCTGTGGCTGGACACCTAAAAGGTTTTTAAAAATTTTTATAGCAAGGGTTAGTACCCAAAACATTTGAAAACATTTAGCAAATGATTAACTTGCAGTAACAATAAATATGCATGCTCTTCATATTTTAGTTAGTGTCGCACTCTCTTGAGAACTTCCTTGCCCCTCCTCTAATGTGCACCACTAACGCTTTAATTATCACCTAGTTATCTATCTCATGACTAGATAATTATTAAAGTCTCCTTATACTCCTCCCCTACTCTAACCTGAGTAAAAGGTGATTATGATTTTTAAGTCATTAGTAACATCAACTTAATTAAATCATTTCCCTTTTTAATTCATATAACTACTCCACTCGTTATACATATACAGCAACACATGCTTGTATTTATTTAGTCCGTATATAATAATCACCCTATTATATACTTAGAATATTGCAGCATTCACACACACACTGGAATACTAAACCACTAATATCCACCCGAGTAAAAGTACTCCCCGGATATAATTTCTCTAAAGTGCTAGTACACTAGGTATATTCACATATCCTAGTTATCCAAGTTAGAATCTCTCACTAACTTGGTTTAGTATACGATTGGAGGCGGTCATATTCCTTCCCGGAAAGTGAGATGCCCCTCACCCCCTGTAACGGACGCTATGACCTGGGAATCTACTCGCCCTACTCCTCAAGCTAGGGGATTCATCCACTGCCCGTAACCTCCCCCTATAGCACTAGAGTATAATAATATATAACCACTGATATTAAGGCATACACTATATATATATACTATCACACACCGTATATATATATATATATATATACATATATAAAAATGTTCTAGCTACACCGTGTACCAAACCCGTGACACAAGCCTATTCCATTTTTATTATGAGGTTATTACCCAACTCGAATTATTAATTAATTTTCACATTAATAATTTCAGTTGCTTTTGATGTTGCCCTCACCATTTAATTGGACTCAATCTCATAGCCCGAATTAACCTCACCCGAGTCTAAATCCCGACTCTAAATTTCTTAGTCCATTACTACGTAATATAATTTACCTCGATGTCACTCAACCAATTTTGACGTGTCATCCAAATTTCTCCTCCCATTTCCTAATTAATTCACTCACATTTAATTAGGTAACCCCATGCATTAATTTCTCAACAATAATTAATTGCATAACAACTTTTATATAAATCTCTTCCTATATAAATAAAATTGGGCGAACTGTCAGTTTCTGCCGACCGTCGATCGATCGACTTCATGGCGTCGATCGATCGATCGAACAGGTACTCGTCTTCTTCGCGAAGACGGCCAGCCATGGGCGAAAATTTGCAAACCCTAATTTCCTTCTACACTGAAACTAAGTCTCTTTTAGCATTTGTACATATTAGGAAACTCATTAAGGATCTCCAGAGTATTCAACAACATCAATAATTCGTCCATTAACTCAAATTTCTAAATTTGGGGAAAGTTTCATCATTAACCCTAGGTCCATTTATACCCCAAATTTCATCATCAAATTCGTTTCCAAATATGCAGATAACATTCTTATCAGATATGCAATAACTCACCATTATCAGATTTTATAAGAAACATCACCCCAAATTTCGTAAATCATAATTGTTGTTTTCAAAATCCCATGTTCATTCCATTAACACCCAAAAACGGATTTCTACATAATCACTACACATGAATATGAATCGAAAACAGATTTAATGCTATTGCAAGTTATCCACTTGCGTTAAGGTTCGTAGAGTCTGAATTGGAGCTAAATCCCAAGGTTGAAGATGACCTTTGATGGCTCTCTTTGATCCCCAATTTGGCTTTGGCTGCTGTTAGGGTTTCCTAACCCTTAATTTGTTTTCTCTAATTAAGTTCAGCCACCCCCTTATTTTTTTTTATTAGATTAATTACTTAATCCCGTTTTTTGACTAATGGGCCAAGCCCAAGTGACCCAAATGTCCCCGAGTGGGCCCGGCTATGTCTAAAAACGTCCCGTGACCCGTTTACTACCCCCCGGGTACACTTTTCCGACTATCTCAGCCCATCCGGACTCAACTGTACCCTCAGAATTTGCATCCGAGTTAATTTCTAAAAATACGTATCCCCCACCTAATACAGTCTATACCGACTTTCGGATGCGATAAGTACATACCTCGTCATTAATACTCTAGACGACATAATTACATTATTACTATTCGCTTAGTAAATAAGTTTTCCCTAAATATTAACCATTCAATCCCAGATTAATATTTATATATTATTCTGTTCTAATTAATTCATTAAATTACACCACACTAAGTAATTTAAAATCTCCGAATTAATTAAATTAAATGTACCAAAAATACAAGGTGTTACATACTCCCCCCCTTATAAAGGAATTTCGTCCCCGAAATTAGATCGTACCTGCGTTGAAAAGTTCTAGATATTGTTCCCCCATATCCTCCTCTCGCTCCCAGGTAGACTCGTCAACATTGTGATGACCCCACTGTACTCTAACCAATGGAACAACCTTGGATCGTAATTTCCGCTCACTATGATCCAGAATTGCTACCGGCCTCTCCTCATACGAGATGTCTGGCTGTAAGTCGATCTCCTAGAGTGGAATATGCCAAAAGTCTCTCTCGCTCCTTCGATATTTCTTCAGCGATGTCACATGGAATACATCGTGTATCCGCTGAAGATGATCTGGTAATCCAAGCTTATACGCCACCGGTCCCACCCTCTCAATAATAGGGAAAGGCCCTACGTATCACGGTGCTAACTTACCCTTCTTTACGAACCTCATCACCCCTTTCATAGGTGATACCCGGACTAAAACCTGGTCCCCAACTTCTAGCTCCACATGTCTTCGAGAAGCATCAGCATAACTCTTCTGCCTGTCCTGAGCTATTCGAATCCTTCCTCGAATCAACTCTATCTAGGCAGATGTCTCCTGGACAATCTCCGGCCCCAAGAGTTTGTTGTCCCCCACCTCTAACCAACAAGCGGGTGAACGACAAGGTCTCCCGTATAGTGCCTCAAACGGTGCCATCCCAATTGTGAATTGGTAAGAGTTGTTATACGCAAACTCTACCAAAGGAAGATATTTCTCCCATCCTCCCCCGAAGTCCAAAATGCACATTCTGAGCATGTCCTCCAGCATCTGATTAACTCTCTCAGTCTGTCCGTCAGTCTGTGGGTGATACGCTGTACTCAAGCGTAACTCCGTGCCCATTGCCTCCTGAAAGCTCTGCAAAAAGTGGGCAACAAAGATTTTGTCTCGATCGGATACGATATTTATCGGCACTCCATGCAGCTTAATAATCTCTGCTATGAATAGTTGTGCATAACGCATCGTCTCAAAGTCTGTGCGTACCGGCAAAAAGTGGGATACCTTAGTCAACCGATCCACAATAACCCATATGGAGTCGTGACCCTTCTGCGATACCGGTAACCCTGTGATGAAGTCCATGGAGATGCTCTCCCACTTCCACACGGGAATTTCTAACGGCTGTAGCATCCCTGATGGCCTCTGGTGGTCAACTTTCACAAGCTGACACGTGGCACACTTCGAAACAAACTCCGCTATGTCCCGTTCCATCCCTGCCCACCAATACTGCCTCCTCATATCTTGGTACATTTTATCCCCACCGGGATGTACTGCAAATTTCGAACCATGGGATTCTGTCATAACTGCGTGCTTCAAGTCCTCATCCTCTGGTACCATTAACCTCCCATTAAAACGTAGGCCTCCTTCTGAGCTAATCGAGTAACCCTCTGCTCCCTCAGCTAACAACTGGCCCACCCTATCCCGGCAAATCTGATCCTCTGCCTGAGCCTTCATAACCCGCATAATGATCTCGGGTGTGATGGACAAAGCCGACATGCAAGCCTTTGCTACGTCGTCCTCATACTGAAGCTCTCTCCACTTCGCTTTCCATACCTCCGATATTTCCCCAGTCGGTCTTCTGCTCAATGCGTCTGCTACTACATTGGCTTTACCAGGATGATACTGGATATCAAACTGGTAGTCCTTCACGAATTCTAGCCACCGCCTTTGTCTCATATTCAGATCCTTCTGTGTGAAGAGATACTGAAGTGACTTGTGATCCGTGAATAGAGTAAACTGCTCTCCTAGAAGATAATGCCTCCATATCCTCAAAGCAAAAACGACCGCTGCCAACTCTAGGTCGTGAGTGAGGTAATTCCTCTCGTGGGGCTTTAGCTTCCTGGAAGTATAAGCTATAGCCCTTTCCTCCTGCTAGAGCACACCCCCAAGACCCCGTAAGGATGCGTCTGTGTAAACCCGATACTCTAGCCCTCCCTTTGGCAATGCCAGCACTGGTGCAGATGTCAACTTGTCCTTTAGCTCGTCGAACGCTAATTGACAACTATCATCCCACTTAAAAGGCACCCCTTTCCGAGTCAGATTCGTCAAAGGTCCTGCAATCTTAGAGAATCCTTTAATGAATCGTCTGTAGTAACCGGCCAATCCCAGAAAACTGCGCACCTCGGTCGGTGTCATGGGCTGTCCCCACTCCCTCACTGCCGACACCTTATCCGGATCCACTGCAATACCCTGATCTGACACGACGTGACCAAGGAACTGTACCTCCCGTAGCCAGAATCCACACTTCCCGAATTTGGCATAGAGCTGATGATCCCTCAGTGTCTGTAAAACCAGGCGCAGATGCTCTGCGTGCTCCTCCTCGGTACGCGAGTAGATTAGGATGTCATCAATGAACACGATGACAAACTGATCTAGGTACTCCCTAAAAACCCTGTTCATGAGGTCCATGAACACTGCTGGTGCATTAGTGAGCCCGAAGGGCATCACCCTGAACTCATACGATCCATACCGCGACAAGAAAGCGGTCTTAGGAACATCCTCTTCTCGGATACGCAGTTGATGATACCCTGACCTCAAGTCGACTTTGGAGAAGTAAGACGCCCCTCTCAGTTGGTCAAATAAATCATCGATCCGAGGCAACGGATACTTATTCCGTATCGTCACCTTGTTCAGCTCCCTATAATCCACGCACAATCGGAGTGACCCATCTCGCTTCTTCACAAACAACACCGGCGCACCCCACGGCGATGTAATCCGCCGAATAAAACCCTGACCCAGTAATTGCTGAATCTGCTCCCTTAATTCCCGCATTTCTGAAGGGGCCATTCGGTAAGGTGCCCGAGCAATCGGCCTCGTCCCCGGTGTCAAGTCGATAACAAATTCGATTTCTCTGCTGGGTGGTAATCCTGGTATCTCCTGGAACACATCCTCAAAGTCCCTCACCATAGGAATAGAGTCTAAAGGAGTCACCACTTCCTGTGAGGTTTCCTCCTCAATGTAATAAATATGAGTGGTCGAGCCTCCCGCTGGGCGAGGCATCGTCACAACAAACATATCTTGTCCCGGAATGGCGAAGATCAGGCTTCCACCGAAGCAATCAATCATGGCTCTATAGTCAGCGAGCCAATCCATACCGATGATCACGTCATGAACATGTATATCTAATACCAACATGTCTGCAGGTAAAACTAAACCGCCAATCTCCACTCCTACTCTCCGACATATAAAGAATATAAGCGACCCGTTTCCCAAAGGTGAGTCGATACACGTAACAGTGCTCTCTGCGGTGGCTAACAACCCTAAAGCCTTCGCAAAATGTGTAGCTATAAAGCAATGAGTGGCCCCCATATCAAACAATACCCGACCCATAGTGCCATGGATAGAGAACGTACCCTCGATCGCGGGCAGCGCCTGCTGTGCTGGAGGATTGGGAACATCCCGAACATTATACACACGCCCGTAGTGCATCTGCCCCTGCTGCTGTGGGGCGGGTGGTGCTGGTGCTGCTGGTGGCATCTGACCCTGTTGCCCTTGCTGGGCACCCTGCTGCTGGCCTCTGCCCCTCTGCGGGCACTCCCTCTTGAAGTGTCCTGGCTGGCCACAGGAGAAACAGCGTTTCTGGTCGTCACCCTGCCGTTGGCCCTGCTGGCCCTGACGTTGCTGGCCCGGTTGGCTTCCCCCGTTGTTTCCTTGGCCCTGACGGCCCTGAGGAACCTGCTGTTGCTGATTAGGGCTTGGTTGCCCCTGTCTGAACCCCTGTCCTCCCGGTCGGAACCCACCAGGCTTAAACTTCTTAGCCTGATTCCCTTGCTGAATGATGACCTGCTGCTGTGTGCCACTCGTCTCACTACTAGTGACCGCCTTGCCCTGCTGGCTCGGCTCACCTGCCTTCTTGTTCCCCTTAGTGTGGAAACGATGATCCTGACAATGTATAAGTGCGGCATTAACGACATCTGTATAGGTCACCAATGCCGGGTTTCCAATCAAGTGCTGGCTGATTCTCCAAGCCAGACCATCCATGAACTTGGACTTCTTCCGCTCCTCATCGCTCACCTCGTTTGGCACAAAGTTTGCCAAACGGGTGAACTCCTCCTCATATTCTGCCACTGACCTGTCACCCTGTACCAACTCGCTGAATTTCTTCCTCATCTCAGACTCTACTGCTGGAGGGAAGTACTTGCGGTCAAACCGCACCCAGAATTTAGAAATCGGCATCAAATCCCGCTCCTCAGCGGTGGTTACGGACTCCCACCATTGTAAGGCTGCCCCTGACAGACGAAAGGTAGCCAGCATCTATTTCTGCACCTCTGTACCCTCTAACATGCGCAGATGGCGCTGAATGTTCTTCTTCCAGTCACAAGCCTCAACCACATTAGTGCTACCTCGAAACTCAGGTGGGTGACCCTTCTGAAAGGTCTCCCTCACTCGCTGCCAAGATGGTGGCCCCACTGGAGCCTGAACTGCTGGAGCCAATGGAGGCGGTGCCTGGGGCTGTGGAAAATGAGCTGCCATAGCTCGCATCGCTGTCTCGACCGCTTGGGCCACTATCACTGCCACCTGAGTGGTAGAAATCAACTCGGGCGGTGGTGGTGGTGGCGGTACCTGTGGCTCCTGTCGAGCCTCCCTCACCTCATCTCTAGCCTCAGCCCTCTCCGCTCTCTGTCTCTTTGGCGGCATCTGAAATAGATTGATTTGTATAAGTACACAATTTATACAAAAATTAATAGCAGGAATACGATACCACACAAGCGGAAAATATAATCAACAGTCCTAATAATAGGGCTCTATAACAACCGAACGCTATGCTGAAACGTAGAAAGCCGCACAGATCCTAAGGACACTAGAACCTGATGCTCTGATACCATTTGTGACACCCCGCCTAATTAATCCCGGGTGATCAGTCCTAAATCAAGTTAGAACAGGTTTCTCATTTGGTCCATTCTTAGCATCACTGTCGTTTTATTAAATTACTAACCACCTAAGTGAGAAAAATAGACTGGTGTCAATTTTTATCTTTCATTAATTAAACTAAAACCCATGCGGAAAATAAAGCAATATAACCATCACAGATAATTGAACTAATCATTCCACAAGTAAAAATAATTAACCGAATAAACCATCGGTCCAAATAAAAAATCCCATAAAGACAAGAATAGAATCCCAACAATCTAAGAAACGAATAAATGGAAAGTGAGCGACATGCTCGAATAAATAATAATGAGTCTTTACATTATGAATGAAAGAAAGAGGCGTCTATCAAAGGTCCCGCAACATCCACATATGCTGCAGCAACGGACTTCCTGGAATCGAGTCAGGTCTGGCGTCCCTGTGGCTGGACACCTAAAAGGTTTTTAAAAATTTTTATAGCAAGGGTTAGTACCCAAAACATTTGAAAACATTTAGCAAATGATTAACTTGCAGTAACAATAAATATGCATGCTCTTCATATTTTAGTTAGTGTCGCACTCTCTTGAGAACTTCCTTGCCCCTCCTCTAATGTGCACCACTAACGCTTTAATTATCACCTAGTTATCTATCTCATGACTAGATAATTATTAAAGTCTCCTTATACTCCTCCCCTACTCTAACCTGAGTAAAAGGTGATTATGATTTTTAAGTCATTAGTAACATCAACTTAATTAAATCATTTCCCTTTTTAATTCATATAACTACTCCACTCGTTATACATATACAGCAACACATGCTTGTATTTATTTAGTCCGTATATAATAATCACCCTATTATATACTTAGAATATTGCAGCATTCACACACACACTGGAATACTAAACCACTAATATCCACCCGAGTAAAAGTACTCCCCGGATATAATTTCTCTAAAGTGCTAGTACACTAGGTATATTCACATATCCTAGTTATCCAAGTTAGAATCTCTCACTAACTTGGTTTAGTATACGATTGGAGGCGGTCATATTCCTTCCCGGAAAGTGAGATGCCCCTCACCCCCTGTAACGGACGCTATGACCTGGGAATCTACTCGCCCTACTCCTCAAGCTAGGGGATTCATCCACTGCCCGTAACCTCCCCCTATAGCACTAGAGTATAATAATATATAACCACTGATATTAAGGCATACACTATATATATATACTATCACACACCGTATATATATATATATATATATACATATATAAAAATGTTCTAGCTACACCGTGTACCAAACCCGTGACACAAGCCTATTCCATTTTTATTATGAGGTTATTACCCAACTCGAATTATTAATTAATTTGCACATTAATAATTTCAGTTGCTTTTGATGTTGCCCTCACCATTTAATTGGACTCAATCTCATAGCCAGAATTAACCTCACCCGAGTCTAAATCCCGACTCTAAATTTCTTAGTCCATTACTACGTAATATAATTTACCTCGATGTCACTCAACCAATTTTGACGTGTCATCCAAATTTCTCCTCCCATTTCCTAATTAATTCACTCACATTTAATTAGGTAACCCCATGCATTAATTTCTCAACAATAATTAATTGCATAACAACTTTTATATAAATCTCTTCCTATATAAATAAAATTGGGCGAACTGTCAGTTTCTGCCGACCGTCGATCGATCGACTTCATGGCGTCGATCGATCGATCGAACAGGTACTCGTCTTCTTCGCGAAGACGGCCAGCCATGGGCGAAAATTTGCAAACCCTAATTTCCTTCTACACTGAAACTAAGTCTCTTTTAGCATTTGTACATATTAGGAAACTCATTAAGGATCTCCAAAGTATTCAACAACATCAATAATTCGTCCATTAACTCAAATTTCTAAATTTGGGGAAAGTTTCATCATTAACCCTAGGTCCATTTATACCCTAAATTTCATCATCAAATTCGTTTCCAAATATGCAGATAACATTCTTATCAGATATGCAATAACTCACCATTATCAGATTTTATAAGAAACATCACCCCAAATTTCGTAAATCAGAATTGTTGTTTTCAAAATCCCATGTTCATTCCATTAACACCCAAAAACGGATTTCTACATAATCACTACACATGAATATGAATCGAAAACAGATTTAATGCTATTGCAAGTTATCCACTTGCCTTAAGGTTCGTAGAGTCTGAATTGGAGCTAAATCCCAAGGTTGAAGATGACCTTTGATGGCTCTCTTTGATCCCCAATTTGGCTTTGGCTGCTGTTAGGGTTTCCTAACCCTTAATTTGTTTGCTCTAATTAAGTTCAGCCACCCCCTTATTTTTTTTATTAGATTAATTACTTAATCCCGTTTTTTGACTAATGGGCCAAGCCCAAGTGACCCAAATGTCCCCGAGTGGGCCCGGCTATGTCTAAAAATGTCCCGTGACCCGTTTACTACCCCCGGGTACACTTTTCCGACTATCTCGGCCCATCCGGACTCAACTGTACCCTCAGAATTTGCATCCGAGTTAATTTCTAAAAATACTTATCCCCCACCTAATACAGTCTATACCGACTTTCGGATGCGATAAGTACATACCTCGTCATTAATACTCTAGACGACATAATTACATTATTACTATTCGCTTAGTAAATAAGTTTTCCCTAAATATTAACCATTCAATCCCAGATTAATATTTATATATTATTCTGTTCTAATTAATTCATTAAATTACACCACACTAAGTAATTTAAAATCTCCGAATTAATTAAATTAAATGTACCAAAAATACGGGGTGTTACATACACTTACCCTGTGTTAATTGGATTTAAATATGTTTGGTTCTCTTTAGCGTCTTTCATTGTATTCCTTATAAAAAAATATGAATTTTTTTCTTCATATAAGCCCGTTGAGGAGCCCCGGGATTAACAAATACGATAAAATCCCAATTATTTTGAAACTTCTCGTAAAAGAATCTGAAAAACAAAATTAAAATATATTACAAAGGAGTAGACAAATAAAATTAAGATGAAAATAACTTATTCTCGCACCTCATGTATCTGATTAGACAACTGGCATCAAGCACCTCCATTTTACAAAAAACGCACCAAGTCATATTTAGGAATGTAGATTGGTTGAAGTTCGTCTCCAAACATCCCGACTGGAATTTTTATGATATCACTTGTCATGATTGAATATAGAATGCTTGTAAATACCATAAGTGCCCCTCTCTCAACACTATTTTCTCTATCTTCTTTCAGTTTTCCACTGGTTATAAAATAGTTAATTTAAAATTATATATATTTAGAGTGAGAGAGATAGACTAATAAAGTGTAAAGAGAGAGGGCATTTAAACATGTAAACAATGGTATCTTTAATATAAAAGAAAATTACTCACAACTTTACCTTTGTGTCTATTATAACGAATTATTTAAGCCACACAACATGTGAATTATGTGCATTCATAACGGTTACTAACTCATCACCATAAGGTACGGGAAGGGGCGTACGGAGTGAAAACAATATCAACAGAAACTTGCACATAATTTTCTCCCAAATATTTATGGTGTACTTTTTCGCCTGACCCAACCCTATCAAAAACACAACCCTTAACGACAATATTGTTTTGTGAACATAATGCAAATTTACATGGTTTGCCCATGCCAGTATGAAGTGTGGGATTTAGATATGTCATGTGAGAGGACCTCTTTCCATCATCTTTCAACTATTTATATGTAAAAACTAAAAATAAAAACTCAAATCAATAACATGTTCTTGTTGCAAAAGCCAACAATAATAATATATAATATTTATTTCTTACATTGCTATTTTTCTTCTTCTTTGTCTTCTTGGCAGGCGAATCACATGATGCACTTGCATTTGATGAAATTATTTTGTGCAATCCATTGCCACTTTTTGGGGTGTTCAGCCCGACTTTCGTCATTGCCCTCTCGTACTCCGACACCTTTACCCTCAATTCTTGCATCCGCTCATCTTTTTCTTTGCCTTTTTCTCTTTTCGTATTCATCTTAGACTCCAACTCTCTAGTATGCTTCTTTGATCCTCGCTTAGTGAGGTTAAAAAAGGTCATGGAGGTGACTCTATGCCCTTTATCCCTAACATGATCGGGCTACTTGGGTGTCCCTAATGCCAAACTTAGGACATCTGAGGCTAATTTGGTGACCAAGCTCCCACTTTTAACCTGACCGTTTAGCACATCCTGCAAAAAATCAATCATGTGAATATACATAACATTAACAATAATTCAATTACACGTATTTGATGTTGAATATTTATGTAAACAAACTCATAATTTTATTTGTTACATCCCTAGTATCCTCATCACCAAATTGCCCATTTTTATCTTGGAGACCTTTTTTCCACATATAATACCTATCGTTGTCATCAAACTTATCATCAGCCTCTTTCTGTTAACATATTATATAAAAAAATTGGGTGAACTTAGAATGTGAAGTTTAATTCAAAAATATCAATGTTTATCCACCAAGAAAAACAAGTACATACAAGGTCTTCTATAAGTCTAAAATAGCCTTTCTTACTCATCCGATGGTTATATATATTCTTCCCCCGTCTTTCTGCGTGTGCCGTTCTTAGTACCTTATAAATACATAAGCATAAGAAAGTTATACAAATAACTTAGAAAAATATATGATTTTGACCATTTTCAATATACCTCAAATCCCTTTGAGATTCTCATTTTACGAATTCCTCCCAATCCTTCTATTCAATATATTTTTTATACATCTCAGGCTAATGCTTGAGTTGATCAGGTTCATATCATAATGGTCTGACATAAAGCCTAGTCAATTCTCCTTTAAAAAAATTCCACTGAGCCAACATATTAGATAGAACTTGTTTCTTTGTTTTCAAATCCATATCAAATTTAAACTATGAATTAAAAATAAAAATAAATCAAGAATAGAAGATAAATGTGGGTTTCACAAAGTACTTATGGTTAATTTGAAATAAGCCTGGCACAAGTACAACTAAAATTGTAAAATTTAGAAGTTCTCTTTCGAATAGCGAGCAAGTCTCAGAGATTTAGCCTTTATCAATTTTTAAATATTTATATTTGACTACTAAGTGTTGTTCTTTTTCTTGAACTATTAGAGTATGTAGTCATTTGAAGACCAACTGAAAAATGTCCATGATAATCTGCTACTATATTCGAGTCACCAACACTATAGTAGATCGTCAAAAGTAATCTTTCTTTAGGTCATATCTTTACTTTTAATCCATTGCTTAAGGGAAGACTAACCACTCTCCACTTCTCATAAGAAAACCTAAACGTAACTTCCATGAAGAGAGGAAAGGTGGATAACCAAAAAGGGAGAAAAAGGGTAAGAAATTAAGAAAAAATCAAAGGGCTATCTTCCATGAATTACTAAGGCAAGAATTGTCTTGCTCAATTTAACTTCCAATGAATTTTCTTGATGAATTATAATGACACGGAAGGTTTTTAGGATTTAGGTTTAATAAGAATAATTCGATGATGGAAAAATATTCTATGCATGTAGAGGACTGAATTTAATATAGAATTAAACCCAAAAATTAAGGTATCGTATTCTTGAAATTGAGGTTAGAAACCTTAGGGTTCATGATATATAATTAGGGACATCTTGATTATTTAATGTAGAGGATAATGTTGGTTTATGAATCGAAATTCTGATGTAAAACCCATCATAGATGCGCCATATTATGAATTAAACAGAGTTGGAATCTGGAATGAAATGTGAGCTAAAATATGTAGTTAATGTTCATAAATTATGGGAAGTTGGGCATGAAATTGGGATCGATTCATGTAGTTAATAACCCTAAGTGGACCAATTAAGTTGTAGGGATACAATTACATAACTATGAATTGAAATAGACATTTAGAAGTGAATTGGGAAAGAAAAATAGAAATCTCGTAATGGAACAAACCAACAGAAACGGGTTTCTACGTAAAATCGAATCTATTCAATTTCTGGGCGAATCAATTCGGTTTGGCAACGAATTGATTCGGTCTTAGGACTGAGTGAGTGGGTCTTGGGGCTTGGTTAAGATTATTTTTAAGAGTCCAAGCGAGTTGGTGGGACTACGTATGGGCCAATAGGGAATTTATTAAAAATGAAAATGTGCACACATTTAATTGAGAAAATTATGTTTAACTAGTTAGTTAAGTAATTATTCGATAGAATGGAATTAATAATTCACTAGATGGTAAATTATTAATAAATAGAAAATTGTGAATATAATGTGGGACTTGCCTATGGTAATTATTGGGTAGTTACCTATACATATTGTATGGGATAATAATATGTACTTATATGTATTTGTGTGGACATACCAATATTTGTGGATTGTCCAATCAACTTAAGGGTTCGTGCGCTCAGACTGGGTACCACACGTCGGCACATGTGAGCTTGACGATTGTGTAGGTCCTACAAATACTATGTAGAGGCGTCACCTATGAGAGGTAGGTGTTGATGCGGACCAGCCTTTGCACCGCTGGGTATGGACCGTGCACTGGCATCCTGCGTAGGGACTGCACCTAACTTAGGTGTGTTTTGTGATGTCCTCTTAGGATAAGAGATCCCTACGGACTTGGAAATAGAGTATGAACTAGACACAAATGGTAGATGCCTTTGCGTGTCAAATATATGAAAGGACATATATATATAAATACCCAGACCTTAAATGAGATAAATTGAATCGTCCGAAGATGTAAACATAAACTACAAACCCTTATTATGTGATGCATAACACATGTTTATGCCATTTATGTGATACTTATAGGGCTGGGATACTATGGGATTTGAAAATTCAATATAGTTGGTTCATTTAGGTATCTAAGTATTGCCAAATCCATTATCATTTAATTAACATCTTATCACACTCATTATTTGGGGCTAATTTGTATGCGGGTAATATCACACTTAGATGAGGGGTGAGATTTTAATCACATGTGAGTGACGATGGGAAATATTTATCTTTGCATCAACTATATTATTTCACTTTAAATTGATTAAGTTAATTCTTGCACACCTAGGCCTCTGACTGAAATTTAAATGCCCCCCCCCCCCCCCCCCGGTACTCCTCTACAGGGATAACTGGATTGTCACGATAGCAGTCTTACGATCTCTCTTACTCATCAGTGTTCAGATTTACTGATTATAGTGTAGGTGCTCTTCTTTGAGAGTTAGTAATTTAATTGGAACATATGTAAGGGCATAAGCTCGAGACTTGTTTACATTATGTTGGGTTGTGTTAGTTACCTTGCATTTGGATTCACTATTTATGTGGTGTTGTTTTGAATTCATTTATCGTATATGGGAAAAATTCATGAAACTCATTTATGGGCCTTTAATATAATTATCTATTATACGTTGGTGCTGAGAAAGGTATTAATTGATCCATAAGAAAAATCTTTGGTGTATCGTGCCTAGCCAGCCTTTACGTGAGAAAATGTGGGTAGTTACGGTTGGTATCAGATAAAGGTTTTTGTGTCCTTAGGATCTATGTTTAATCTTGTTATGTTCTGCGTTGCTTTCATTGATGTATAGAGCCATATGTTTAGGAATCATTGTACTGTTTATGATCAATTACTAAAACAACCTTGTTATGTTCTGTTCTGCGTTGCTTTCATCGAGGCATTCCACCACACCAACTACAAGGGATGGGGCCTAGCAGGAGATGCAATAGAACAAACCTCAAGCCCCACTGACAAAGATCCCCACTATCATGGCTTAGGAAGTGTCCACCTTCATGGAATCTATGTTAAGGCATTTTCCGCCATCGCTGCCTTAGCAGCATCCACAACAGCCACAGTAGGCGGTGCAACCAGTCCAGACACCTGGATTTATTTGAGAATGATCTAGGGAGGCCTTCACTAAGGGCTAACCATTGGAGTTTGATGCGAGTCCAGATATTTTAGTGGCAAGTAGGTGGAAGAGAGATATACAGTGACATTTACGGATGGTAGAGTGAAATCTAGTGTAGAAGCAGATTTAGCATCATTTTGACTAGTGGGAGCCGCACTTCAGTGGTTGAAGGCAATTATGACGGATGCTGAGAGGGAAAATCTTACTAGTGATGCGTTCTGGGAGAGATTGAAGGGGGAGTACATTCCTTAGGCGATACAATTCGAAATGCAAAAGAAGTTCATGGATCTCTAGCAGGGGAGTCATAATGTGGAAGAATACGAGGAAGAGTTTGCCGTCGTTTCCTATTTTGCGAAGGAGGATGTGAGTACAGAGTAGAGGAAGATAGAGATGTTTAAGTCAGGGATGACTTGGCACATCACATAGTTATTACTGGGGAATCTGGCTTTCACTATATATAACCATGTAGTGAATGATGCCTTACTGCATTTCTAGAATCAAAGTGCATTACAAAAAGATAAGGGGGAGTAGAGACACCACTTTGATATGTCCAACTAGTGGAATAAGGAAAATGGGAGTAATAACCAGGAGGGCCACTAATATTGATGTCCTCAACCTTTAAAGAAGCATATGAGATCTAGGGGTTCCGATAATCAGAACAGATTGGGCCGATAAGGCCAGGGTTAGCGATGCAATTAGCAGAGAGGCCACCAAGACCAAGGGCATCAAAATCAGGGCCAATACGGGTTAAACCAGATAGGCCACTTCACCAGGATGTGTACTCATGAAAATCGAGTGGTGCAAGAGTCGGGGGGACAACGAGGATACCGGGCATCCTAGGGGTGTAAAATACCATGTTCGATACTGATTCAAAAGGATTCATAAATTTTTAAATTAAACTTATTTAATTATATGCCTAAATTCTCTCAAACCAAACAACAATTTTATTCAGCCCCTAAACATGCATCTATCTGTCAAATCAAATCAATAAATTAAACCACGTGATGATTCAGCTGACAAACACAGATTTCAAGAAAAAAAATTGGTAAAAAAACTTTATTTCACAATAATTTGTAAAACACTTACACAGATTACAATGAAATCTTCAGTGGTTCACACTCATCTATACCATAAGAACCGCAGCTCGAAGCAGCCCAAGAATACATCTGCACTCTCTATGACACGCAGTCGATCGTCCCAGTACCTCCCTCAAGCTATACCTATTGTCATCCCAGTACCTTCAATGAAACCTAGTTTAGCAGCATAAAATCCCAGCAAATTATGTTTTGGGTTCCACAAAACAATTCACATAAAAGTAGTTGGGATTGTGAATTGAAAAACAAAAGCATTGAACCCTTAAATTTTTGGAGAAGAATACAAAAACTAGATAAATGTATTTTATTAGAAGTAGTGATTCTCCACCCTAAAACAAATAGTCGAACGCCCAATATATAGCAGCAATTAAGGAGGTGACGTGTCAAACTAAAGACCTATTGTTCGAGTGGCGTACATCGTTATTTAAGCGAGACAATATCTCGTTCAAACTAGATGCATCATCTTTTGAATGATAGAGGCGGTGATCCCCAAAAAAACTCGAGACATTGAAAAAAGTTGGAAACCTCAAAAAACAAAACTTGTTAGGGGATCAGAAAACTTTTTATATAAAAAAAATTTAAAAACCATTCATAAAAATTTCAAAAACCATTTTTTAGAAAGATATCCCAACACTTTTAATATGAAATGTAAATGGAACTCAAACATAATTGTACCAAAATCATCTTTTTGGGCTTGAATGTTGTAGTCCTCTTGTAATTCGGGTCCATCTTATATAGATGTTAGCTTCCTCAATTCTTCGACGACTTGTAGCGGTATACGACATAATTAATTGTGACGGACAATGTCCTTACAAATCTCCCCTCTAAGTCTATGCCAGTTCAAAATAAAAACATCTGAATTATCAATCTAAAAAATAACTTATACAAATCTACCCTCCCAAAAACAAAAGTAGAAAGATAAAATGACAAGTCTTCAAACTTTGCTTCAACAATAAACTTTTCAAAACATCAAGCTTTTCTCATCAGGGTGTGCTATCCAAAAATCTTCAATTGTACCTACACACATGAGACGAAGAAATACCTCATGACACATCGAGTTTGAAATGATATAAGCATAAACATGAAAGTATAATCAATTATCCCCCATACTTAAACTCCCCCATAAAGTCATAACTCATTCTCCCCCTTTTTATTTGTTCGAAATATACAAGTAAAAGAATAAACAAAATAAATCAAATTGGGGTGTCACGATAAACCAAGGCAAACAAAATAGATTTGATTTTTCACATTTTTCATTCAAAAATGCAAAAATTATGTTACATAAATCACATACCATGGATTTTTACTAAGGAAATCAAATAATTGATACAGAATGAATGGGTGTGAAGAAATTTGATGGGAAAATTGACTCAATAATGTCACGTGTGCGCGATGCATAAGTGTACTCCTAACGAATGAACATCAAAATAGTCCTTAGGAGTAAAATTATTGAATTTAGATGACATCGTCTTAATCATATCAAGAAATAAAAGTATAAATGGTTTCCACACCAATAACGTCCAAAACTATGTAATGCTTTTTCATAACTTTCAAGGATGTGCAAAACGTTTTAAATTCCATCCAAACTCCCTCATTAAAAGATAGTGATTTTATTTTTTCTTATGAGGTGATGAAACTAAAACCTATTGGCTCATTTTTGGCATATATTTCTATTTATTGCCTTTCAATTTTTTTTCGAGCCCTTTTAAACCTCATTGGACGAAGGATAAATGTGTACTTTTCGTAGCCCTTTCCCGTTTTTAAAATAAAACACACAAACTCACAAACAGTTTATAGCATGCACTACTTTCTTGTCAAGTTTTATTGCATTTGGTTCGTTGTATAGACAAAATTGAGATGGAAGCAATCAACCAACATATGGTAGATAAGCACAAAAGTCAAAAAAATATGTGCATGTGTGCAATAAAGGACAAATGAGTCAAACATGTTGGTAGCAACACTATATATCATCTCAAAGACTCCAAACTTTGTAAATCACATGAATGACACAACATATTACCTCAAAACACTATAAAATAGTCACATGGATATGGAATGAAATTATGACTCGGTCATCCTAAGTGTCCATTAATATACGGTGTAAACAAAATGCAAAACTCTTTTTGGAGTTTTTCAATTTTTCTCAAAAAACAAAATTCTTTTTGTATTTTTTTCGAACACTGTTCAGAATCAACCCAGCAGTACCAAATAATATAACAATATGAACTAGAGGATTGCAAACAGACACATGTAGAAAACCAGTGAAGTCGTTCAAACAAGATTCAATGTCTCTCGAACGAAAGCTCTCCTCTTTAGAACGACAGCTTCACGCGATAGGAGATCTCGCTCGAACGAGAAAACAGAAATCACCACTCTGCCCAGAATTTTAAACAGTACTGCCCAATGGAAAAATTTCCGAAAAAAAATACCTGGAAGGTGCTGACAAATTCAAAATAGTAGAAAAATTAAGAAAGGAAATAACACTTTAAAGAGTTATATGCTAACAAAGTAGAAAACAAACATTACATACTAGTAATAGGCATAAGATAACATCATGAAAATCAACTTATGCTAGAAAATGTGTAGATCTCAATCGGTAGGTGCGGTAGAGTTTCCAAAGACCGTGACATCTTCTAAAACAACCCCATCAAATCATGTGAAGTCTTGACAAAAAACTTTACTTAATGTCGAATATGTGCAAACTCTCTAACATTATGTGCAGGCCCGGTAACATGGGTGGGTGCATGTGTGCGAACATGTGTAGAAGAAAATCATAACACATAACCCAATTCAAATAAAAACTCCCTAAGGTGTCCTCTCTTTTTGAAATGGGGGAAAACATAAACAGGCCTACATACACCTATTTCAAAAACTCTAGGGCATGCTCTCCTAACGGGGATGGGACGCCTAGGTGGGTCAGGATGAGAACCATATGAATATATCATTAAAGCGTAAACAGGCTCGGGTGAAACAAAAGAAGTGGATGCAACGTCATGACCTTTCCCTAAAATCTCACTACAACCCAAAATGGGATTCAGAACCATCTTTTCAACCTTCTTAGACGCATTCTCTAATGGGACTTTGACCTCCCGAGCACGTTCGAGATCACTCTCGAGTTGGGATAGATGTGTCATCAGACTAGACACCGTGTCAGTCAAATCACACTTTTCCCTCCTTAAAACTTCTTTCTCTCTCTGTAAATCTCAAACTCGGCGACCTAAATCTTTATTATACTTATTTACTTTTAAGGTCTCGGCATACAAATCTCTAAAAGATTTTTGAAGCTCACTTTCATCTCCACTCTCAAAATCTCTCTCACCCCCACTAGAAACACTCGACTCATCATCGTCGCTCTCGTGTACACAATCATTATGGGACAAAGTGTATGTTCTCATATAATCGAAAAAGCTACACACATCCCATGTGCTAAACCTTTATCGATCTCATCACCCTCATCTCCCTCACTACCACTAAGATTAGTAGCCATAGCTACTTTCTTTCATTTTCTCCTTAGCCTAGTAGGACACTCAAATGCTTTATGTCCTTTTCACTTACACTCAAAGCAAGTCATATCATCTAAATATTCTTCACTCTCTTCCTCTTTATCACCATCTCTCTCTTTTTCACTACCCTTTTTGGCCTTTTTTTTTTCTCAGAAGAATTTTTATTGGAAGAATTATTTTTGTTCATTTTGAGAAACTTTTTTAAAAAATTCGCAAACAAGGCCACATCATCAATACTAAACCTTCCTTTAGAATCAGAATCAGACTCATAAGCTCTCCCTCTCTTTTTCTGCCTAATTTGAGTATTTAAAGAAACGCATCTATCCTTAGCCTTAATGGTTTGGAGAAACATGTCAATCTCATAAGTTTGTAGGTATCCTACGATCTCTTCTAACTTAAGTGAATTTAACTTTCACAACGAATTCAAAACAGTGACTTTAGAAATAAAATGTTTCGGGAGAGATCTCAAAATATTTTTAACGACACGCGTGTTTTCAATTGGCTCACCTAAATTAAAACTAGAGTTAACAATGTCTGAAAAACGTGCATAAAACTCATCAAAACATTCAAACTCAGACGTGGTGATAGTCTCAAACTGGGTGGCAAAATTTTTGTAACTTTAATTCTTTAATCGCATTCATACCCTCATGTGTCAATTGGAGGACATCTCATTCCTCTTTAGACTTGGTGCACGTAACAATTCAGTGGAAATCGTTGGGGGTGATGGCTCCAGAAATAGCACTCAAAACCACGGAAATTAAAATTAGAAATTTTAGAATCATCTTCAGTCCAATCTGACACATGTATCAAAGAGGTGATATTATTAACAGTGACAGTGGGAGGAGTCCACCCGCTTTCACAAAGTAATGAAACACGTTTGTCAATGACTTTTAATTGTGATTTCATATGATCTTTCCAATAGGTACAATTGGACCCGTCAAAAATAGGCATTCGAGTATATAAGTGATCCATCGAAATATTTATGATTTTTCACAAAACAGATTTAAAAAAAAAATCAATATCACACAATTCTTGCGGAAAATTGGAATTCACAATAAATTAGTGAAACCTGCTTTGATATCAATTTGTAAAATACCGTGTGCAATGCTGATTCAAATGGATTCTTAAATTTCAAAATTAAACTTATTTAATTGGATGTCTAAATTTTCTCAAACCAAACACCAATTTTATTCAGCCGATAAACAAGCATCTACGTATCAAATCAAATCTATAAATTAAACCATGTGCTGACAAACACAGATTTTAGGAAAAAAACTTTGGGTAAAAACCTTTATTTCACAAAAATTTGTAAGAAACTTACACGGATTACAATCAAATCTGCAGTGGCTCATACTCAGCTATAACACAAGAACCACAGTTCGAATCAGCCCAAGAATACCGTAGCACTCCCTATGACACACAGTCGATCAACACAACACCTCCCTTAAGCGGTACTTATTTTCAGCCTAGTACCTTCAACGACACCTAGTTCAGCACCATAAAATCCCAGCAAAATATGTCTTAGGTTACACAAAAGCAACTCATATAAAAGTAATTGGGATTGTGAATTGAAAAACAAAAGCTTTGAACCCTTAAATGGTTGGATAAGAATACAAAAACTAGAAAAATGGATTTTGTTAAAAGCAGTGCTTCTCCACCCTAAAATAAATAGCCTGATGCCCAATATATAGCATTAATTGAGGTGTTAATGTGTCAAACTAAAAGACTTGTCCTTAGAGTGACATATGTCATCGTTTAAGCGAGACTGTATCATGTTCGAACGAGATACGTCATCGTTTTAACGACAAAGGCGGTGATCCCAAAAAAAACTCCAGACTTTAAAAAAAGTTGAAAACCTCAAAAAACAAAACTTGTTACGAGATCATAAATTTTTTTATATAAACAAAATGTTTCTAAAACATATTTAATAAAATTTCAAAAAACAGTTAGATTTTTGGAATAGTGCCTTGGGTGTAGGGGTACAAGAATTGACCTCGGGAGCACTTAGATTTTTGGAAAACTTATTTCCTTAAGTAACGTTAGATTAGGATAACATCCTAGGTATGTATTTGCAAGAAGACAATAGGGTTTTCTTTAATATTTACGAGACCATTTAAAATTAATAGTTCAATGTAGTGTGACTAGTTGGCATTAATGTTTATTTTCACAACAGAAAATACTAAAGGAATTATGACACCTTGAGTCTTAATATGGTTAAATGGGTGACTATAGGCCCTAGGGAGCCTTATAAATTAATTGAGCACATTATAGACGTGGGTCCTAGACTAACAGATCTGAGTGGCCGAGAATGATATACAGTATTGTATTAGGAGGGTTCCTTGTTTGGATTTTGCTTACGAGACATCCAATGCATGAAAGTAGCAAATGTCGGCAGATAATAGATGTTAGACCCTAGGACATTTGGGGTTATTTTTCTTAGTATGATTAAATGGGGTTAATTTATTGGGATTATATGTGTACCTTAGGCGATATGAGACTTTAGTTGACAATGGGAAAAAGTTGGAATTTACATGATTACTGCACACATTTATTTTTATTCCCATTTTCTTCTAATATTGGGATGATGGTCCTGAATAACGGACTAAGTCGTATAGTAATGAATCGGGAGGGTTCCTTATTTGAATTTCACTTGCGAAAAGTCTCACACACGAAATTGGCAAAAGTCGAGAATTGAAGGAACTCAAATGCTAAGATCATTATTTTCTTTTTCATATTCATATGTGGTGGTATACTTGATATACTGATATACTTGGTATGCATGGTAAAAATTATATTTATATGTGTCATTCACCTTTTTTAATGCTATATGTGTACATATAATGTGAAATATATGAACACCTGAGTGATGTTATGATAGGCATGGGTGAGCCTTTTATTTTATCTCATAGGATATGGGTATGAACTAATTGGGTGTAAAACTTGGGTCAATAACGCAGATTTAAACATAAGGTTGTGCTTTAGAGAATTCCAAGGGCGTAATTCCGTTATAAGGGGTGGAGAATGTAATACACCGTAATTTCAAAATAAAATATTATGACATAAATAAATTTAATAATTTCATATTTATTTTGAGAATAAATTAAATCGGGAGGATTTAAATTAAACGAGTAAAAATTTATATTTAAATAAACACTTATTCAGGATTATATAAATATAAGACTCAATTGGACATAATGGGATTGTTAGTGAAAAATAAATCACACATAAATAAATTTATGGGCGCGTGTCATTTAAATATAATAAAAATGTCTAAGTGAAATAGAAATAATCAGGACGCGTTTTGGGAAGTGTTAGAGGCTCGTTTAGGTGTTTTAAACGTTTATAAATGGACCAGGGGTATATATATATATATATATATATATATATATATATATATATATATATATATATTGGGAGGTTATTGGGCTAGTCTGGGTATGGATTTAGGCCCATTTGGGGGTCCAATACCTGGGTTCTTAACCCAACTCAGGAATTGAGATTTATTTAGTGTTTAAGGGAAGACTAACCACTTCCTATTACTCATAAGAAAACCTTAAACGTAACTGCAATCAAGAGAGGAAAGTAGGAGAACCAAAACGGGAGAAAAGGGCAAGAAATCAAGAGGAAATTAAAGGTATTTCTTTTACGAATTAGTACGGCATGAATTCTCTTGCTCAAGTTAATTTCCAATTTATTCTCTTAACGCATTAAAATAACCCTTAAGATTTTGTGGATTTAGGTTTAATAAGAATAATTTCATCATGGAGAAATATTCTATGCATGTGAGGACTGATTTTAATATATAATTACACCCAGAAATCTAGCTATTGTATTCTTGAAATTGAGGTTAGAAACCTTAGGGTTCTTGATAGATAATTGGGGACATATTGATTATTTAATTTATAGGATATTAATGTTGGTTTATGAACTAAAATTCTGATGGAAACCCCATGATAGATGCCCCATATTTTCAATTAAACAGGGTTGGCATTTGGAATGAAATATGAGTTAAAATATGTATTTAATATTCATAAATTCTGGGAAATTGGTCATGAAATTAGGATTGATTCATGTAGTTAATAATCCTAAGTGTGTTGTAGGGATTGAAATACATAACTATGAAGCGAAATACACATTTAGAAGTTAATTGGGAAAGAAAAATAGAAATCCCGTAATGGAACAAAAAAACAAAACTGGGCTTCTGCATAAAATAGAATCGATTCGATTTCAGGGCGAATCGATTCGGTTTGGCAGCAAATCGATTCGGCCTTGCGGGCTGAGTGAGCAAGGCTTGGGGTTTGGTTAAGGGTATTTTTAAGAGTCCAGCCAAGTAGGTGGGACTATGTATGGGCTAATAGGGAATTTATAAAAAATGAAAACGTGCACACATGTAATTGGGAAAATCATGTTTAACTAGTTAGTTAAGTAATGATTCGATGGAATGGAATTTATAATTCATCTCATGGGAAATTAATAATAAATGGAAAATTGTAAACATAATGTGAGACTTCCCTGTGGCTATTATTGAGTACTTACCTATACATATTATATGGGATAACAATATGTACTTATATGTATTTGTATGGACATACCAATGTTCGTGAACTGTCCTATCGGCTTGAGGGTTCGTGCATTCGGATCGGGAACAACACATCGATACAGGTGGGCTTGACGATTGTGTAGGTCATACAAGTACTAACTAGAGGTGCCACCTATGAGAGGTAGGTGTTGACGGTCACCAGCCTTTGTCACCGCTCGCATGGTAGATGGCTCTTTCCTTTCGGTATTATTCAACGTATTGGGCTATGATAGCCCCTGTTGCGGCATTAATGATAGTCAATAACAGGTGGAGGGGGAGACCTGGCTGTGGAGGCATGAGTACCAGAGGTTGGGTGAGGTATTGCTTGATTTGGTAAAATTATTCTTAGGAGGCCTCATTCCAGACTTTGGTTGAATCATTTTGAAGAAGTTTGAAAAATGGGCTGTGAGATAGAGGTCAGTTTGATGATGAACTGAGTAATGTATCGCAACTTACCTAGGAATCCTTAGATTTATTTCTCTATTTAAGGTGGTGGCATTTCGAGTATGGCTTTTTATTTGGAGGGGTCCACTTCAATTCATTTATCACTGGCCATGAACCCCAAGAGTTTCCCTTTGGTGCTGCCAAAAACACACGTTTGGGTTGAGCCACATCCGGTACTGTTGGCAGTCGGTCGATGGACTTTCGGAGGTTGGGAATATGACCTTCCCGAGTCTTATGGTTATGCCTTGATGAGAAGGCCATTTAAAAAGATGTATGTATGTATATTGGGATAGAGCATTAGTAACACTTTACAGAAAGTAAGCGCCCTATTAGTTAAATTTTCATTTCATCAATAGTAAGACATAGAAGTAGAAGCACCTTAGTAGGGTTACAAGTTAGAATTTTAGCATTCCTGACCATGTGTCTTAGGTCGTTATATCTTGATGACCGACGATGCGAGGTAGTAGTGTAACGGGAGGGTTCCTTGTCTAGATTTTGCTTTACAAAACGTCCCACGCATGAAACTGAGTGATGTCATAAATTGAGAAGGTTCTTGGGCATTAGGGATGTAATTAGTATTATATTTATACGACTTAAATAGGATATATATCGACCTTAGGATTATTAGGACATAAGGCCCTTAGGGAAGGTGACGCTATTTTAGGTAGGCGGTAGGGAGTTAACCACGAGTAGGTTTGTGGGCTGACTCTAAGAGGGATTTGGTCCCCTAAGATGAGAAGTATAGGATCTCAAATAATTTGGGACATGAGGCCCCTCTTAGGATGAGCTAACTTTTGCTCCTACACTTGCGTTGTCAAGATCCAGAGTAGATTTCTCGGTATTAATGGACGAGTTTCTACTAAGATTGGGAAGTATTAATACTGGAGCATGGAACCATTATCGATGCGTTTTGTAAACATAAATACCGTGAGAAGTATTACCCCACGCTTGATTTTAAAGTTCGTGGTGGTAGTATTCACCTTAAAGAAATAGAGGCGCTTTCTTTTGGGCAGGAAAGTTACTCTTTTTATGAACCACAAGTTGTCGCAATGTGTCGTTTGGGCGAGGAAGTTGGTGTTTGGAGTTCGTAGGAGATTATCAATTGGAATGTGAATAAGGTAACGATTGCGCCGAGTTGTAACCCGTGTGTAACACCCCGCCTAATTAAATACTGAGTGATCAGTCCTTTATTATATTATAATCAAGGTGAACGGTTGGTTCATTCTTAGCATCACTGTCGCAAAAATAAATTTTCCAATTTAAACACCCTAAATAATTAAGTTGTGTCAAAACCATTAAAAAAATTATTTCCATTTTATTAAATCTAATTATGAAAACCTTTAGTAAGTAACAGGTTAAGATTCACACAATTATTAAGACTGGAATAAAACACCCATGAATTTCATCATTCAGATAATCCAATAACAACTTTAAAAGTACAAAGGAAAACCATCCTAATAGAAATTAAATCCCAAAGAGTAAAAATACTAAAGATAAATGAACACAATCTCTGAAAAATCCAATTGAGTAAGGAAACGGGCGACACATGCCCTAACTAATTAGAACTAGAATGAGAGTAGATTCAACATTGAGGTCGTCTAGAAAATGTCCTGCAACTCCCACATAAGCTGCAGCGCGTCCGGTCCAAAGAATCTACGCAAGACGCCCCTGTGGCTGGGAACCTGAAATATATATATATATATATATGTATATATATATATATGTATATATATATATGTATATATATATATATATATATATATATATATATATATATATATATATATATATATATATATATATATATATGTATATATACATATACGGGCGACACATGCCCTAACTAATTAGAACTAGAATGAGAGTAGATTCAACATTGAGGTCGTCTAGAAAATGTCCTGCAACTCCCACATAAGCTGCAGCGCGTCCGGTCCAAAGAATCTACGCAAGACGCCCCTGTGGCTGGGAACCTGAAATATATATATATATATATATATATATATATGTATATATATATATATATATATATATATATATATATATATATATATATATATGTATATATGTATATATACATATATATATATATATATAGAAACGGGTTAGAGCCTGAGTGTAAAACAGTTTAAAATTAGTTTAGCAAGTATTTAAAATGCTTATCGGCTAATGCAATAACCATGTTAGTATGCGACACTCTCTTGAGAATTCTCACCTCTCATCTAGTGTGCACGCCTACCGTACTAATAAATCTCCTCGATTTCCCTATCTTATTCTCCATAAGGTTTTATCATGTGAAAAGCGAGGTTATGATATTTACTTTAGGAAATCATTCTCTTCAAAATTTATTACGTTATTTAAAACAACTCATTACCGTTATAAAGTTCTCGAGCACTTATAATAAAGTTGAAGCATTTATTCATTACTTATCTACTTATACGCACAGTAGTAAGTTCCCATATAAATATACGTATATATATTAGTCACACATATAATATATATACTAACGGCACCCCACATAAAATCTATGGTGCTGGCATACTCTCCTGTCAAGTCCCCATATCACACAAACTAAGGGAAATACTAGTTCGGAATCACTCTCGAACTGTATTAATGCAAAACACATACAAATGGAGGTGAAGCATAGTTCCCAGTCCTAAGAGGTCAGCACATACCCATACGTCTCTTAGGACCATCTGTCTATAAATCAGATAGCCTATAATCAAGGATACTATCTTCTAGGGTACAAGTCGTTATCCCCCATAAAGGTCCAATCGAGATAAGACTATCCCAGCGTGGAAACCCCCATGATAGCAAGTAGCTCGGGTACGATTTTTACACAGATAGATAATATATGCAAAATCACACAGTTATATATATATAAATATTCACATTTCCAAATTAGATACGCTCACGACCCATAATTATAATTATCCGTTCTTAGCACATATTACCAATTATCTCGCATAACGGATTCGTCTCTTTTATTCTCATTTATAATTTATTCCATACTTACTTCTCATCTCTCGAAGTATTTTATCTCATTAAGTATAATTTCAGTAGGTATACTCTCACTTACCTTACGGTATAAATCCTATTTAAGATTATCTCACTCTTGTGATCTTCAGGGTAAACTCATTGTCCCAAATATTTAAATCATTACACCTAAACAACTCCCAATAATTTTATACTATTCTGGTTTCCTCGGATACTGGTTTTCCTCACTCAAATTAACCGTTCACTAAAATAGGGGAAAATAGGAAATTACCTAAAAATTAGAAATCTCGCTCGAACCAGAATGGATCTCGCTCGTACGATTTCCACGTGTCGCTCGACATTGCATCTCGCTCGAATGACTTCGCGCGACTGCACGCGAACTGGACTATTTTGTCTTCAACCTTTGGCAGCCTTGTTTTTCACCATTTTTAAGCTTAAAAACCTCTACAGTTTAATCCCCAACGTCTCATCTTCAATTCCAATCAATAATAACATGGTTATATATCATTCATAACCTCCTAGAATCATTAATTCGTCAAAAATCATTAAGATTACATGAAATCCCCAAATTAATTCATAAGAACCCTAGTTTCCAAATTTTCAATTAAAGAACTCAACCAACCTCAATTCGTTCATCAATATTATTTCCAATTTCATGATAAAACCTCTACATATGATCAAAATTCAGGCTACATAGATTGTCTCTATAATACATGCGATTTTTCTTCTAAAACATATAATTCTTACAGTAAAATATATGATCATCATTCCTGGACTAACATGGAAGGAACATTAACTAGAAATCAGCAAGATAGATACTTGCCTGAAAATTTTGTTTCTGATTTGTGGAAGAAAGTGGTGTGGTTGTGTTCCTCGTCGCGTGATCTACAATTTAGCGGTGGCGACGGTGCAAACGACGGAGTTTTTGGCCAAGAATTCCTTGGAAAGCTTCTGCACTTCTTCTCCAATGGTCGTTCTTTGGTTTTGCTTATGTTAACCCTAGATGACAATCACTAACATCTGATATATCCTTGGTAAATTCGTGGGTTTAATAACCCAAAAATATGAAATGTCCAAAACACGCTCCCAAGATGCTAATTAGGCCTAAAAATGCCCCGAGACCCAAACTAAACCCCCGGGTACATTATTTTGACTATCTCGGCCCTTCTGCACTCAAAATGACCATACAATTTAATAAAAATAATTTCTCTTTTTATTCTATTCAATTAGTCCCGACACGACTCACACGCGTGTTAGACTTAAATTACCAAACTGGCGTATTTCTCACTTCCGATAATTTATCAAATGTTATAATCCCATACTGCATATCACATAGTAACATTCAATCATTTTCCACAATAATTATTAACCCTTCTCACGCTAGTTAATAATTATTTCAATCCGAATTAATAAAAATTAATTTCACGCATTTTTAATTTAATTAATCCAACAACAATAATTAATCACATAATTATTTAATTCGTCAAAAATACAGGGTGTTTTAGTGTCATTATCTAAACTTTAATTAAATTAACATAAATAAAGTCATAAACCATCAACTATGCTAGATAAGTAACTAAATCCACAATCACATAATCAAATATGAATACCGGAATGTAATAAAATACATAATACAATAATCGAATACAACTGAATTAAATAAAACCAGCATTAGGCGGCATAGACAAATAATAACTCACTGAATCCTATCAAGAATCTCAAAGATACAAAATGACTAAACAATCCCTTTCAACATTCCAAAGTTGTTGCATCTCTGATGACCTAAAAGTGATAATAATGCTTGGCATCCCTGTTGCTACACACTTAAAAGTTTTTGAAAATATTTTGCATGGTTAGAGCCCAAATCCTTTTGGAAATATTTTACAAGTAATTAAAATGCATAAGAATTAGGAATACATTCTTACATATTTAAATTGGTGTCGCATTCACATGAGATAGTCATCACCCCTCAACTACAGTGCGTGCCTAACATAAGCATTTTAACCCCTAGTTACGTTATCCTGCCTAACTACTCTCAATATACCCTGAAGTCCACACACTATCATGTTCATGCGTATTTAGTCAAATTAGTTTTCGCATATAATTAATAATTATAATTCTCAATTATAATCAATTAATTTTTTTTCCAATAACTATCACTAGTTATTACATAATAATCCACAATTATTATCTTAAACCCGTATATATTTTTCTGCGCATATATACACATATTTTCTATAACACAACAAGCACACATATATCATGTACAACCACCATCCCTACGAGTAATAGCTCATTGTACATGGGTCTCTAAAATGTTATCATGCACTAGGGAATACACACATCATCTTGGGTTGCCGAGTGGGACTCTCACACCAAACCCGACAAATCGCAAACTGGAGGCAGTTAGTGAGTCATAACCATACTAAAATAACCTCACTTTGACTCCAACCTCACATGAGCATGCACGACGTTATGATATGAGGTCGATACTTAGCCTGCTATTTTTTGCCAAGGAAGATCACCCACATCGCCTAGCCTCAAATCATAGCACTAGAGTGGTATGTTTGGAATCAAATACTAAAAATAAAGACCTTAAAATAAAATAAAACAAAAAGAATAAAGAAGAATAAAATAAAATAAAAAGAAATAAAAATGACACAACCAGAATAGATTATATATCTATATTAAAAACATGCTACGACACATACACTAACCAACTGTAGGTTATTTTAAGGATGGCTTAGGCTTGGTTATGGGACATGTTTAAGCTCACTTAACCGCATTAATGTAATAATTGCCTTGATTTGAAGCATTTGAAACCGCAAATGACAATTGACGCACAAGAAAGACATATGTACTTATATGTATTTGTATGGACATTCAAAATGTTCGTGAACTATCTATCGTCTTTGGAGTTCGTGCATTCGGACCGGGTGCCACACATCGACACATGTGGGCTTGACGATTGTGTAGGTCATACATGCAGTAAGTAGAGGCGCCACCTACGAGAGGTAGGTGTTGAAACTGACCAGCCTTTGTCACCGCTGCCCTTGTAAATGGATCTTTCCTAGCATGGTAGATGGATCTTTCCTTGGAATATTATTCAACGTATTGGGCTAGGTAAACCCCTGTTGTGGTATTAATGACAATCAATTACAGGTGGATAGGGAGATCTAGCTGTGGAGGCATATGAGTACCAGAGGTCGGGTGATGTATTGTTTTATTTGGGCAAAGTCTTCCTGGAAGGCCTCGTTCCAGACTTTGGTTGAATCATTCTCAAGAAGTTTGAAAAATGGGTCCTAAAATAGATGTCAGTTCGTTGATGAACCGAGTGATGTATCACAACTTACTTAGGATACCTCATATTTCTTTCTGCATTAGAGGTGGTGGAATTTCGAGTATGGCTTTTTGCTTGGTGGGGTCCACTTGAATTCCAATCTCACTGACTATGAACCTTAAGGGTTTCCCTTTGGTGCTATCGAAAATGCACGTTTGTGGGTTGAGCCACATCTAGTACAATTACAGTCAGCCGATGGACTTTCAGAGGGCGGGGATGTGACCTTCCAGAGTCATAGAGTGGATGATCATGTCGTCCACAGAGACTTCGATCTCCTTATGAATGAGGTCGTGCAAGATGGTCGTGGTAGTCATTTGATTGGTAGCCCCATGCTATTTAGCTCGAATGGCATGTCAATGTAATAGAAGGTTCCCTAGGGGGTGATGAAGGCAGTTTTGTCTTGATGACCATGGTGCATTTTGATTTGGTTATAATGAAACACTTTAAATTCCGTCTTTTACGGAATAAAATTCATAATTCCAATCAATTCCAAATCGACTATTTTAATTAATTAAAATCCTTTAAAATTATCGGGTATTACATAATCTTTGTCTAAAAACATTCAATCAATATTTTAGTACCAAGCATGTAACGAGAAAGAAATATATTTGGTGTTCAAGTCACGTGGAGTGTGATATTGCTACCAAAGTTTTGGTGTCTATTGTGGTGTTTTGGGATATAATATGGTTATATGTTATACTAATATATATATATATATATATATATATATTCAATGTTTGAGCTTCGAGCCCAATTCGGGATTTGCTCAAGCTCGACGCGAAATTAATTCAGCCTTGAAATTTTGCCTCAGGCTTGGCTCGACTCAAACTCAAATAAATCCTGGCCCAAAAATAGCGGGTTGAAGGAGCGGGCTTTGGGCCTGCCCGACTCAATTTACAGGCCTAGTCATAACCTGGTCTTCCAATTTTTCCATGAAATAAAAATCTCCTTTTGAATTTGAAGTTGACCTTGTTGACAATTCATAAACTTATTGAATATCACTTTGTAGAATGTGAGTCTTTCTAGTTGTTTTAAGTGGTGAGAAAATTTTTTCTTGCTCAAACCTCGCAATTTATTATTGAGACTTCACAATATCTCTAAATGACAAAGATGTATTTTTTCTCATGAATAAAGGTTGAAGTTATTTAAAATTCAATATAACTTGTTTGATTAAACCTTGAGAGTAAAGATCTCAAAAACGCAAATAGATAATTGAAAAATAAAAATAAATTTCTTTTTCTTTAAAGAGTTAAAAACTCTAAGACGTCCTCTCTTTAGAAATTGTCTTGACCAATGTCTTCCTATCGACAAAAATTCAAATAATTATTTTATTTATCTTCCTTGGAAAGGAAGAATGAACACAACTAAGGAGTAGGCCACGTCACTAAAATCTTAACACACAAGTGATAAAAGATATCTGGCTGGAATTTGTTCTTCCATTTATTCTCATGAAAGGTAGAAAGATTTTTTTAAATGTTTTCTTTTCTAGAAAAAATTCACTACCATCGAAGAAGCTTTCATATGTTATGTTTTTCTTTGTTGCAGTTAAGGGTTAATGAGGAGGGGTCAGGAAGTAATAACACGAATTATCAGAAAGAAATTTTGGCACTGATCGAGGCCACAGAATGAAACCTATCCTCTAGAAAACCTTTACTTCACAGACAAGATCAATCCACAAATTGTCGAAAGTTTGTACCCTTAATAAAAAAACATATTATATATTTACCCAATGTTTATAAGTAATTGATTTGTATGTGAAAAATACATACTTCGTAATTATGCAATCAATAAACAAAGAACTACAAATACACACACAAAAATTAATTTTCCCATTATGAAAAAGTTAATTTGAATATGATTAAAGTTCTAAAGTCTTCTAAGTCCTTTTACCTTTATTTATAGTGTCATTCCGAGAGTGCCAACGTGGAATGTGTCGATGTGAGATTGATGAAGGTTTTTGGGTAATGATATAAATTTATAGTTTTCTGGAACAACCTAAGGACAAAAGACAAAAACCTAGATTTTGGAACCTCAATAAGAATATGTAAATGAAGATTGAAACATGAGAATCCAAATACACTTACTCACACAACCATCAAAATTTACATAATATTATCAATATAATTTAAGAAAAATAAAATTATTGTTTATTCTTACATTTATTCTCACAACGATAATATATTTAACAACTCGCACCGAATGACGTGGTTGCTATAAAATATTCTCACAACATAACTTATTTAGGATTAAATTCACTACCATGCAATAATATTTGCTAATATAGGTCAGGAGATAGACGTGGAGCGAGGAGGACATCAACTGAAGTGACTTTGAAGTTCGATACATCAGAACTCTCAGTCATATCAATGGATTCATCTAGTAGTGTCCTCACATTAAACCCCTGTATTAACCTAGCCAAAATCAATGGTTGCATCTCCATAGCTAATGAAATTCCTGGACAGAATCTTCTCCCACTACCAAATGGAATGAACTCAAAATTTTGTCCCACAAAATTGACATCTTTGTGGGATGTTAAGAATCTCTCAGGTTGGAACTCATTAGGATCGGACCATGCCTTTGGATCACGTTGAATCTTCCACAAGTTTGTCAGAATGCGAGTGCCCTTTGAAATATCATATCCACCCACCACACAATCTTCCCCAGATGTATGGGCTACAGATAGTGGCAGAGGTGGATACAAGCGAAGTGTTTCTTTGATAATAGCTTCCATGTATACCAATTTCTTTAGGTCGAACACCGTTACTTGTCGTCCTCTTCCCACATGAATATCTATCTCATCCTGTGCTTTTTTCAATATGTGGGGGTTATTGAGAAGTAAAGATAAAGCCCATATCATAGTTCCTGAAGTAGTGTCAGTAGCCGCTACTATGAGTGCCTGTCAAGGAAAACAAATTTTGAGTGCCAACCACAACATTAAATCATATTCAATGTACGTATTGGGAGATGCAACAATTGTTACCCTGAAAAGCACCTCCATTTCCTCTATTAACACAATTCTAGTAAAAAAAAAACATAGTGTTTTACACAATGAGATGTAACGTTCTCTATGGGTTACAATAACATTTATCTTTGGGTGATCATTAAATATATGAATTAAACCGAGGAGCAAATTAAAAATTCAGTCAAAACTTTCATAAGATTAGCCACTCAACTATGAGACGAGGGAACACTGGTGTTGTTTATAGTGGGGAGAAAAGAAAGGCATAGGAAGGATAGTGTTATTTTATTCCAAAAATAGTTGATTTGCTCCGTTCAACAGGTAAAAAAGTGATCCACGTTAATTGAAGGACTCCAAAAAAGTAATAATATGACCACATTTATACCAAAAACATATACCCACCTAATAAGACAAAATTAAAAGGGCCCCACTTTTCTCACCCAACTAAAACAAATGCCTTAAATAAAAAATAATAATTGAGAAATCAACATTTTCAATTAAATTTTTTTTTTGAAAAAGCTGGTATTTCAAAGATTTTTTTTAGCATTTTTAGCTGTTTTAAAATTTTGAAAAAAAACGCTTTTAACTTTTTATAATTTCTTTCTATATGTTTGTAAAAATAAAAATAACTATTTTAAAAATAAATTAAAAAAAATGTTATTACTTAAAAAAATAAAATTTTAAATTGTTAAGATTTTCCTACAAAAATCTATTTTTAGAAAGAACAATTTTCAGCAGAAAAACTATTTTAGCCGTTTTTCTTGTTTTTATACTTATATTTACAGAAAACAATATATAAAATAATGTTATAAAAAAATGAATAGTTTTTTATACAAAAAAAATATTTTTAATAGTTAATATAGTTTATTTTCGTCCTTAATGTTTTTTTATTTTATATATAAGCTTTTATAAATTGTTTTTAAAATGTAAGTTAAGAAGTCTTTTTGAAATAGTTGCAATGGTTTTTTTCTCTTTGAAAATAGTTATAAAAAGTTAAAAACAGTTTTTTGTACAAGAAATATTTTTTATTTTATAAAAGTAGTTTCCAATAATAATCTGTGTTTTATTAAAAACATTTGCTCATTTGCGTATATTTTAAAACTGTTTATATACAGATTATTATTAGAGACATTTTTGTAGAAAACATAACTTTTTAATGAAAATACAGTTTTCATTTTTTTTTTATAAAATACATTTGTTTTACTTCCGGATAAGAAAAGGGGCCTTTCATTTTTGTGTGAGTTTTGGATTTAAATGTCCGTCAGGTTTTATTCTAGTTTTATACTTAGATTGTAAATTGACTTTTATGTTGCTTCATGTGTATGTAGTGTGTAGGCGCCATCGTTTGTTTTGTTGTGTTGTCGAGTACTTCCATAGCTTTTTTGAGCGATTGGTTTAGTGTCTCTAGTCCATCTTTTCCATTGATAGAGTTGATGTTAGGTTAGAAAAGTAAAATATTGAAAAGAAAAGAAAAAAAAAGTAAAATATTCCCTAAAAATAAACGTTCGCCCGCAATGTATTTTATTTTTAAATATAAAGATATATCTAATTTAGTTAAAAAATTCTATTTTTATCAAAATTATTTATAATGTGAGTCGTAAACTTTTTACAATTTAATTTTGACCCAAATATTTGTTTTTTTGTTAAAGAATATGTTATTTACTTAAAAATATAAGGTCTTTTTAAATTGTTAACAATTTTTTTGATAAGGTACCTTTGAAATTTGTCAAAATAGTTGTTATTTTATGCCGTATTATTTTTAGATGTTATGTCATTATTATATAAGTAAATTTTTACAAATTATATTTTTCATTTTAGAGTTTACACATGTTGAATACATGTATATACTTTACAAAATATATATGCATTACTGGTTCATTCAATTCAGGGTGAAATATCGATCACCGCATTAGAAAAGTAAAATGATGAAATATAGTTTCACCAATTTAGGGTTAAATTTTGACTATTTTGTTCACTATTTTATTTAAATGTTGACAATTGGAACGTCGTTCATAAGCGAACGCGTTCAAAAAATCGTAAATCCTAAATATTTTTATATTGGCTTTAGATTGTCGTTTCTTGTTTGCAAGAGTCTTTGTTTAGCGCTTGTAAGTTCCCTTTGAGATGTTTTTTCTCCATCTATGAATAAAATTTGTTTCTTAAAAAAAAATTAAAAAAAATAATTTCGTAAATATGAAAAAGTATTTGAACATTTATTTTCGGTCAGGATTAAAAATATAGATTATGTACTTTTAGGACTTAAAAAAAATATTGATTATGTATATAAGACAACAAACATTTCGTTTTCATTTTTATTCCCTATTTTCAAATTAAAGGGACACGTGACATGCTATGATTGATTGATATTTTATGAATATGAGTCCGCGCGAGCGGCTTTATTAAGAAATATGGACTAAAACAATAAATAAAATGTTTGTTGTCCTATTTCCAAAATACATATTACAACATATCCTAAATTTACAAAACCCCTTAAAAATATGGATCAAATATTCAAAAGTCTCTCAAACATTTTTTAATACACATTTAGTACAAGCATTTTATTTTGTACCACAAAGTCTCTTATTTTGTTATCTTTAAAGGTCCACGTCAGCGACATGGTAAGAAAATAAGGGACATTTAAAGATAAAAAAAATAAGAAACTTTTTTGGTACGATATAAAAATACTTGAATAATATATGTATGAAAAGAAGTTCAATGAACTATATTTGGTATATGGTTCTAAAAATATTTCATCAAATTGACCGTAAAGGCTTTAGTGTGAAATAAATGATATATAAGCAGAGAAAAGACACAGACTGCATATATTTGACGCAAAATTTTTTGAAATGAAAGAGTAATATGTACCAATAATGTAGATTTGATAACTCTATCGGCGTCGTAACCATGAACTTCAGCACCCTCAATACTTGAAAGCATCACATCAATGAAATCCTTTTCATGATCCTTCTTCACTTGTCCTAAGCTTCTCATTTTTTTGTGCTCTCCTAACCAACCCTCTACTATATCATCCATATCTTCGGCGCTTTCCTTCATGGCCTTCTCTTTGCCACTGAAATCCAAAAATCTCAAATATGGTAAAGCATCCGCCATCATAACCGATGAAAAATACTTAAGATATATCCTCATCGAATTTCGAGCCCTCTTTCCGTCATCACCCGACATTCTCTTCCCGGCTAGCACCCTACCCACTATGTTCAAAACCAAACTCGAAATCCATATCTTCAGATCCACCTTCACCATATCACCTTCACCCTTTTTGTTTTTCACCCAAAACTCGTACATCTCTCTCATGGATGTATCAACTTCGGATACTCGGATGTGGGCATGAAGGTCCACTTGTTTGTTGGAAAGAAGCTCATGACTCACAATCTTTCGCACATAGGCCCAGTATGGACCATAATCGCTGAACGCGAACACAGAGTAGTTATAGCACATGAGCTCTGTTGTTATGATTTTTGGACGGTTTGCCAAAGCCTTGTCGTTGGTGGTGAAGCATTCTTTTGCCATCTTCGCATCACTCACCACCAAAACTGGGCTTGAACCCATTCTCAATGTGAAGATTGGACCATATTTGTCAGCCAATGCCCCTAAGGATCTGTGAGGAACCCCAATGCGAACCATAAATGGAAGGTGACCGATGATAGGCCATGCACCAGCTGGTTCAGGTGTTGCTCCCTTTTTTTTAGTGGAATTTTTTGATATCCGGTAAAGAAAGAGGACAACAGTAACTGTTATGAAAAAGAATGTGAGAAGGGTATTCATGGCGGCTTGTTGGATATATGGTTTCGAGTGTGAAGAATGATGCAATAGCGTGCTCATATTTATACACAACAAGCCCCGCAATTTTACTTAAGGTAGTCAACTTGAAGAAAAGTCGAGTCTATGGCACGGCTTTAAAATATTTCAAGTTGACAGGCCTAGTTTCGAGTGTGAAGAATGATGCAATAGCGTGCTCATATTTATACACAAGCAGCCCCGCAATTTTACTTAAGGTAGTCAACTTGAAGAAAAGTCGAGTCTATGACATGGCGTTAAAATAATTCATGCAGTTTTGAACATTCAAAAGAACGACTTGTGTTTATAAAATATCTGTGGCCGGCGGCTGTGAGAATAAAATGTGGGGTATATTAGTATTTATATATATTTTTTGAATGAAATAATTGATTTGGGTAAGTGGTCAAGCGGTAAGTTTGTGAAATTTTGTGCTTGAGGTCACGGATTCAATCTCTAGAAAGCACACTAAATATTAATAGTATTTGATTGGGCGTTCGATCTTTTGGGCTTTGGGCTTATCTTGAGACCTCCGATTTTTTACCCCTTTATTATTTCATTTTTAACTCTTTTTAAACCCGTTTTTTAAATTTGACTTAGTCTTTTAACATGACTCAACTACTCGTTAGTGGAGATATTAGTGGATTAATTGAGTAAAATCTCTACCCGTATTGTTTACTAAATTCTGTATAAAATAAAGGCTACAGCTTTGAAAAGGAACACAAAAAAATTCCATCTCTCTGACTTTCCGTGCAAAAAATATTATTAGCCTATTTGGGAGTGCTGGAGTATCCTGAGAGTTCAAGATTCTGCATAGTTGTTGGTGACAGAATCTGATCGTTGAATAATGGAAGATGTTTGTTCAAGAATCTGACAACATTAATATCAGCGGGGAATTTCACCTTTAGGACCGTGTCAAACACAAACCTCGATCGATAAGTTCTTCCAATTTTATCATTTCGTATCTGGGTTTTTTCTTATATTCTGCATATATTATTTTCAACAATCTAAAGGTGAAGTTATGTTGTTATTCTGCAACCTGCCATGGAAAATCCTAATGCAAAATACTCTGAAAAATCTGAACTGTTTGATGGAAAGAATTTTAAGCGATGGCAAATGAAACTGCAATTTTACCTAACAACTCTTAAGGTCGTTGACTTGATTCCATCTGCTTGACCATCTGAACCTGAAGAACTGGTTGTTTGAAAATAAAGAGATTATATGTGTAGGAATTATATTCTGAATTGTCTCTGTCTTGAACTATATGATGTCTATTAGTCATATCCCACTGCTAAAGAATTATGGAAAACACTGGATAAAAAATATGCAACTGAAGATGCTGGGTCTATAATATTTGTGGTTGGAAAATTTTTGAATTTTAAAATGGAAGATAATAAATCTATTGTATCACAACTTCAGGAAGTACAAATTATTATTCATGAAATTCTGGCCGAGGGTAATAGCATATGTGAGGGGTTTCAGGTGTCTTCTATAATTGAAAAACTGCCACCTTCTTGGAAAGATTACAAAAATGGTCTTAAACATAAGAAAAAGGAGATGTCACTAGAAGATTTTATAGTTCATTTGAGAATTAAGGAAGAAAATAGGAATGTAAAACTTAAGGAGAAAAATTATGAATTCAGTTCTAAGGCTAATTTGGTCGAGGGGAAATCGAATAGAAACCAAAAACAGAACCAGTTTAAGCTTAACTATTCAAACCAGAGACATGGGCACCATAAATCAAACAAGAATTCGAGGTCCAACCATAAATTGAACATATAGGTCAATGCTATGTGTGTGGAAAACCAGGTCATTATGCTAAAGATTTCAAGTTTAGGAAGTGTCAAAATGTCAAGCCTGAAGCAAACGTAATCGAGGAAGGAAACTTTTCTGCTGTGGTGACCGAGGCAAACATTGTGAGTAACATGACAGACTGGTGGCTTGATTCTGGCGCTACCAAACATATTTGCAGCATGAGAGGTGCCTTCACTACCTTCAGTGCTATGGTTGAGGGTGAACGTCTGTAAATGGGAGACTCCTCTTTATCTAAGGTTGAGGGAAAGGGAACCGTAGTTTTAAAGTTCACTTCCGAAAATGTTCTTACCTTGAAAGATGTTTTGTATGTCCCCGAGGTTAGGAAGAATCTGGTGTCCAGTTTTATCTTAGTTAAGAAGGGTTTTAAAATTGTTCAAGAGGGTGATAAGGTAGTTGTGACTAAGGGAGGTGCTTTTGTGGGTAAAGGTTATGTTCATGAGGGTCTTTTCAAACTAAATATAACCGTGGCTGATAATAATAAAACATCTACTTATTCTGCTTGTTTGATTGACTCTTCTGATATGTGTAATTTTAGACATGGTCATGTAAATAAGGCATCCATTAAAAAATTAATATTTTTAGGAAACATAGAAAAATATGATATTTCTTCCAACTCAAAATGTGAAATATGTGTTGAATTCAAATATGTTAAAAAACCTTTTTTGAGTGTCGAAAGAAGTTCAACTGTTTTAAGTTTAATACATTTTGATCTTTGTGATTTAAAAGGTTATGTATCACGTGGTGGAAATAAATACTTCGTTACTTTTATAGATGATTACTCTCATTATTGTTATATTTATCTCCTTATGAGTAAAGATGAGAGTTTCTCAAAAATTATTTCTTATAAATTGGAAGTTGAAAAATAATTGGAAAAATCCATTAAAACATTAATATCCGATAGGAGAGGAGAATACACCGGTGATCTTGATAAATATTGTAAAGAAAATGGGATAATTCATCAAGTTACTCCTCTTTATTCACCCCAATCTAATGGTGTGGATGAAAGAAAAAATAGAACTCTTAAGGATATGGTAAATTCTATGTTAAGAACTTCAAGTTTACCTTATAATATGTGGGGTGAGGCACTTCTTACTGCTTGTTATATTATTAATAAAATATCTTTTAAGAAAAATGATAAAACTTCTTATGAAATTTGGAAAAATAGAAAACCTTCTTATAAACACCTTAAAGTGTGGGGGTGTCTTGCTAAGGTTTCAATACCCGTACCTAAGAGAACTAAACTTGGCCCAAAGACAGTTCATTGTGTTTTTATAGGTTATGCTAAAAATAGTAATGCATAGAGGTTTCTTGTAATTGATTCTCAAAATCAATATATGGATAAAAATACTATTTTTGAGTCAAGAGATGCTGAATTTTATGAGAAGAAATTTCCTTTTAAGGTGAGAAGTGAGAAAACTAGTAGTTCTGTTGCAGTGGCTCCTAGTGTTAGAAATAAATCATCGGATTCAGAAGAAATTGACGTTAGAAAAGGTAAAAGATCTAGGATAGTTACTTATTTTGGTCCTGAATTTTAGCATACTTAATGGAAAATCACCCGGTCACTTTTTGTTAGGCAATGTCCTCGCCCGATTATATTTTTTAAAAAGAAGCTACAAATAGTGAATATGATTCTATTATTTCTAACAACACATGGGAGTTAGTTGACTTGCCTAAAGGATGTAAAACTATTAGATGCAAATGGATATTTAGAAAGAAATTAAAAGCTGATGGTTCTACTGATAAATTTAAGGCAGGATTTGTCGCTAAAGGCTATAGGCAAAATGAAGGATTTGATTGCTTTGACACTTACTCTCCTCTTACTAGAATTACATCTATTAGGCTATTAATTTATATTGCTTCGTTACATAATCTGATAATTCATGAAATGGATGTTAAAATGGCTTTTTTGAATGGAGATATTGAAGAAGAAATTTATATCGATCAACCTGAGGGGTTTGTAGTCCAAGGCCTAGAAAAAAAAGTAGTTAGACTTAAAAAAAATCTTTACATGGACTAAAAAAAGCTCCTAAATATGGCATGGCTTTAAAATATTTCATGCAGTTGAATTTTACACTTGCCTGTCAATTCAGGATTTGAACATTCAAAAGAACTATTTGTGTTTACAAATTATCTTTCGTTGGCGGCTGTAAGAATAAACGATTATAATATATATTTTAAAAACTGGATAATAAATATTTTATTTATAATTTTAGTTTTTATTTTTTAATAAAGTTGTTGGCGCGAACCCATATTTTGCTTTTTACGTTAATCAATCACAGCATGTCACGTATCCCTTTAATTTGAAAATATGGACTAAAAATGGAAACGAAATGTTTGTTGTTTTATATCCATAATCAATACTATTTTAAGTCCTAAAAGTACATAATCTATAGAATAAAATGGGATTTTGCCAAGCTAACCAAGTACACGTTTCGACTTTTCAACTCCTGCCTGATATGGAGACTACATCTAAACCGTTATATAACTTTCTGGTTTTGGATGTACAAAATAATTAGGACACAATTTTAACGTATATATTAGATTGCACAATGCGGGGTTAGTTTTTTTTTTTTTTTGGTTAGCGTAGCATAAGGTGTCCGAGCCAGCTTACACGTACCTCAACTAATCTCCATTCGCAGTTTGTGGCTTTCGCTGGCAAAGCATTATTTTGACAGTGTGAGGGATCAAATTCGGGACCAAACCCAATCCACACAATCCACCTTCAAGACTGTCCCAGTGGCACCCTTATACCATTGGGCCAAGAGACTTGATTATGCGTGGTTAGTTGCTTCTCAACAAACCAAATACAATCTTAACAATCTTAGCGTCCCACCTGTACTTCATGCAGCACAATTTATATAAAAACAGTTTTATAAGAAAAACATCATTTATTATAAAAACAGTTTTTATAGAGATAATTTTTTTTTAATTAAACAGCTACAAAACAATCTGTTTAAATAGTCAACATAAATTTTTATTTATAAAAAAATAATTTTAATAAGAAACTATTTAAAATTTTACAAAACAATCTGTTTAAATAGTCAACATAAATTTTTATTTATAAAAAAATAATTTTAATAAGAAACTATATAAAATTTTACCTTATTTGCTCCATGTTGTGTCTCTATAGGTTTCTTTTTTTGGGTTTGACATCTAATTCATCACAAAAATGTCAGTTTGTAGAACAATCCTAATTAGATTAATAATTAACATCTCCAACACTCATCTATGGAAAAAACATTGATGTCTTAAATTCGCGATTGGTTAGTGCCGCTAACGCGGACCTACATCATTTAATAAACGTGGGTCCGCGCCAACAAACTAACCAATCCCGAATCTCAAACATCAAAGTTTTGATGTCTTAGAGACGTTAAAAGTTTGCCCCCATCCCTCTCCCCCCCCCCCCCCGCGCCGCGTGTTTGTTTTATATAGTTGACAAATAAAACTTCCCCATGAAAACCAGTTTCTTAAAATAATAAATACATTAGAGTTTTTTTTTAAAGTAGCATGGATTTTTTGATAAATAAATTAGTCTAATAATGTACAGTTCTTTGCAATAAAAAATATTTTATTTATATAAAAGTAGTTTTCTAAGAGAAACATCTTTTATTATAAGAGAAAAGATACACGAACACATCTTCTAAAAAATATTTTTTTCTTGGAAAATTGCTTTTATATTAAAAAATTGTTTTTTATTAGAAAAAACTCTACATTATTAGATTAATTTATTTTGTCCATAAATTTGTGCAAAATAAAAAATATAATTTATTTATTATTTTAACAAACTGTTTTTCACTTTTTTTTGTATCGGGTCTTCGGATTAATGCGAGGAAGTGAAAGTTGATTCCGATTGGGGGTGAGGGCGTTGTTGAGGAGTTAGTTGGCATCCTCGGTTGTAGGAATGGGTCCCTCCCTAATACTTATCTTGGCCTGTCTCTTGGAGACGATATGGGACCCAGTATTGGAGATAATGCATAGGAGACTGGCAGGTTGAAAGAACGGGTTTCTTTCGAAATGGGGGAGATTGACGCTGATTAAGAGAACTTTGTCGAGCCTGCCTACATACTCCATGTCCATTCTGCCTTTGCCTGTTGCTGCTCGTAGTCAAATGGACAAGCTCAAGAGAGATTTTTTGTGGAGAGGCACTGACGATCGTTTTAAGCACTGTCTTGTAGGATGGGAGGAGGTCTGTAAGCCCATTAAGGAAGAGGAAGCGTGTGTGAGAAACTTATCTCTTTTTAATAAAGCTTTATTAGGGAAGTGGCTATGGAGGTTCCATCGGGAGGAACATAGTTTGTGGAGAAGAGTTGTTGGGGCCAGAGGGGGTAGTTCTCAACGGGGTTGGGGGTTGGTGCTGGGGAATTTTTTTCATGACATGGGTTTGTGGATGCATATAGCGATGGAGTGGTTGGAATTCTCCAGACGCACAGAGTTTATTTTGGGGAGAGGCGAAAGGATCAAATTCTGGAAGGATATGTGGGGGCAAACAGGGGTATATAGAGGAGCTCTTTCCTGGGATTTCAGCTTAGGAGGGGATCAGGATGATTTGGTGGTAGACCAAATGACTGTTATAAGCTAAGGAGTGACTTGGAATACAAGGTTCATAAGGAGGCTCTGGGACTGGGAGCTTCAAGCGGCAGATATGTTCTATGAGTGGTTGGTTTCGGCCCCCCGTCCGACGGTTAGGGAGGATTCATTGTGTTTGAAGGGGGGATGGTTATAGGTGTTCTCAGTAAGAGGTTACTACTTGATTCTGAGGGGTAGTTGAATTCCCAGTCCATGTTTCCCTTGTTAGAGTATTTGGAAGGTTAAAGTGCCGATGAAGGTTAAATTCTTTTTGTAGACAGCGGCTAGAAAGGTCACTCTGACGCTAGAGTGTCTACATAAGAGAAGTTATCGTCCGGCTAGTCGTTGGTGGTTATGCAAGAATGATGAGGAGAAGAAAAATTACCTTCTACTTTAGTGCACGGTGACAAGAGTTTTGTGGGACATTTTTCTTGCCCTTACCAGGACCGCGTGGGTTATGCCAGTGAGGACGCTCTTCGAGGGGTGGAGACCCTCGTGGGGGTGGCTGGGTGACAAGCGTGTGTGGTTTAGTTCTTCACTACATTTTTTTGAACCATTTGGAAGGAGAAGAATATGAGATGCTTTGATGGCATCGAGACTGCGCCTTCGAGTCTTCGTTATCTTTTTTTTAGCACCCTTCTTACTTAGTTTAAGGAGGGACCTCACATCACGACTTAGGATTTTTTTTTTTTTTTGGAGTTTGTCGAGGAGCTTATCTTTGTTTTGTAGTATGGTTTCCAGTTTCTCGGAGTTTGATTGTATTTGTTCCTTTTATTAGGTTTGTTGCTTTGTATACTTCATGTATACGGGTTCGCTCCTTTAGCATTGGTTTTATAATATCATTTATTTATAAAAAGAAAAAAGAAATAGAAAAAAACATTTTTTTGATTTTTTATTTAAAAATTGGGAAAAAATGTTAAATATTTTTTGAAACAGTTTAAAAATTGTTGGAAGCTTTTTTTTCAAGAAAAACATTTTTTTTATTTCATAAAAATAATTTCTTTTTAAAAAAATAAGTAAAAATAGTTTCATTTTTTTTATTTCATAAAAATAGTTTCTTTATAACATAAGAACGCAGTTCGAATTAGCCTAGAAATACCGCAGCACTCCCTATGACACGTAGTCAATCAGCACAGTACCTCCCTCAAGCGGTACCTATTGTCGGCCCAGTACCTTCAACGACACCTAGTTCAGCAGCATAAATTCCCAACAAAATATGTCTTGGGTTCCACAAAAACAACTCATATAAAAGTAATTGGGGTTATGAACTGAAAAACAAAATCTTTGAACCCTTAAATGGTTGCAGAAGAATACAAAAACTAGAAAAATGTATTATGTTAAAAGCAGTGATTCTCCACCTTAAAACAAAAAGTCTGATGTCCAATATATAGCAGCAATTAAGGCGATGATGTGTCAAACTAAAAGACATGTCGATTGAGCGACATACATCGTCGTTTAAGCGAGACTATATCTCGTTCGAATGAGATGCGTCATCATTTGAACGATAGAGGCAGTGATCCCAAAATAAGCTCCAGACATTGATAAAAGTTGAAAACCTCAAAAAGAAAAACTTGTTACGAGATCATAAAACGTTTTATATAAAAAAATGTTTTTAAAACCAATTTATTAAAAATTCAAAACCATTTTTTAGAAAAATATCCCAACAGTTTTAATATGAAATGTAAATGGAAGTTAAACATAATTTTCCAAAATCGTCTTGTTGTGCTTGAATGTTGAAGTCCACTTGTAATTCGTATCCGTCTTTTGTACATGTAAGCTTCCTTAATTCTTCGTCGACTTTAAGCAGTATACGACATAATTAATTATGACGGATAATGTCCTTACAAGGGGGGGTGTCAACCACTATAGGTTCAGCCATTGGCGGTAGTGCCAGCCCTGCCAACGCTACCAGCTCCACCTCAGGTTCAACAACCACATCTATAATATGGATGCATATATTACCTCGCATCAGGAAAGGGACCAGCGCCAGCCTAAAAAGCGATAGTATGATCTCAAATTCCTTTATTTATTAAGACTTACTTAGTTTAGTACTAGTGCACATTACTCCGTAGTAGATACTATATCGTTTGCAAATTGGGGAGGGCAGACCTTATTTTATCTAAGTGCATCACATTGTTCTACACGCAAGCTGATGGGCGGGAATGAATAGTGCCTCGTGTGTAGGGGTACAAGAATTGACCTCGAGAGCACTTTGATTTTCGAAAAACTTATTTCCTTAAGTAACGTTAGATTATGATAACATCCTAGGGATGGATTTGCAAGAAGACCATAGGTGTTAATACCAAAATTAGTATGCTGATATAGACGAATAATAAGAGGACACGTGTCGATCTACGTGGCACAATAGCGACGAGGAAGTTTATTTCCCCGACCAAGTCATACTCACTCCGAGTAACAAGTGTACTCCGAGGAATTCCAACTCTCTGAGGAACTCCTGGACGACGAGCAACTAAGGCGGTCCGAGCTGCATCTCGGCTACAGCATTGATTGCCAGATAATCAACAGTTCAACTATTCATTGAATGCGTATCATACAAGCGTATACTCTTAAAGGGCATTAATTGTTTACCTTTTCACATGTACAGCCTAAAGGCTATAAATACATTGTATCACCCTCATTCAAAGGGACGCGAATTTCTGGATAGTACTTGTAATTGAGAATTCCCAAACACTCAGCAATAACATAACCGTGGACGTAGGCCATTCTTATAAGGCTGAACCACTTTAAAATTCTTTCTCTCATTTATTTATCTGTGATTGAATAATTAGAGTGATATAATTTTTTACATCAACAGATTGACGCCGTCTGTGGGAACGATTGTTATTATCGTTTTTCACCAAAAATCATTCATCATCAATGGCAGATAATCCGGAATCTAGCAATCGAAACGCTGGAAATGCTGGAAATCTTCCAAATCCTTCTGCACCTCCAGATCTGGCTGGAATTATGACGAATCTGGCTCAAGGACAAACCGTCATGCAAGAGATAATGCGGCAACTCATACAAACCCTTCATGGCGGTGCACCTGCACATTCGGGATAGCGAAGTGGTCAGAGGCAAACCTATTTACTTTATTCACGATCCAGGCGTACAGATGCGTATCGTAATGAAGAATCTGATGACTTCTCTTATCAACCTGGGCAAACTTCATCAATACGGGCCACAGATACTGAGCAACGTATTACTCTTTCTCCAGAGAGGACCAGTGCCTTGGAAAGACTGAGCAGGGTGTCTCCTTTCAGTCGATTAGGCCCTAGGAGGAATAGGAGTCCACCTAAAGCCGTGTCGAGGAGATTTTGACAACCGTCAGATCTAAGAGAAGGATCAGCACAATCACGACCAGTTCCTCGTCAAGATAAATCTCAGGAGGCCACTTCAGAACAATCAATTTCTCGAACTAATAGGCCCGAGGAAGGAAATGATGCATGGAAAGGTTCCATTCAGCGGTTGGAGGATAGATTGGGAGAAATGGCTAAGGCGAAGAACCCCCTACAATGCACTTTTGTTCGAGGGACACATTTTGTACAGGCCATTGTGGATTTTCCTACACCGTCGAAAATTAAAGCACCTGTGGTGACCCCCAAATATGATGGAAAGACAGATCATGTTCTTCACATAGAGCAATATCAAGGTGCTACCGACATCTATGTGGTCCCCGCCGAGATGAGATGCAGGGCATTCTCATGAACTCTTACTGGATCTGCCCAGATATGGTACAATAATCTTCCTCAGGGTAAGATTTCAACTTTCTTTCAATTGGCCGAGTTGTTCATTGGCAATTTCTGTTTTGGAGCAAAACCAGTAAAACGAGTAGCACACTTGTTAAGTGTTAGACAAAAATCTGGTGAGAGTACTAGAGATTACATAACTCGTTTCAATAACGAGAAGCTGGAAGTCCTAGATTATGAAGAAAAGACAGCAATCATCGCCCTGATGAGTGGGTTGTTGCCTAATAAGTTGTATTACAACTATGTCAGAGTTGATGGCAAAAGCGGTCAAAATCATGAATGCCGAGGAGGCTATGGCTGCAAAGAAGAACATGGATAAAGAAACCAAGGAGGAAGGAGACAAATCTAAGAAGAAAGAGCATAAGGGCAATGGTGGTGACAAGCATTCCAAGAATAATAAGTCGTCATGGGAAGTCCTGAAGAAATTTGATAATTATACTCCTTTGAAAATGGGTATTAATCATGTCTTAGAAGAAATCAAGAATAGCGAGGAAGTAAAGTGGCCAAAGAAACTGAGGTCAGACCCTGACACGAGGAATAGGGAGAAATATTTCGAGTTCCATAAGGATCATGGCCATATGACCAAAAATTGCATAGCTCTTCAGAACGAGATTGAAACACTCATCCGAAGAGGGAAGCTAGCAAAGTATGTTGATAGGGGAGGTGAAAGAAGAAATAATGACTGAACTAGAGAGAGGTCTAGATCTCCTCGTCGAGCAGAAGAGAAAAAGAAGAGAGATCATGAAGATGATCCAGATGATGACCCCGATCTTCCCAAGAAACCTAGGCAGCCAGATGTGACACCCCGACTAATTAAATACTGGGTAGCTACTCCTTTATTAAATCAATACAAAATGCCAAGTTGGTTCAGTTAATAGCATCACTGTCGAAAACATTTTAATAGTTACTAACCATCCAGTATTTAAAAAGTAAGTTGCCAAATTTTAAGTTAAGTCTGATTAACATGCAATAAAAGAATAATGGAGTAACAACATAATCCATTCACCATAATGAAGTAATAAATAACCACGGAGTAATCAAAAGTCCGGAGGAAACTCCTCACAACAATCCCACAACTGAAAATAAAATGACAAGTCTGAATCCTGAATTAATACATGCCATAAAGTCTGAATACTGAAATAAATGAAAAGTCTCTAAAGAAATGGGCGACATGCCCTACAACTGATAAATGCTGAATAGAGAGTCAATATAGAAGAAGCGTCTACAAGCAAAGTCCTGTAACTTCCACAAACAGCTACAGCTCGTCACCTGAATGAGAATCCTAAGCATGGTGTCCTTGTTGTTGGGCACCTAAAATGGTTTTTACAAAAATAGATTTGAAAGAAAATGGGTCAGAGCCCGAAAGTGGAAATCATTTTAAAAACTGCAAGTGTTTTAATAACATTAAAACATTAAATGCAAAATACATGTTAGGACGTGCACTCACATGAAATTCTCACCTCTCGACTACATGTGCACTCCTAACGTACCGTACCCATCTACATGACATCTATATCTAACCAAACCGTAATAAGTTCTACCCCTTACTACTCAATCCCCATATTACATTCTAGCGTTATGAAATAAATAGAGGGCTTCACTTAAACTCAGATTCTCAATAAGTAATATAGTTCATTATCGGTTAACCCGTTATGTTTTCTCCAAACAATACCGTAATTATATTCACAATATTAACATGAAAGTTCCCATTAATTTAATGTATATTATTCACATCATAAATATACAATACAAGCACCCCGAGACTAGCTGCGGTGCACACATACTCTGCTATCCATCCCGGTACATCACGTACATAAGGATCACATATTCCGAATCTCTCAGGAATAGTTCTCAGATAACAACATCACAAATAATGGAGGCGAACACAGTCACATCACATGGGTGCACACATACCGGCGCTCCCATGATCAGCAGACTTATTAACATCCCAATAAGTCCTTCTCTGACCTATGTTCATCGAGGTAACCAGTCTAAATCCGGGCAACACAAGGATTAGAGGGCCCTAAGCGAACGCAAACCTCCCGCGATAGCAAGTATGGTAGGTATGTCATACACATAAAATCAATACATATACTAAGTATTCACGCATCATAGTAATCACCATAATATATTGGTGGTACACTTCTCGTTCTCGTACCGACATATAATACTACACAATTTATATGTTCCCGGTTAATATAAGTAATTAGGTCGTCAATAGTTCTCGCATCGTAATAGGCACTCACGTCCTAATCCATAATTTCCTTTAAGTTCAAACTACACTTCTAGGTTTTACTCCTCATTACATCCCAAACATCCCAAATCTATCAATTAATCATCAAGGGAAAGCTATCTCTACCCATACACAAGGTTACGGGGCACTCGGGATCAAAACAGGCTAAAAAGCCTAAACTGTCAACTCGTTCGAAGTCTCGTTCGAACGAGGCTGTTCGAATGAGAGTTCGTTCGAACGAACTGGGCTATCTAACGAGGTATCGTTCGAACGAGATTATCGAATGAACTTCACCCTCGTTAGAAGTCAAAGGTCAACTCGTTAGAAGCTCGTTCGAACGAGCTCGTTCGAACGACCTGGGCAGGTCTTCTAACGAGTGGCCAGTTTCGAGCCCAGAAATCCTTATTTCGTTTTTCCAATTTCTCTACACCTCCAATCTCATCCAAACATTAATCTAACGATTGTTTAAGGTTCCTAATTGTACCTAAACATACATAGGTCACATATTAACATGTTTGGGGGTGTTACTTCATCCTAACATCATTCAAATATCGAATCTCTACATATTTTTCCCAAATTTCAAACACATGAACCCTAGAATTTATAAATCATCAAGGAGCCTAATTAAATCCGTTTTTGGTTTCATACTAATTTTGATATCATCAGAATAATCATCAACTACAAATCTACATGCAATTTCCTCATCAGGAATGTAATTTCTATTTCCAATTTAATGGGTTTTTCATTAACTTCCAAGAACAAATCAGATTTTTATCAATTCCTACACATGGAAGAAACATTCTCTATAAAAACGAAATTAAATGACTTGCCTTAAGGGTAACTCTTGATTTGATGACGAATTGATGGATGGTTCTCTCTCTCTCTGCAGATTTCTCCTCTCCTCTCTCTCTACAAGCTTTCTTCTCCAAAGTTAATGGTGGCTAGGGTTTGTGCTTTAGAAATTCTTTTGGAACAAGTTTCAATAACTTCCGTAGCCTATTTGGGTATTAGTGGGCTTAGTGGGTTAATGCCAAATCAGATATTAATTCCCAATTTTCGTAGGTTTTAATTCCTAAAAATCCAAAATTACCAAACTACCCCTATACGTTGCCGGTAAGGCCTAAAAATTCCCCGGGACTCAAACTAAACCCCCGGCTAGTGTTTTCTGACTATTTCGACCCTTCCGGACGCATTGGCGCACTCAAAACGACCATACGGTTAATAGAACAAAAATTCACTTTTTAATTATCATAATTATATACCATGACGCGACTGTCACACGCGTCTCAACAAAATTTCCAAATTGCCGTATTTCAATCTCACGACAATTTTCATATATCAAAATTCATATATAATCATATATGCACATATAATCAAATACCAACTCACATCTCGCTAGTATTTTAACCCGAATTAATTTCCAATTAATACGCATTTAATTTAATTAATCCCATAAAATAAATATCACAAAAATAAGGGGGATTACATACTTCCCCCTAATAACTGAATTTCGTCCCGAAATTCGGAACTAGAAAGTTCCTGGTAAGAACAACTCTGGATAACGTTCGCGCATCTCATCCTCGCGCTCCCATGTGGACTCCTCAACATTATGATGTCGCCACTGAACACGCACTAACGGGACTATCTTTGACCGCAGTTTCCGCTCACTTCGGTCCAAAATAGCAATCGGCCCCTCCTCGTAGGAGCTACCAGGCTGGAGATCGATGTTCTCCAAAGCAATGTGAGAATGAGCCAAATCGTCTCTAAGATATTTCCTTAGCGAGGAAATATGAAACACATTGTGAATTCGATGCAAATGCTCCGGTAACCCAAGCCTATACGCAACCGGTCCAATCCGCTCAATAATAGGAAATGGTCCAACATATCTCGGTGCCAACTTCCCTTTCTTCCCGAAACGCATGATCCCCTTCATAGGAGATACTCTGAGCAAAACCTGGTCCCCCACTTGGAACTCCCTGAAGAATCTCTTCGCATCAGCATAGCTCTTTTGCCGATCCTGAGCTACTCGAATGCGACTCCGTATCAATTCTATCCTCGCCGAAGTATCCCGAATCACTTTCGGCCTAAGTAGTTTGTTGTCCCCCACCTCTAATCAACATGCTGGGGAACAACAAGGTCTACCGTACAACACCTCAAATGGAGCCATGCCAATGGTGAACTGGTAGGAGTTATTGTAAGAAAACTCCACCAGTGGAAGAAACTGCTCCCATCCACCCCCAAAATCAATGATACTCATCCGTAGCATGTCCTCCAACATCTGATTTGTACGCTCGGTTTGCCCGTCGGTCTGCGGGTGGTACGCCGTACTCAACCGCAATTCCGTGCCCATGGCCTCCTGAAAACTCTCCCAAAACTGTGAAACAAATATCTTGTCTCGGTCAAACACGATATTTAGGGGCACACCGTGAAGTCTCACTATCTCTGAAATGAAGAGATGGGCATACTGTCCCGCAGTGTATTCTGTCCTTACGGGTAGAAAATGAGCGACTTTGGTCAACCTGTCCACAATTACCCAAATGGAGTCATGACCTCTCTGTGACGTAGGCAACCCTGTGATAAAGTCCATGGATATGCTCTCCCACATCCACATCGGGACCTCCAATGGCTGTAGCAGTCCTGCCGGTCTCTGATGATCCACTTTTACAAGCGGACACGTGGCGCATTTAGAAACAAACTCGGCAATATCTCTCTTCATCCCGCTCCACCAATACTGTCGTCTCATGTCTTGGTACATTTTGTCCCCACCGGGATGTATCGCGAACCGTGAGCCGTGTGACTCTGCCATCACCTCGTGCCGTAATTCCTCCCCTTCTGGAACTACCAATCTCCCGTTGAAACGTAATCCCCCGTCTGAGCTAATGGTATAGGACTCGGCTCCCTCTGCTAATAATCGAACTATCTTCTCCTGATAGAACGAGTCATTTGACTGTGCCCTTACTACCTTCATGACAATCTGCGATGTAACGGTCATCACAGACATGAACGATCGGGCCATTGCATCCTGGTGTCCCGATTCCTTCCACTTGGCCTTCCACACCTCTGCCACTTCATCTGCTGTCCTACGGCTCAACGCGTCTGCTACTACGTTAGCCTTCCCCGGGTGATACTGGATATCAAATTAATAGTCCTTCACAAACTCAAGCCACCTTCGCTGCCGCATATTCAACTCCTTCTGCGTGAATAGGTACTGTAGGGACTTGTGGTCTGTGAACAATCGAAACTTCTCCCCCAAAAGATAATGTCTCCATATCCGAAGGGAAAATACAACTGCTACCAACTCCAAGTCATGAGTGGGGTAATTCTTCTCATGAGGCTTTAGCTTACGGGAAGCATAAGCTATAGCCTGACTCTCCTGCTGCAATACACCTCCAAGTCCTTGTAAGGACGCATCGGTGTAAACTAAATACTCAACTCCCGGTCTCGGTAATGCTAACACAGGTGCTGAGGTCAACTTATCCTTCAATTCATCGAATGTCAACTGACATGCATCACTTCAGATGAATGGCACACCCTTACGAGTCAGATGTGTCAAAGGACCTGCTATCTTTGAAAATCCCCGAATGAACCTCCTGTAGTATCCTGCTAGGCCCAAGAAACTACGGATTTCCGTTGGTGTCATGGGCTGTCCCCACTCCCTCACCGCGGATACTTTCCCCGGATCAACAGATGTTCCCCGGTCGGAAATAATATGTCCCAAAAACTGGACCTCCTTCAGCCAAAATCCGCATTTCTCATATTTTGCATACAGCTCGTTCTGACGTAGCGTCTACAAAACCTGCCTCAAATGCTCGGCGTGCTCCTCCTCTGTCTGGGAGTAGACCAGAATATCATCGATGAAGACAATGACAAACTGATCTAGAAAATCCCTGAACACCCTATTCATCAGGTCGATAAACACGGCTGGAGCATTGGTCAAACCAAAAGGCATAACCCGAAACTCGTAAGAACCATATCTCGCTAAGAACGCAGTCTTCGAGACGTCCTCCTCCCTGATACGCAACTGATGGTATCCCGATCTCAAATCAATCTTCGAGAAGAAAGAAGCTCCTCTCAACTAGTCGAATAAGTCATCGATTCGAGGCAACGGATACTTATTCCGTATCGTGACCTTATTCAACTCTCGGTAGTCCACACACAATCTCAGTGAACCATCTCTCTTCTTTACGAACAACACAGGGGCACCCCACGGTGAAGTACTCCTCCGAATAAACCCCTGACCCAACAACTGCTCAATCTGATCCCGTAACTCCCTCATCTCAGCTGGAGCCATACGGTACGGTGCGCGTGCTATAGGTCTCGTATCCGGTAATAAATCTATAACAAAGTCTATCTCTCGACTGGGGGGTAGGCCTGGTATCTCCTGAAACACATCAGAATAGTCCCTGACAACTGGGATCGAATCTAAAGGAATCACAACCTCCTTAGAGGTATCCTCCTCTAGGTAATACAAATGAGCGGTCGAGCCTCCCTCTGGGCGAGGCATCGCCACTACAAACATTTCTTGTCCCGGAATGGCAAAAAAAATGCTCCCACCGAAGCAATCAATCATGGCTCTATAATCAGCGAGCCAATCTATACCGATAATCACATCGTGAGCATGCATATCTAATACTAACATATCTGCAGGTAATACCAGACTACCAATCTCTACCCCTCCTCCCCGGCATATAAAGAAAATAAGTGACCCACTCCCCAATGGTGAGTCTACACACGTCACTGTGCTCTCTGCTGTGGCTAACAACCCTAAGGCTTTCGCAAAATGTGTAGCTATAAAGCAATGTGTTGCCCCCGTATCAAACAAAACCCGACCCATAGTACCATGGATAGGAAACATACCCTCAATTGCGGGTGGTTCCTGCGGAGCTGCTGCCTGGTGGACGTTATAGACACGTCCATACTGTAACTGTCCCTGCTGCACAGGAACTGCTGGAATGGCTGGAAGAGCTGGCACCTGGGCTGGAGCTGGGAGGGCTGGTGGAAAAAGTGGCCTCTGTGGCTCATGTCGAGCACCCTGCTGCTGCTGCGGGGCCCTGCCCCTATCAGGACAGTCCTGGCGTTTATGGCCAGTCTTGCCACAAATAAAACACTTCCCCGGGAAGTTCCCCCCTCTCTGTCCCTGCTGTCCCCGGCCCTGGTGGCCGTTACCTTTCCTCCACTGGCCCTGCTGGCCCTGCTGAAACTGGTGTTGACCATTCTGACCCTGCTGGTTCTGATGGCCGTTCGGACCCTGATGGCCTAGCCGGAAACCTCCCTGTCCGTGCCTGAAATTTCCTGACTTGAACCTCTTGTGATCCCCCTGCTGGGTACCCTGATCACCCTGTCTCTGCCCCTGAACAGATTATGCCCCACTGACACCATTTCCCCCAGTCCTGCCCTGATGGCTGGACTCTCCTGACCTCTTGCCTTCAGTCATGTGAAAGCGATGATCCTGGCAGTGTAACAGTGCAACGTTAACCACATCAGAATAAGTGGCTAACGAGAGGTTCCCTAACAAGTGCTAACGAATCCTCCATGTCAACCCGTCCGTGAATTTCTGTATCTTCTTCTCCTCTGTCGGTATTTCATCCGGAACAATGTTCAGAAGATCAGTAAATTCGGCCTCATACTCAACCACAGTCTTACCCTCCTGCCGAAGGCTCATCAACTTCCTCCTCATTTCCGTATGAACAGCTGACGGAAAGTACTTGCGGTCGAACCGCACCCAGAACTCCTGAATAGTGAGAGTGTCTCTCTCCTCCATGGTGGTAATAGACTCCCACCACTGCAGTGCAGACCCTACTAGCTTAAAGGTAGCTAGTATCTGCTTCTGGATATCTGTGCACTCATACATCCTCAAGTGCCGCTGTATATCCTTCCTCCACTGACTCGAAACTACCACATCGGAGCTACCTGCGAACTCCGGAGGGTGTGCTTTCTGAAAAGCATCACGTACACGTTCCCAAGCATACGGGAATGCATGAGCTTGAACTGGCGCGGCTATCGGTGCCTGATCTGGTTCCTGCTGAACTACAGCTAGTCCGGCATTTTCCGCCTGAGCCACAATGGCTGCAACCTCGGCGGCATTCATCGTGCCCTGAACTGGTGCGGGCTGTGGTTCTGGCGTTGCATCCCTGGGAATCCTTTGTGCACGTCGTAGAGGCATCTGAAATAAGAATGAAGTTTATAAGTTCGCAGTTATAAACTTAAAATAGCTGAAGAACGTAGCACATACAAGAGAATACAACAGTCCTAAAATATAGGGCTCTATATCAAAGAAAGCTCAGCGGAAAACATAATAAGCCGTATAGATCCTAAAGGACACTAGAACCTGAAGCTCTGATACCACCTGTGACACCCCGACTAATTAAATACCGGGTAGCTACTCCTTTATTAAATCAATACAAAATGCCAAGTTGGTTCAGTTAATAGCATCACTGTCGAAAACATTTTAATAGTTACTAACCACCTAGTATTTAAAAAGTAAGTTGCCAAATTTTAAGTTAAGACTGATTAACATGCAATAAAAGAATAATGGAGTAACAACATAATCGATTCACCATAACGAAGTAATAAATAACCACGGAGTAATCAAAAGTCCGGAGGAAACTCCTCACAACAATCCCACAACTGAAAATAAAATGACAAGTCTGAATCCTGAATTAATACATGCCATAAAGTCTGAATACTGAAATAAATGAAAAGTCTCTAAAGAAATGGGCGACATGCCCTACAACTGATAAATGCTGAATAGAGAGTCAATATAGAAGAAGCGTCTACAAGTAAAGTCCTGTAACTTCCACAAACAGCTACAGCTCGTCACCTGAATGAGAATCCTAAGATGGTGTCCTTGTTGCTGGGCACCTAAAATGGTTTTTACAAAAATAGATTTGAAAGCAAATGGGTCAGAGCCCGAAAGTGGAAATCATTTTAAAAACTGCAAGTGTTTTAATAACAATAAAACATTAAATGCAAAATACATGTTAGGACGTGCACTCACATGAAATTCTCACCTCTCGACTACATGTGCACTCCTAACGTACCGTACCCATCTACATGACATCTATATCTAACAAAACCGTAATAAGTTCTACCCCTTACTACTCAATCCCCATATTACATTCTAGTGTTATCAAATAAATAGAGGACTTCACTTAAACTCAGATTCTCAATAAGTAATATAGTTCACTATCGGTTAACCCGTTATGTTTTCTCCAAACAATACCGTAATTATATTCACAATATTAACATGAAAGTTCCCATTAATTTAATGTATATTATTCACATCATAAATATACAATACAAGCACCCCGAGACTAGCTGCGGTGCACACATACTCTACTATCCATCCCGGTACATCACGTACATAAGGATCACATATTCCGAATCTCTCAGGAATAGTTCTCAGATAACAACATCACAAATAATGGAGGCGAACACAGTCACATCACATGGGTGACGCACATACCTACGCTCCCATGATCAGCAGACTTATTAACATCCCAATAAGTCCTTCTCTGACCTATGTTCATCGAGGTAACCAGTCTAAATCCGGGCAACACAAGGATTAGAGGGCCCTAAGCGAACGCAAACCTCCCGTGATACCAAGTATGGTAGGTATGTCATACACATAAATCAATACATATACTAAGTATTCACGCATCTTAGTAATCACCATAATATATTGGTGGTACACTTCTCGTTATCGTACCGACATATAATACTACACAATTTATATGTTCCCGGTTAATATAAGTAATTAGGTCGTCAATAGTTCTCGCATCGTAATAGGCACTCACGTCCTAATCCATAATTTCCTTTAAGTTCAAACTACACTTCTAGGTTTTACTCCTCATTACATCCCAAACATCCCAAATATATCAATTAATCATCAAGGGAAAGCTATCTCTACCCATACACAAGGTTACGGGGCACTCGGGATCAAAACAGGCTAAAAAGCCTAAACTGTCAACTCGTTCGAAGTCTCGTCCGAACGAGGCTGTTCGAACGAGAGTTCGTTCGAACGAACTGGGCTATCTAACGAGGTCTCATTCGAATGAACTTCACCCTCATTAGAAGTCAAAGGTCAACTCGTTAGAAGCTCGTTCGAACGAGCTCGTTCGAATGACCTGGGCAGGTCTTCTAACGAGTGGCCAGTTTCGAGCCCAGAAATCCTTATTTCGTTTTTCCAATTTCTCTACACCTCCAATCTCATCCAAACATTAATCTAACGATTGTTTAAGGTTCCTAATCGTGCCTAAACATACTTAGGTCACATATTAACATGTTTGGGGGTGTTACTTCATCCTAACATCATTCAAATATCGAATCTCTACATATTTTTCCCAAATTTCAAACACATGAACCCTAGAATTTATAAATCATCAAGGAGCCTAATTAAATCCGTTTTTGGTTTCATACTAATTTTGATATCATCAGAATAATCATCAACTACAAATCTACATGCAATTTCCTCATCAAGAATGTAATTTCTATTTCCAATTTAATGGGTTTTTCATTAACTTCCAAGAACAAATCAGATTTTATCAATTCCTACACATGGAAGAAACATTCTCTATAAAAATGAAATTAAATCACTTGCCTTAAGGGTAACTCTGGATTTGATGATGAATTGATGGATGGTTCTCTCTCTCTCTGCAGATTTCTCCTCTCCTCTCTCTCTACAAGCTTTCTTCTCCAAAGTTAATGGTGGCTAGGGTTTGTGCTTTAGAAATTCTTTTGGAACAAGTTTCAATAACTTCCGTAGCCTATTTGGGTATTAGTGGGCTTAGTGGGTTAATGCCAAATCAGATATTAATTCCCAATTTTCGTAGGTTTTAATTCCCAAAAATCCAAAATTACCAAACTACCCCTATACGTTGCCGGTAAGGCCTAAAAATGCCCCCGGACTCAAACTAAACCCCCGGCTAGTGTTTTCTGACTATTTCGACCCTTTCGGACGCGTTGGTGCACTCAAAATGACCATACGGTTAATAGAACTAAAATTCACTCTTTAATTATCATAATTATATACCATGACGCGACGGTCACACGCGTCTCAACAAAATTTCCAAATTACCGTATTTCAATCTCACGACAATTTTCATAATTCAAAATTCATATATAATCATATATGCACATATAATCAAATACCAACTCGCATCTCGCTAGTATTTTAACCCGGATTAATTTCCAATTAATACGCATTTAATTTAATTAATCCCATAAAATAAATATCACAAAAATACGGGGTATTACACCCGAACGAGAAGTATTTTCAATACACTTTGGGTCATTTGATTGTAATGTCATTACAGGAGGAGATGCAGGAGGAGGAGATCTTACTGCAGAAAGAAAAACTTACCTCGGTGAGGCTCAGGCCTGCTCGTACATTCAACGAATAAATTTGGCTGAGGAGGATCGCCCGAGGAAGATAAACAAAGAAAAGATGGTCATTGGTTTTTCAAAAAACGACCTTGCAGGTGTTCGTTACCCTCACGACGACCCTTTGGTGATCAAAATGAGGATGAAAGAAGTAATGATTTCAAGGGTTCTGGTAGATAATGGTATTTCGGCAGATATCATGTTCTACTCATGCTTTGACAGTTTAAATTTAATAGTATCTCAATTGGAGCCTTATCACAGACCCCTCCTGGGTTTTGCTGGCGAGAAAGTTTTTCCACTTGTGACGATCAAGTTGGATATATTCATTGGAACTTGGCCTCCTTATCGAACAGAAAGAATACGCTTCTTTGTGATGGATAAGAATGTGCAATCAGCTTACAACATCATCATGGGAAGAGTTGGTTTGAAGAAGTTCGAAGCAGTTCCATCTACAGTACATCAGTGCTTAAAATTCCCAACAAATTTTGGAGTAGGAGTTGTGAAAGGTGATCAAAAAGTAGCTCGGGAATGCTATTATTCATCTGCCGAGCAAGAGGAGCTTGAAGAGTCAAGGAAAAAGACTACTACCTACCAGGTGGATGACGGTACAGAAATTGAAACACTGGATCCTAGAGATGAATCCCAACTTGTAAAAGGACAGGTGGTGGAATCTACAGAAAATGTTATTCTGGACGACGAGCATCCTGAACGAATAACCCAGATAGGATCAACGTTGGATGCCTCAATAAAACAGGAGTTGATAACTTTCTTGCGAAACAGGAAGAAAACTTTTGCATGGAGTCATGAAGACATGCCAGGAATAGATCCAAACTTCTTATGTCATGAGCTCAATGTGAATAAGGAGATCAAGCCTGTAAAGCAGAGAAGAAGAGTATTTAGTCCCGAGAAGAATCAAGCTATACAAGAGGAGGTCGAGAAGCTCCAGAAAGCTCAATTCATTGAAGATGTGAAATATCCAGACTGGTTAGCCAACGTGGTGATGGTAAAGAAGAAAAACAATAAATGGAGAATGTGTGTTGATTTCACTGATCTCAACAAGGCATGCCCAAAGGATTACTTTCCATTGCCCAAAATTGACCAGCTAGTGGATGCTACTTTGGGGCACGAGCTGCTCAACTTTATGGATGCTTACTCTGGTTACAACCAGATCAAAATGAAACCTGAAGACAGGGAAAGTACTTCTTTTATTACCCCTAGGGGAACTTATTATTACAATGTTATGCCTTTTGGTTTGAAAAATGCAGGAGCGACATACTAGCGGCTGATGAACAAGGTTTTTGCCGAACAAATCAGTTGTAATATGGAAGTTTATGTCGATGATATGCTAACAAAGAGCAAGAAAGCTGCTGATCATCTAGTTGACTTAGGTCAGACCTTTGATCAACTGGATAAATACCAGATGAAGCTCAACCCGACGAAGTGCACATTTGGAGTACGAGAAGGAATGTTCCTCGGATACATCGTCAACCAGCGAGGCATTGAGGCGAATCCAGAAAAGATCAAAGATCTTTTAGGGTTGCGATCTCCAACGACGAAGAAAGAGGTGCAGAGTCTTACAGGACGAGTTGCAGCGCTCAACAGATTTGTATCCCGAGCAACTGATAGATGCCTCCCATTCTTCAAAACACTTCGAAAAACTTTCGAGTGGAATGATGAATGTGAAAAAGCCTTTCAAGACTTAAAGAAATATTTGGGAACACCTCCACTGTTGTCCAGGCCAGTAATGGGAGAAAAGTTGTACTTGTACCTGGCAGTATCAGAGAATGCAGTCATCTCGGCATTGATCAGAATGGAGAATGGAGTCGAGAAGCCAATTTATTACACAAGTAAGGCTTTCCGAGGTGCAGAGATAAGGTACCCAAAGCTGGAAAAATTGGCATTGGCATTAATTGAGGCAAGTAGAAGAATGAGGCCATATTTCCAAGCCCATACCATCGTCGTTTATACCGACATGCCATTGAGACAAGCCCTTCATAAGCCAGAAAAATCAGGGAGACTGATGTACTGGGCAATAGAGCTCGGTGAATATGATATTGTGTACAAACCCAGATCATCATTAAAAGGGCAAGTTGTAGCAGATTTTATAGCAGAGTTTACTTATCCTGATACCCCCGAGGAACAAAAATTGCCCGCTGATCAACCTGTGGTTGTTACAGGATCATCAAACACAAGCTCAGACCAACTCCGGTTGGTAAAAGAGCTTGTGGATGTTGAAGGATCATCAAATTCGAGCTCAGACCAACTCCGATTAGTAAAAGGGCGAGAAGAGATGATCGACGAGGAACAAAAGTTGCCCGCTGATCAACTTGTGGATGTTACAGGATCATCAAACACAAGCTCAGACTAACTCCGGTTGGTAAAAGAGCTTGTGGATGTTGAAGGATCATCAAATTCGAGCTCAGACCAACTCCGGTTGGTAAAAGGGCGAGAAGAGATGATCGACGAGGAGCGAAAAATATCAGGGGAGGATGAAAGGAAACAACAAATATTTCACCGAGGAACCTTGTCAGATAAGAAATTTGAAGACGAGTTACCTACATGGAAATTATATGTAGATGTGTCATCTTTCACAACAGGTTGTGGAGCAGGGGTTGTTTTGAACACCCCAGACGAGATTGACATGGAATACGCCTTACGATTCCAATTCAAAGCTTCCAATAATGAGGCTGAGTATGAAGCCATGATAGTAGGTCTTAATTTAGCAAAGATTATGGAAGCTCAACAAGTGATGGTATTCAGTGATTCTCAATTAATTGTGAATCAGATGATGGGAACATATGCAGTTAAAGGAGAACTAATGGTCAAGTATCATGCAAAGGCGATGGAGTTGTTGGCAGAATTTGATGACATTCAGTTGATCAGAATACCAAGAATGGAGAATGCACGAGCAGACGCACTGGCCCGACTAGCATCAGCTACCCGTACCGAGCTGCGAAGAACGATACCAATTGAAGTATTAGAAAGTCGAAGCATAGATGAAGACTTGACGATGAATATTATTACCCTTGATTTAGGACCATCTTGGATGGATCCCATCAGGGCATATATTGAGGAGGGAGAATTACCGGAGGATAAGCTCGCTGCCAAGAAATTGAAGTTTAAGGTTGCTCGGTATGTACTAACTAATGGTGTTTTGTATAGACGAGGAATTATGGCAGGTTTGCAAAGATGTGTACATCCCTCCGAGGTGAAAGAATTGATTGAAGAGATCCATGAAGGGTCCTGTGGAGCCCATGTAGCAGGTCAGACTCTTTTGCAAAGGGTGATGATGCAGGGATACTACTGGCCAATGATGAGGGTTGATTGTATAGCCTATGCGAAGAGATGTGATAAATGCCAACGTTTTTCCTCCATCAGACGAACTCCACAAGCATTGTTGACACCCATAACTTCCACTTGGCCATTTTCCATGTGGGGAATGGATTTGGTTGGACCACTTCCAACGACCCGAGGAAGATTCAAGTATCTTGTCATCGCAGTGGATTATTTTACTAAGTGGGTAGAAGCTGAGCCACTTATTGATATGACATACGAGAAGGTGTACCAGTTCGTTTGGAAGAACATCATCTGCCGATATGGTCTCCCTCATGCCTTCATCACAGACCATGGAACACAATTTGATAACGAGGAGTTTGCCGCCTATTGTCATCAGTCAAACATTTTGAAGATTCATTCGGCACCAGGCCATCCTCAGAGCAATGGACAAACTGAAGTGACGAATAGAACATTACTAAATGGTTTGAAGAGGAGGCTAAGTGAGGCTAAAGCTAATTGTATTAATGAGCTACAGTCAGTATTGTGGGCTTACCGAACAACTCCCCGAGCAACAACTGGAGAATCACCATATATGCCAGCATTTGGAAGTGAGTCCGTAATACCTGCCGAGTTGGGTCTTCCAACACACAGAGTGCTGAATTTCAATTCCCCAGTCAGCGATTTAATGAGGAGATTAGATTTGGACATGCTCGAGGAGGTTAGAGAAGAGGCATCCATTAGAAATGCTGCTTACCAACGACGAACAGCTCTGTTTTAGAACAATAGGGTGAAGAAATGCGACTTAAAAGAAGGAGATTACGTGCTAAAGAAGGTCATTCAGAAGCACAATAAGTTGGAAGCAATCTGGCATGGACCTTACCGAGTTACAGAAGTTGTTCGACCAGGAACTTACCGAATAGCAACTCTAGAAGGAGAGGAATTTAAGAATGCATGGAATGCGGAACACCTACGCAAGTATTATCAGTGATGTAAAATGTAAAGCAGTTCCATCAATATGAATAAAATGATGATATTTCTCCATCTTCTCTCCTTTTATTGAAAGTTTTTCGGGGAATACTAGTGTGTAACACTACGCTGCTCGGCAGTAAAAACAACACGATAGTTCAAACTCAGACCAACTCTGATTGGTAAAAGAGCGAGAACAAATATACTCCTTTGGTTAGGAGGCGTACACTAGCTAAGACCAACTCCGGTTGGTAAAAGAGCGAGAACAAATATACTCCTTTGGTTAGGAGGCGTACACTAGCTCAGACCAACTCCGGTTGGTAAAAGAGCAAGTGGACATGATAGTTCAAACTCAAACCAACTCCGGTTGGTAAAAGAGCGAGAACATACCATACTCCTTTGGTTAGGAGGATGATACTGGCTCAGACCAATTTTGGTAAAAGGGTAAGTGGACATGATAGTTTGAAATCAGACCAACTCCGGTTGGTAAAAGGGCGAGAACAACACTCCTAAAAATGCCAATCTCGGTTGGTTAGGAAACAAGATATGCTCTCAAATGCCAACTTATGTTGGTCGGGAGGTAAGATTATTCCAGAAAATACAAAAGTTTCTCGAAGAATAAAATATTCCAAACTGAACCAAGTATGGTTGGTCGGGGATAAAAACCCACTAACTGTAGTTGGTCGACGAGGAGAAAATATCCCAAACTGAACCAAGTATGGCTGGTCGGGGATAAAAACCCACTAACTGTAGTTGGTCGACAAGCACAACTTAACAACCTTGGTTGGTTGGAAAAATTTTCAACATTTTTATACTCACTACTTTATTATTAAGTGATTGAGAAACATTACTGATACATGTAACTTTTTATTACTAAGTTGGTCAATGAACCACACAATATTGTTATGCAAGCACAAATATAAAGTGTTTGACAAGTACGAGACAATAGAAATACAGATTTGCAAACAAAAATGAAAATCTTTCATAAAATTCAAAATAAATTACAAGTTAAATTGATAATTACATGGATATGTATACTAACTGTTACATCAAAAATTCCTATTCTATTGGTTTTTTCCCCTCAACTTTCAATACAGGTTCCTCGCCAGCAGGCGGATCATTTAAAGACTGAGGAGAATTGATGAAGTTTAAATGCTTCAGCATTCTGACATTCATTATTGAAGGTGTGTCCAATAGATGCTCGGGACGAGATACATCGATCTGAGAATGAAGATTGTAGTCACCAAGGTATTTTGCAATTAAGCCCCGAGGAATGGCACGAGCTGGGATCCATTCCATGTCCAAATTATAAGGTGGCACAGGCAAGTCAAGTACCCCAGGATCATAATAGTCCCACAGGTAGTGTCCTTGTTCGAGCTTCAGCACGCACAAGGCATTCAGCCAACCTTTCTTGTAGCCCTCATTATTGGCATTCTGGATACGATCATCTAAATGGAATAGTGCCTCGTTGTATCCAGCCATCCAGAACTCCCTGGGCTGTTTGTGGAATTGAAATGTTAACCTATCAAGCTTATTGTGAAGACTCTGGATGAAAAGTTCATTAGTCTCCAACACCGATTTCTTTGCAGAGAGTTCTAGTTCCAGTTCTCTAACTTTCTTGGACAATTCAGATAAAGCTTGATTTTTTGCCATCAATTGAAATGCTTGGTTTTCCAACGATGATTGAGTACGAGCTTCTTCAACAGTACGAAGAAGAGTTCTTGATCGACCCCAAGTAGGTGGAGTACTTTGTTCCTCGACAACATCCTGAGCAACTCTTCCTCGTCCACGAGAACCTCTTCCTCGTCCCCGAGTAGCAGTAGAAGTACCCGATCTTCTCAAGGTATCCAACTCTTGCCTTAATTTGGCATTCTCAACCTCTAAAAATGAAAATCCCTCGTCAGTCACTGGGATTACAGCTGTTGAAGAAGAAGCTGCAGACTTATACTGTGCTAGCTCTTTCTACAAATTGTTATTCTCTTGCTCCAGCAGCTCGGTAATTTGTCTACATGCTTCAACTTCACCCCTTAGGGTTCTCTCCCTGACATCGTACCCAGCAAGGATCTTTTTATGGCCCTTCTCGGCAGAAAGCTGTTGATACCTCTTTTCATACCCCTCATGAAACATGGCAGTTGATTCCTTGTACTGATTCTGAAGATCTTCTAAAGTACATTGAAGATCCTCGATCATTTTATAGTAAGCCACATTATTGGCCACAGCTCGGTCAAGTAATCCCTCCAGGTACTGGTAAGCTTCGACTGCCTGCTCTGAAGCATCATGACCAAGGATGTCGGCAACTTCTGATGCACTCAGTTCTGTGTGACCAGCCTTATAATATTCATGACATTGCTGCATCAGCTTTGTATCATTAGCAGATAACAAATCCATCCAGGCTAGAAACTAGTAGAGAAAGAAAAAGTAATCATCAAAAAGAAGATCAGGGCAGAGTACAGATAGAAAAGAGACAATCGTATGGAAAGAACTCAAATTTTATTAGATCATAGTGTAGAGTTACAAAGATCTTGGTTACACGTAAGAAAAAAGAAAAATAGAAAGAGAATACCGAACAACTTCACACCTTTTCCTTGTCTCCCAAGACTTTCTCGGGAGGCTGGGACGAGGAGCTCGGTTGCTCAGTGGTAACAATGAGTTGGTCGGCTAAAACTGGAACTTGTTCAGGAGGAGCAGGCAGAGATGAAAACTCCTCATCGGCAGGCTGAGTAAGGTTTGGATCAGCCACTACCATTGAAGATTCTTCTGAGGCAGCTTCGTCCTCTTCTTCATCTTCAATATTTGGGGGAGGACCAGGGAGATGCTGTTGAAAGAGTTCTGAATCCTCATTAACCTTCAATTCTTGCAGGGCAGCAACCCAACCATCTCGGAAGTATTTAAGACTCCCATACTACACCTGGGCCATCATTGCTGCTACCCCCCTGTTCCATCCTTTATCCCAACCAGTGCGAAAAGATTTTTTCAGCACCACTTTTCTTTTTATTTTCTCCGAGGAGAGCTTCTCGGTTAGAAGATCCTCGGTGGCCTTCAACTTAGCTTCCACCTCCTCCTTCTGGCGATTTACTTCTCGTAGAAGAGTTAGCTCTTCCTCAGCCACTTTAAACTTATTTTCAAGCTCCCCAAAATTTGTGAGCTTCTCGGCATACTTCTTGTTCTCTTTCTCCAAGTCTTTCACTTTATTTTCCAAACCCTTGGAAACTTCAGCGAGCTGCACCTTCTCTGCCTCAACTGCAACCAACTTCTTCTCCCAATTACCCTTATCCTCGTCATACTTTTGACGGGAGTCCTTCAAAGATTTGGCCAAACTCTATAAAGCATCCTCCACTCCGGAAGAGGAGCTAGAAGCCTTGATCGCTTCATCTTTCTTCACAATGGTGTTAAAATAACTCACCAGCTGAAAAAAGAGATAATGATAAGTCAGCACAGAGATATATGTATTGATGGAAAGAAAGAAAATTCAGAATATGAGAAACTTACCGAAGCAATGTGACGAGTAGCCAGGGATGTAAGCATATCCCTAGACATATTCTCCTCAATTCCTTGGACTTCAGGAATGGTCCAAGTCTTCACCGAGCTCATAGCAGAGCTCGGAGGAATAATAGTTGGAACACCAGCTCCACTAACTGGGAGCTGGGGGATGGTTTCAGCCAAATTGATCGAGGAGGATTTCTTTAGTCTCCTCGGTGGCATTTCAACAGTCTCAACCAAAGAAGAACTTTTAGTTGGGAAGATGGTGATCACTTCCACAGGTGCATCCTTCTTGCTCGGAGCCACTAGGGGCTTCTCGGCAGCCTTCTGAAGAGCAACAGAAGGGGTAGCATCTACTTTCTTTGTCCCATTTGGGACTTCATTCTTGTTTCTTTTTCCATCTCCAGCAGAGGTAGTCTCCTCGAAAATAGCAGGAACTCTTCTTTTGCCCATTTTCTGACTCAAAGGAATATGAGAGTCTGGTGAAGAATCCTCGGGAACTGGCACTGGTTCACTAGTGCTAACCACAGGACGAGCAGTAAAGGATGATGTATAGCTCCTATACTGCAACAAGTATGAAGCAGACCTGATGTGCTCGTCTGCGACTTTCTGATGCAAACTCCAGATATGTTTCAAATGCTTAATATTAACTTCTGTTTCTTTTGGAGTCTTTCTTTTTCTGTCAACTGCAAACAAATACATATTGAAATGTCAATCACACATTTATTCAAACATAATGAAATCATAATTTCAGAAATAAAATAAAATGAAAATAACCTATCCCATTGCCATATGGAGGGCATCTGGGACCTTCATATACTTCATCTCCAACCAAAAGGGCATGTGGCCAATTTTTGATAACTACCCCATGTTCAAAATAATCCCAATTAGCATCAGGGAGGTTGACTACTAAAGCCTTATTCAAAAATCTAGTTTTTAAATACTAAAAATTATCTAGAACAGCCCATCTATAACAGTACATAATCTCATGAATTCCTATACGGGTTCCATGAGTTTGATTTAACCTATACACCCCATTAACTATTCTCCATGTGTTGGGGGCTATTTTTGCAGGAACAACATCGAAATAATGACAGAACTCTAAGCGCAAAGGGTTTGGTGGAAAAGAAAATCCACATTCAGCAATAAAGAGGCTGGGGAACCAATGTCCCTCAGCCAAACGAAAATAATTTGAAGGCTCAGAAAGATCCTTCAGAGTTACCCAAGATGGAATAGAAAAATCAGAACGAAATTTCTCAAGAGATTCAATAACATAAACCATGGTGAATAAAAGAAATGAAGAAGAAGGAAGAAGATCTTACAGGAAGAAGGGAGATCTGTTGACTACGAACGAAGAAAAGGATAAACGCACAAGAGAGAGAAAGACTATGGAAAACTCGAAAGCAGAAATTGGAAAAGGTACAAGACGGTGGGATTGTCTATGAAGTTTAAATACTTTGTCTTGGGAAACGGCGAAAGAAATGATTACACAAAGGAAACTATTACGCTACCGGCGGCTAAAAGTACAAAAAGTGCACGAAGATCGAAGCGCTTATAAAAATTCAAAAAGGCGGATTCTGCGAATTCGAATACCGAGAAAATGCTCCTAAAAGCAAGGAAGGTTATTTAATATTGCCATATACCGAGAAAGAATGTTCCATACTCCTTAAAGTTAGAAATATGAAACATTGGGGGCTTCTGTTAATACCAAAATTAGTATGCTGATATAGACGAATAATAAGAGGACACGTGTCGATCTACGTGGCACAATAGCGACGAGGAAGTTTATTTCCCCGACCAAGTCATACTCACTCCGAGCAACAAGTGTACTCCGAGGAATTCCAACTCTCCGAGGAACTCTTGAACGATGAGCAACTAAGGCGGTCCGAGTTGCATCTCGGCTACAACATTGATTGCCAGATAATCAATAGTTCAACTATTCATTGAATGCGTATCATACAAGCGTATACTCTTAAAGGGCATTAATTGTTTACCTTTTCACATGTACAGCCTAAAGGCTATAAATACATTGTATCACCCTCATTCAAAGGGACGCGAATTTCTTGATAGTACTTGTAATCGAGAATTCCCAAACACTCAGCAATAACATAACAGTGGACGTAGGCCATTCTTATAAGGCTGAACCACTTTAAAATTCTTTGTCTCATTTATTTATCTGTGATTGAATAATTAGAGTGATCTAATTTTTTACATCAACAATAGGGTTTTCTTTAATTGTTACAAGACCGTTTAAAATTAATTGCTGAATGTAGTGTGACTAGTTGGCATTAATGTTTATTTTCACGACGGAAAATACTAAAGTAATTGTGACACATTGAGTCTAAAAATGGTTAAATGGGTGACTATAGTTCCGAGGGAGCCTTATAAATTAATTGAGAACATTATAGACGTGGGTCCTGGACTGATAGATCTCAGTGATCGACAATGCTATACATTATTGTATTAGGAGGGTTCCTTATTTGGATTTCACTTGGGAGACATCCCACACATGACAGTAACAAATGTCGACAAATGATAGATGTTAGACCCTATGACATTTTGGGTTATTTTTCTTTGTATAATTAAATGGGTTAATTTATTGGGATTTTGTGTGTCCCTTAGGCGATATGAGACTTTAGTTGACAATGGGCAAAAGTTGGAATTTACATGATTACTGCACACATTTATTTTTATTCCCATATTCTTCTAATATTGGGATGATGGGCCTCAATAACGGAATAATTCCTAAAGTAGTGAATCGGAAAGTTTCCTTGTTTGGATTATACTTGCGAGAAGTCTCATACAAGAAATTGGCGAAAGTTGGGAGTTGAAGGAACTCAGATGCTATGATCATTATTTTCTTTCTCATACTCATATGTGGTGGTATACTTGATATGCATGGTAAAAATTAGATTTATATGTGTCATTCACCTTTTTTAATGTTATATGTGTACATATAATATGGAATACATTAACACCCTAGTGATGTTATGATAGGCATGGGTGAGCCTTTTCTTTTATCTCATGGGATATGGGTATGAACTAATTGGGTGTAAAACTTGGGTTAATAACGCAGATTAAAATTGGTACTCTACAACAATTCCCCCTCCCTCGTCTTTGACAGGCTTTTCATTTGTAACTCTGACAAATTACAAACCCTAGGTCATTGCTAACTCCCTCTATCTCCCGTTTGGACTAATCGACAAACCCTAGGTCATAGGCACTCCTTCAATATTCATTGTACGAATCCACATCTCAGCGTGGGAACAAACCAATGTTCGATTCTAGCACTCCGTGGTGACCTTTTAAAGGTGAATTTCTTTACATACAAAATTTATTTGAGATGGCGACGAAGAAATATTAGATCTCAGTGTGGAATGTTTTTAGTTTCCCGATGTTATGTAATTTTGTGTTGTTTACTTGTTTATGTTCATTTATTTGTTTTAATTAGTTAAGTGATGTTTACTTGTTTATGTTTAATCATTATACGTGGCCACGTCTTTCATTATCAGGTTCATTCTTCTTTTCATCTCCCTAGAGGGCTTTACGTACTCCTTTGGGTGGATTTTATGGGTGCAAATCAAGGGATGTATAACTTTCGAATCCATGATAGACTAACCAAAAGTAGCCTTGTGCTTCCTCAATATCTCTAAAAGCTTCCCTTCTTTCTATATATCTAGGTCAGATGAGACAATAACGGGATATGTCTCATCCTCCCCTAAATGATCATATTTTACATTTGAAGGTAGCATCTTCAATTCGAGTTTTGGATATTTGATATTGGAAGGATCCTCGTAAGATTCCTGCGGGGGTAACTCTTCAAATCATGAAACCTAACTTACACTTCTCATATCGTCCACATTTTCTCCCTCACCTACCATCTCCCTTATCATACGCATCTCACGATCATACTCTAAATACTCTCTCTTCTCCTCAACACTCATCACTAAACACGCCTTAAGTGGATCCTCAAAATTATTACCCACAAAATCCTATTGTACTACCTCCTCAATAAGATCCTAATTGTGTAGATTGTCTTCATTACCCATTTTCGTGGTTATTTTTAAGATATTCATTTCAAGAGTCATGTTCCCAAAGGTTGATTGCAATTCCCCATTATGCGTATTAATTAACGCGTTAGTCATATCTAGGAAAGGGCGACCAATAATGATGGGATATGGTGGCCTGACGGGGAGGAGGTGTGACACCCCGCCTAATTAAATACTGGGCGATCACTCCTTTATTAAATTAAATCAAGGTAAACAGTTGGTTCATTCTCAGCATCACTGTCGATAAAAATAAATTTTCCAATTTAACACCCTAAATAATTAAGCTAAGTGTCAAAACCATTTTCATACATAACATTCCAAATTTTATTTAAAGAAAAAGATTTATTTATTTAAAAACAACATTTCTACAATTAAGAATCACCCCACAATAAACCTGGAACACAATCCAATTAATTTAAAACATTCGTAAATCAAATGTCAACATGCGAAATATAAAGTAACACAATACAAAATGAATAAATCCATAGTAACAATACTAGAAATAACAGAAGTACAAATGTCCCAATAACAATGAAATAATGGAAAGGGCGACAGATGCCCAATAAATGAGAATGCTAGAAGTGGAGTCAAAAAAGGAAGCCGTCTACGCAAGTGACCTGCAACTCCCACCTAAGCTGCAGCACGTTCCTCTCAAGGGATCCTAACCAAGACACCCATGTGGCTGGGCACCTGAAATATATACATATATATACAAGAGAGAGAGAAAAAAAGAAACGGGTCAGAGCCCGAAAGTGTGTTTGATTTAAAATATGTTTAGCAAGTATTTAAATTGGTACAGGCCAATGCAACAACATATTAGAGCGACACTCTCTTGAGAAATTCTCACCTCTCTTCTAATGTGCATGCCTATCGTACTAACCTTCCCAACGGTTTATCTTATCATTTTATCATACTAACCTTCCTAATAATTTATCTTATCATAAGTTACTCATAAGATTTCAAAACCGAACAATATCATTTTTTAAAAAGAATACTTCCAATTAGCAGCACAACTCTCGTTGTAGCTTTCATTAATTTATAAAGTTTCCCAGTGACATATTATACTTTCACAAAACAAGTATTTACTATATGTGTCATCAACCATGTCCTACTTATCAAATCACAGTAGGCAGTTTCAAATTTCCAAATCTCATATATATATTAACTACTCGTATAATATATATAAAATAACAACACCCCAAATAAAACTATGGTGCGTGCATACTTCTACTATCCAAACCCCATACCACTCATATCAAGGGGAATACAAGTTCGAAATCACTCTCGAACTGTATTAACACATACACAATCAATATCGAGGCGAAGCATAGATTCCAAGTCTCTAAGAGGATGGCACATACTCGCGTCTCTTAGGACCGTCTGAACTATCAATTCGATAGCCTGTACCAAGGATATCTATCTTCTAGGGTACAAGTTAATATCCCCCATAAAGGTCCCATCGAGATAAGACTGTCCCAGTGCGGTAACCTCAAGGATAGCAAGTAGCGCGGTATGTTTTTCACATGTATATAATATATGTACACACAATCATATAAATATACCACATTTATCATATTAATATAGGTTCTTCTCGTCACCCATAATTATACCATTTATCCTAAATTTCACATTATTAGTATTACGTATAAGGTTTCATCTCTAACCTTAACTCGAAGGGTTTTCTCACCTATTACGTGACATTCGTGGACTCTATCCTTCCAAGTAGAAAATTCAGTAAGTATACCTCTATTTACTATCGTAGCTATTCGCCACAATCTCTCACTTGAAATACGTAGTTTCATCGTTTATTATATAATTATCCCAAAAAAAACAAGATTCTCGTCTTATAATAAAGTTCCCAACACTTATTCATATGTCCTACTGGTCCTTCCTATTTCCCAAAACATTTCATTAAGAATACCCAAGAATTATTTCGTGATAAATTTAATTTAACTAATTAAATAAGGGAAATAGGAGTCTGCCAGGAGGGGTCGATCGATCGAGGTCTGGGGCTCGATCGATCGAACCTTCGATCGATCGAAGCTCTAGGCTCGATCGATCGATCAAGCAGGTCTACGAAAATCTGCAGAAATTCAGTTACGGGTTTCATCTCCAAATTTACACCAAATCCATATTTTCAAGTTCCAATCATCCCAGAATTCTACTACTAACATTATAACAATATACCATATGTTTCTAACGTAAGGCATGTACATATTCATCATTTAAACATGGATTTTCAACCCAAAATTATATCTAATTATCAAGAACCCTAGAATTTTCTTAAACATTTTCTAACAAATCTTTCTCCAGAATTTGTTTCTTATGATCATCAAAATTTCATTGATAATTTCCTCTACATGGCAAGGGTTTCCAGAATCATCATATAAATCAATACTACATGGATTCTCCTATCACAAATTGGGTTTTCTTCCATAGTTTTCATCACAAATCATTCATAAACTAATATGAAGATTGCACCAACGAAAATACATAAGAAATACTTGCCTGGGATTTTTGACGTTCTGATTTGCAGATTTTTTGGTGTGGTTGCGTAGCCCGTTGCGCGATCTACGCGGTGGTGGTGGTTGTGGTGCAAACGGATGACTTTTGGGGCCTTGGTTTGCCTTGGAGCTTTCTTCTTCCCTCTCCTATGGCCGTCACTTGGTTTTGAGTTTTCTAACCCTAGCTGACTAACCTAAATGGCTGATATAGGTTGCTGAATTTCGTGAGTTTAATTACCCAAAAAGGTGAAATGACCAAAACGCCCTCCCGGGGTACCAATTAAGCCTAAAAATGCCCCGAGACCCAAACTAAACCCCCGGATACACTTTTCTGACTATCTCGACCCTTCCGGACGCGTTGGCGCACTCAAAATGACTATACGGGCAACTTATAAAATAATCACTTTTTTATTTATCAAAATTTAGTCCCGACGCGACACGAGCACGTTCTGACTTAAATTTCCGAAATTGTCATTTAACTCACTCATGACATTCAATATAACCAATATAATATATTACTTTGCTCATTAGTAATATTCAACAAATTTCCCATAATTACTAACTCTCGTCACGTTAATAATTATAGCATAATTAATTTCTGGATTTTTATTAAATAAATCACTCACATTAAATTTAATAAATCCCCACATTAATATAGCATAAAAATACGGGGTATTACAGGAGGGATCTGTGTCCCAAATGAAAAAATCTACTAAAAAGTAGAACGTGTCAACTTGGGTCATCACATCCTCGACTACCCCATGAGGAACCTTCAAGAAATAATTTGCAAGTTGGAGAGTGACTTTTATGGGCTTAAGATCTCCTAAATTGAACTTTTTTTTAGATTGAATAGGGTAGAATGTTGACACTCGTCTCTAAATCAAACAAAATTCTCTCTATTGTATTCTCTCCAATGATACATGAAATGGAGAGGTCTCCTGAATCTTTGTACTTTGGTTGGAGGTTGCTTAAAAGTACTGAGCTAACATTTTGTGCAAGAAAAAACTTCTTCTTTAACTTTAAATTTTGTTTCATCGCGAGCAAGTACTTCAAGAATTTAACATACACAAAAATTTTCTTTATAGCGTCCATAAACGGTAGGTTCAACTTCACTTGATTAAGAACCTTTAAAATGTCATCACGGGAGGCCCCTTTAGGAGGAGGGACAAACCATTGAGGGTCTGGTGCGTCTATCAGGGGTTTTACCACCACTTCAATCCCAACCGTGTCTTCTTTCTCACTCTAGCTCAAGGGGCATCTTCAGCCTCTTTCGTGTCGGGTGAAACATCCCTATCTTTTTGTACATTTTTTGGGGAAGGTGACAAGTCAACAACTCCCCCACTATATACAGTGGTTTCAACTTTACATTGCTTTTCAATTTCATCGGGATTACAGCTTAAAAGGTTATGACCTTGTGGAGGTTGTTGTGCTTGAGAGGGGAATTTCCCTTTTTCTTGGACACTCAAAGAGGATTTCAACTGATACAAGGATGCCTTTGTGTTCGCAAAGTTTTGAGAATTTTGGGCATTAATTTCCGACTAAGTTTGAATGAATTGGGAAAGAGTGTCCTCGAGACTCCTTCGTTGTGGAATCACATAAGGCACATGAGGAGGGACTTGTATTTGTGGTTTTGTTGAAATTGTATGAGTGGTGGAAGTTGTTAGCAACGTGTTGATTAGGACTGAACGATGCATTCACTTGCCCATAATTAAAAACGGGATGGTTCTTCCACGAGGGATTATAAGAGTTCCAGTTAAGGACGTTAAAGTTCCCTTTATAAGCTCCCACCTCTTTAACTTTATCTTGAAGCATAATTTTGTGGGCGGGAATAGTTGGACTTTCTTTCATGAGATGTCCCACCTCACAAATAGAAAAATATCCTCCTTTAAAGCTCGAGATGGGCTGGATATATCTCTCCTCTTGCTTCCACCAAAGTCATCTGACCTATTGGCTAATTGATTTATTTGAAGCTTCAGCTTGGTCTCCTTGTCCAATTAGTAAAGTCCGAAGGAGGACGGGTCTAATGATGTGGTTCTAGCCATATGTGGGGTATTCAGATCCGATGTGTCCCAAGATTGAGTAGTCTCGGTGACATACTAAAAGTGATACTCTGCATCATCCTTATCTAACCCGAAGAACTCTCCCAAACACATTGTTTCTATGAGTTGCTTTGAGCTTAGTGTAAGCCCATAATGGAAGTAGGAGATAAGTCTACATTTAATAATTGTTTCTATGAGTTTCTATGAGTTACTTTCGGCACATGTTAACCAACTTCCTGAACCTCTCCCAACACTTATCCAAGGGCTCATTATCCTTTTGTTTAAACGTTTGAATTTGAGCTCTCATATAGTTGGTCATGTGGGAGGAAAGGACTTTTGGAGGAATCTTGCTTGCATATCTCTCCACGTACCAATAGAGTTCAGAGCTAAAGACCAAAGTTATGTCTTGGCCTTGCCCTTAAACGATAAGGGGAAAATCTTGAGACGTATGACATCTTGTGTTCAAGATTGATCATTAAACGTTTTGCACGCCTCCTCGAAGTCACAGATGTGGAGGTATGTCTTCTCCAACTCCATGCTATGAAATATATGAAGAGATTGGATCATTCCATTTCGAAAGTTAAATTACCCTGCATTATACGGAAATATGATGCATCCCGAAGAGATGGCCCTCTCCGGATATAAGAAGTCTCTTATAGGGCGGTACATAATATCACCCTCTCCCGTTCCAAAACTTTCATTGTCCGACATCGCACTCACACTTGATGAATCACTACTCTCATCGAAGTTTCTAGACGCTTGACTAGGGGTTATCTGCTTTCGATATTTTTTTGCTGGAAATTTTTTTATGCATTTAACATATTTGTTATGATTTATTTTCTAATTTATTAATTAATTTCTTTTTAACAAGTTTTTTTTATCTGAAATCCGTTTCTTTCTTCTATTGGAAATTGATTTATTTTTCTATTAGAAATCTCTTCTTTAGTTGTTGTGCATATTTTTTTTATTGGAAATTGGTTTTTTATATTGGAAATACATTTTTTACTATTCATATCTTGTTTTTTGTAATGATTTGACATAGTTTCGAGATTTTTTAAATTTTTTTGGTAATTTTAATATTTTTGAATTAATTTTTTTATATACTTTCTTTTTTCAAATGATTTGAAATAATGTTTTGTTTTTTTGCCATTTTATACTTTTAATTTTCCCCCCAAATTTCTATATAGTTTTTTACGATTCTCCATATTTTTAAGTGTTTTTCTTCTATTTCAATGTATTTTTTTTGTAATTATTCGTATTTTATATTATATCTTCCGAATTATTCCTTTAGAATTTTCCAGATTTTAATTTTTTTTAGTAATTTTTCAGAATGTTTAAATTTTTTGTCAAAAACCTTTTAGGATTATTGATGTTTTAAAAATATTTTTTTAGTATTTTCTTAATTTTTTAAATATTTTTGTCGTTGTTGTTAGATTTTATTTAAAAATATGTTAGGACGAAAATACCTTCAACTTAAGTCATGTGCCACACACATGACTAACTTTTCTTATAAAAAAACTAACGGAGTTTGATGGTAAGGGTAATTTGTAGCCGTTTTCAATGTTTGGCGGGTTAAGTGCATAAATTTGAAGTTAAGTTGGTGAAGTCAAGGAAGGCCAAAGTTCAAGGTGCGTAATTGTAATTAACCCAAAAGCACATGTAAGAAGTTTTAAAAAATCATCCTTGTGTGGTTTGACATTTCCCTCGAGTGTCTCTAAATTGTGTGACATGGCCATATAGTGCGACATAGAGAGGTGCGACACAGTGATATATCCCATCTGCATTTGTCGGTGTCTGTGCTTCACTACCGGTGGATCCAGACACGAGTTAATACAGATGTGTCACGTCAATGTGCCACACAAAATGTATCGAAATTATAAGTTTGCGTAGAAGGACTCTTTATGTTTTTGCGAGTTATCTATCATAGCCAACAAACCATATTATTCACAGTTTTATAAGGTTTAGTCCCAATACCAATGTTTTGTTAGGCTCTACTCTCATATATTTCTTAATTGTATTAAGTTTCATAACCAACCAAAATCGCCATCAATCATCTTGTAATCCTCTCTAACGAACAATCTTCATTTTCGCTAAGAATGACACTTCTCCCATAGTTGTAACAATAAGACCAACAACTTAAAAAATAAAAACGTTGGAGTGAATACAAATGAATCTTTAAAATTTGAACTAAATACATATGATCCCGAATATATATATATATATACATATATATATATATATATATATATATATATATATATATATATATATATATATATATATATATATATATATATATATATCCATATAATATGGGAGCTTGGTTTTTGAAAATATGTACATTTTTAACGGTGCGGATGAGTGCCACATCAAAAGACATTTTTCCAAAATGAAGGGTTGAGATGGATTCTTACAACTTTAATTCAAAATTTGAATTCTAAATTTCCCTCCTATACCCATTTCCTTTTAAAATTCAAAATTTGCAATCCCCCCTCAATTTAAACATTACTTTATTTCATTCCCCCATCCCCATTTTATTTTTGTGTCCTTCCCCTCTCTCTCTCTCTTTCTAAACAGACGATCTCAGCATCCCCTTCCTTCTCGGTTTCCTCTCCACCACCATGCACAAAACACATGATCTTCTAATTTCTTACCACAAAAAATTAAATTTTGCTTCTCACGATCTTCACATTATGTCGCTACTCTCCAGTTGTAGAGTTGAGTTATTTTCTTTCAGGCAAGTTTTTTTTTCATGAGGTTATGCATGTTTTTTTTTTTGGGAGAGGGAGGGTTCATTGAATCATTCTCTCAAAGCCCTGAAGTATTTTATTTAATTTATAGGTTTCTAATGGGTTCAATTTTTCTGATTTAGGGGTTCTTGATCTTAATGGACCGAACAATTTTATGGACTGAACAATTTTTTGGATTTGAACGTTTGAGTTTCTTGATGTTAAAATCAGTTTCACTATTTCTCTCTCTCCTCCCTTTACGGTTCTACCTCTTGGTTTTTAATTTTTTTTTTATTTCTAATTCATTTTATTAACTACTAAATTTCTCTCAGCTGGACCATACAAGATCTAAGCGCCAACTGACGGTGTAAAGCAACGGTTGGAGTATCTTGATTTCCTTCCACAAATCGTGATTTCCTTCAACAGATCAGAACGCCGGACCATCTTGGGTGCGGTTAACGACCGTCTTGGGTTTGTTTTGGGTAAACGAATTTTCTTCCACAGATCAGAATGCCGAACCATCACCGGTCAGTGCTCAAACCAAATCGTGAGTATACCACAATCGGTGTGATTCAAATCGTGAGTATACCATATCCGGTGTGAGTAATTTCTTTGCTACTTTTTTTATTTCTGACTCTGCTTGAGATTGCTACGGCTGAATCGATTTTTTTGACAAATAAACGATGCTACGATTTTTGTGAATTGAATTGTTGATTTCTGACTGTGGCTGAGATTTCTATGGATGAATCGAATTTTTTGGAGAAATAGACGAGGGTGTGATTCTGACTCTGGTCAGTGAATTGAATGTTGATTTCTGACTCTAGCTGATATTGCTACGGTTGATTCGAATTTTTTGGAGAAATTATTAAAGGTGGGATTTCTGACTCTGACTGAAATTGAGCTTGGTCATGACACCAATAAGCCCAGGCAAGGAACATGAGCTATTTCTGGTGATATAGTGGACAAAATGGGTTTTTCAGAGTTAGTAAAATGGGAGGTATGTGCCAATTACAGAAGTATCAATATTTTCCCCATCTATGATTTGCTATCTTCGTTGGCCACATATTTTATTCGACATTATCTTTGCATATGGTGATACTGAGTTTTTTTTTGGAACAAATACAGAGTTAGCACCCAAACTAGGCTAGATCTGAATTGGGTAACCGCCCAAACAGCCCAGATCGGCCACCGGAAAGCATCAGACACGAATGCATTTTTCTCAGACTTTGGTCTTCTCATACACGAATTTGTTTTCCTCTTTCTTCTACTTTTTCCGACCAACTTTGACGTTGTTGAGATCTAGATCATCTTTATTCTGTTGCACAGATTCTTATGTTGGTGTTTGAGAAATAATTTTCAATTGTATTGGTGTTTTGGCATGTTAACAGTTATAATGTTTGGACATAATTTAAATAATCTTTTGGGGTGTTTCTGAATTATTAGAATTTGAATTGTTTGTTGGGAAAAAATGGGTTATCTTCAAGCAAATTGTTCAGGCATAACTATTTTTTAACTTGGCCGTCCAAGTGTTCGACATAATTCCTCACTCAATTTTTCATGTCTCTTTTTTCACCAAAATCCCTTACTCCATTTTTTTGTGTATAATTGATGGTTTGGTCAGTTGAGTAAGTTGATTTGTGTTGTTGAACACTATTTTGGGCATCCTTAAAATCAAATTCACCACCATAGGTATTTTTCACGTCTTTTTTAGGCTAGAGACCAAGACGTGGGTATAGATTTTGGTTAGAAAAAATATCGTTTTTTACATGTTGCCGAGTGGGAGAGCCTTTTTTTTTAATGTTTTATTTAGTGCTCAAAAGTAGCCTTTCGATTTTGATTTTGTTGGGAAAGCACTATGGATCCAGGTATTATGTGAGATGTCAACTCGGGCATTCATGCTTTATGCCATTGTTGAAAGCACTTTGATGGTAGAGTTTTACGAGGACATTATCACACATTTTTATATTATTTTTGGTTCACATATTATATTCATAAATAATATGTTCTCCATATTGATTTTACAATTAGTGTTAAAATGGAACCAAGTTGCATTTAGTAGGTAACAATTTCTAAAATGTTAGGTTTAGACTCTTAACTTGGAAAGTTATATTAAAATGGATATTATTCAAATGGATAATTTGCCTTAGTTATTATTTAAATGGATAATTTGTCAAAAATAAAGAAAATAAGTAATTGTGACTATATTATTCATGATTGGTGATGAAAAGTGTTTTAAAAATTGATAACTTACATAGTATATAATTTGACCACGAGTGACACTTTTTAAAACACTATCCAAGTAAAAGTGACATGACATGAAATAGTATTTTTTACCAATCATGAACACTATCCAAGTAAAAGTGATTAGGGGTGGCAAAACGGGTCAATGAGTTGTGTTTCCACACGACTCGACACGACACAAAAAGAAGTCAGTGGATCCGAACACGACACGACATGACACGACACGATAGCGTATTTTTTTTTAACCCGACCACAATACGTTAAAAGCACGACAGGACACGATAAGTAAATATGATTCGATTGGACATGATTAGACTCGACTCAACATAACACTATTGGACATAATTAGACCAATTAATGAGGAATTAAATAAAAAGTAGGTCTAAATAAAGGGTTGATAATGAGTTTAATTGCCACCCTTAAAAGTGACCACATACAAAATGTATTTTATAAATTAAAATTGATACGACATGAAATATTACTGTTTACCTACCTTGAGTACGACCCAATATTTTTTTTAACAAAAAATGAACTGACCAAAATAAAAATGACACGACACTTTGTTTTGTCGAGTAAAGAAATTTTTGTTGTTTTGCATTTACATACTTTAAAATTTTTAGCCGTTTTGAAATTACATATTTTGAAAATCTTATTATTTACATTGTACACGACTTTATTCTTTTCAAAATTATATGTGTGCCTTCAGGCACATACATACTTTTAAAAAAAATGGTCGTTTTGTAATTACGCACTTTGAAATTTTTGTTGTTTATCGATCACATAGTTTGAAAATTTTTCATCGTTTCGCGATTACGTACTTTGAAAAATATTTGTCGTTCCTTCAGGTAAGTGCATACGTTAGGTCGTGTTTAACAAGATTGTGTTGTAATAACATAATTTATAGTGTTAAAAGTTATAAACAATATAAAAAATATTTTTTACAAACTAAAAATGACCTCGGCCAAAATATACACGACATGAGATTTTATTTTCAATCACGAACACTACCGTTTTGCAGGATAGTCCTATATAAATAACGAATATTATATCCATTTTTTAAATTACACTTTGTTTTGTCGGGGAACGAAATTTTCACCGTTTTGTAACTATTCACTTTGAAAATTTTGTCGTTTCGCGATTACGTATTTTGAAAATTTTTGAAAACGTGCATTCAGGCACGGGCATACGCTAGTATATATATATTGCGTTTAGTCCTATTTCCAAAGATTTGTTACGGTCCCTTTCCATGAATTTTTTAAATTCTATTAAGTTTCATAACTATCGAAAATCGTCCACAACCCCCTTATAACCCTCTCTTTTCCTTTTCACAGATAATGACACTTACCTCATAATTATTAAAACACGACCAACAACTAAAAATATATAAAAATGACTACAAATTAATCTTTAAAATTGAAATTAAATACTTGTAATTTCAAAGAATATTTGATAATTCGGCCCAAAAAAGTTAAGAACTAACACCTTAAATTTAAAACTTATAAAATATCCAACATTTGACAACCCAAATACTAATATCCTACGAATTATTTTGCAAAAAAAAAAAAAAAATACAACGGAGTTACATAAAGATTTTTAATGTCGTGTTTACGTCAATTAAAAGACCCTCAAGTGTATACATGATTTCAACGAAAAATTCTTCTTCTTCTAATGGATACCGCCCACCACTATCTACAGACTAATATTTCTTAAAATTTTAAATTTTTCACTATTCACCACAAGAATTGTAAGTCCTTTAACATACTGTGTTTGATAGGCTTGACTATTCTCTTGCCTACTTTTCCGATACTGTGTTTGATAGGCTTGACTATTCTCTTGCCTACTTTTTCGTGCATATACTCTGTATACTTTGTATACATTTAGGATTTTCAACAAATTTATTTAAAAAATATATATTTTTTAATCAAATTTAGTATACATGATTTATATATTAAAAAAATTATTTATAAAATAAATAATCAAAAAATTTAATTCGAAAGTGAATGTAAGGATGAAAAAAATTTGAACGTTCGAAAATACTACATTTCACCCACTTGAATTTTTCAATGATTTTTTTAGATGATCTCCTTACTATGTAAATCATATATACCCAAATTCATTATAAAATACTTTTTTTTAGTAATTTTTAAAAATGAGCACATCTATAAATATATTAAGTGAAGTATGTTAAAATGTCTAACTCATAGTATAGAACGTATTTGTTGAAATTTTACCTAAAGCACAGTAACAGTTAATAGATTAGCATGTGTTTAACATATAATTCAAATAATTAAAGTATTTTAAAAATATATTGGGGATATTTCGATATTCTTTCTTTAATGTCGGTACGTTTATGTTTAAAAAATGACTAATGCCATATATTTTAAGTATATCCTCCAAACAAGAAAACGACAATGACTGGAAAAGGTTGGAGATATATTTTGGCATTAATATAAAGGACAATGACTGCATTATTGACCGTTCGTCAGCACTTAAATTTTTTTAAAGACAATGCAAGAAAAAGAGTAAACGTATTTTCTCTTTTTTGAACTGTAAGATTATCTTGTAAAATTCAACTAATCATAATCTGCATTAAAGAGGGGGAAAAAAGGAAGCCAACCCAAATAACAAATCACGACACTATCTCTTTTTTTTGTCTCATTTATTAAGATTTGTTTATCTTCATTTTCATACATTTATTTTTTTAATTATTAGTTCTATTATAATAAATATGAGACGGTGTTGTTCTCTATTAAAAGAAGGATGAATGGTTATAGAGAAATTATAGACAATTTTGAGTGGTTACGGGACTTTTTACAATTTTATAAAAACATAGAAGTGGAGCCTAAATACATGAGACTAAAGCTAAAAAAATTAAATAAATAACATACTAAGAATGAAGAAAAATAATAAATAGCATTTGTTAAATTCCGAAAACCTCAAAATTCCCCAAATATAATAAAAAAAAGTTATAAAGCATTAAAAAAGTTAATTAATGTAAAAACGATACATAATTCAAGTTACCAGAATATTTTGAATTGATATGTATTTGACACCCCACACATGATATCTTACGAATTATTTTGCAAACAAATGAAAATAAAAAATACCATGGAGTTATATAAAGATTTCTAATATGGGTCTCTACGTTAATTAGGTGACCCTCAAGTGTGTACGAGATTTCAACGCGAGTTTCATCTTCTTCTAAAGGCCTAACGCTACCACCCACTACTTTTAAAAAACTAATACTCCTTAAAATTATAATATCCGATATTCAAAGGTATTCGCCACTTTCAAGGATTTAAGAGGATTTGTTTACGTTTAATGCATAAAATCTAACTCTCTATCGTAACATGGACAGTCGGTGCTCGGATATGAGATGGTTATATAATTTCACTAGCAAAGTATTATCACTAAATTAAATATTTCACAATCTCTTCATCTTAATTACCAACAAATAACTACCCAACATAACGATAATTTGAGACTATAACGATAATTTGCAGAAATCTAGACTTATGCTTAAAAGTATGTTGTTAAAGGGAAAAAAAATCCCAAACAACACCAAACAGTCCCGTAAGATGCCCAAACACCTCGCTCGGTACCAAGGTAACACGAAGGAACTTACCACATAGACGTGGGACTCCAGGTTTGAGAATAGAATGAAAATTTGCGATAAACTAGACATAGGTTTAAAACGTTCCATTAGAGGGTGGAAGACTAAAAGAACCCCAAAACAGCCCCTTAAGGGGTAGAAACAGCTCGCACGGGACAAATGCAACACGTAGGAATTAACCGCTTAGTCACGGTATTTCCGGTTTAAGAATACGACAATAAATTTTAAAAATGTAGACTTGGGTTGAAAAAAATATCCGTTAGAGGGAGAAAATAAAAAATAGCCGCAAATTGCCCCTTTTGATGCATGAGCACCTTCCACAGGACCAACGTAACACGTAGGAACTTATTGCATAGTCACGGACTCCTGATTTGAGAATACGATGACAATTTGCTAAAATTTAGACATGGTCTTAAAACAGGCCATTAGAGTGTGAAAATCCAAAACAACCGCCAAACGGCCTCGTAAGATGCACGAACATCTCATATGCGATAAAGGTTATACGTACGAACTTACTGTGTAGTCACGTGAGTACCAATTTGAGAATACGATGATAGTTTGAAAAAATGTAGACTTAGGCTTAAAACATGCCGTGAGTTGGTGAAAACCAAAAATAGTCCCCTAACGGCCCCGTACAAGGCACAAACACTTCCAATAGACTAATGTAATCCGCATCAACTTATCGCGTAGTCTCGGAACTCCTGATTTGAGATTACAATGATAATTTGCAAAAATATAGACATATGCTTAAAATTGTGCCATTAAAGGAAAAAAAAGTGTCAAATGGTCTCGTAAGATGCACAAACACCACGCACGGGACCAACATAACACGTAGGAACTTACCGCGTAGTCACGGAACTCCCGGTTTGAGAGTACGACGAAATTTGCAAAAACCAAGACTTAGGTTTAAAACATTCCATTCGAGTAGCACCGGCAAAAAAGCGGACCGGGCCTGTTCTGGGCGGGCCTAATGTGGGCGGGAGCTCTACTGGGCCGGGCTGAATATGGGTTGAATCTGTTTATGGGCCGGGTTTGGGCTGGGCTTGCCCATTTTTTTTCTAATTCTGTGACTTAGTTCGGCTTTGTCTACATACACACATTAAAAAAACCCACTTCGTCTTTGTCTTCGCAGATATCCATACACGCATTCAACAAACTCACTTCAGTTTTGTCCCAACACAGGAGATTTTTTAGGAATCTCTCATACCCACAACAAAGATGAGCTATGAGATATTTACCTTTGAGTCCTCTAAATAAAACCCGGAAGAACCAAATTTGTGACTCAAGCATGAGCTTTGTCTAGTCAAACTCAGTGGAACCAATTTTTTTAAGGATCTATATTTGGTGTGTCTCAGTGGGCGACCATACCGAGTTCAACCACTCCCTCAGTGATTTCGAAAAGAAGAAGACGGCATGTAAATACGGCAACCAACTGTTCGGGCTGAATAGGGTTCAATCTGTTTTTAAAATATGGGCCCCATATTAATTTTTACTTTTAAAATATGGGCCTCATATTTTTAGTGTTTGGACTGAAATGGGTCTTTTAATTAAACGGGCTGCATATTGCCACTGCTACATTCGAGGGTGGAAACCTAAAATAACCCAAAAATAGACCCATAAGAGGCACAAACAGCTCTCCCGGGACAAATGTTACACTTTGGAACCAACCCATGGTACTACCGATTTGAGAATACGATTATAATTTGCAAAAATATAGACTTATGCTTAAAAATGTGCCATAAAAGGGAAAAAATTCCAAAAAGCGTCAAATATACTTGTAAGATGTACGGACAACTCATACGATGATAACAAAGATGTATTTTTTTTCAAGAATAAAGGTAGAAGTTATTTAAGATTCAATATAACTTTTTTTTACTAAACCTTGAGAATAGAGATCTCAAAAACCCAAATAGATAATTAAAAGAGAAAAATAAATTTATTTTTCTTTAGAGGGATAAAAACTCTAAGACTTCCTCTCTTTAGAAATAGTCTTGACCAATGTCTTTCTATCTACAAAAATTCTACCAATGATTTTATTTATCTTCCTTGTAAAGGAAGAATGTGCTAGAACACACGAATGACTTAGTCTCCCACTCCATCCTACATTCAAGGAACCATAAAGAGAAGTGGGTTATAATTGTTAGAACTGCTGCCCCTTATCCTATAATCGTGCAGATGTGCTTCAAGTTAATGGGTCTTCTTCGTTGCACAGTCATTTCCTCTTGTATAAATACTCCATACTCATCTCATGTAATATATATTTTAGTATTAGTTAATATATACAAGAAATCAGTTCTCCCGTTATTCAAACTCTATCATGGTATCAGAGTTAACTATGAAGGTCATTTCAATGAGCCACCACCAAAACCCAAAAATGATGATGAAGTGAAGAAGAAGCAAACGTATAAAGATTGGGAAGACAAAGACTGCCTCTTATAGAGTTGGATTGCAGGAACAATGAGTGAAGAGTCAATGTACCTCATTGTTGGTTGCAACACTGCCAATCAGGTGTGGCAAACTCTTGAGGATAAGTACCTTCAAGTATCGAAAGACAAAGAATTTTCACTAAAGGAACAGCTAAGAAGTATGTCCATGAGTGGAAAATTAATAGATCGTTATGTTAAGGAATTTAAAGAAATATGTGACGGATTGACTGCCATTAACAAACCACTGCATGAAGATTCCAAGGTTATCAGTTTTGTTCGTGGTTTAGGGACTAAATACAAAACTTTTCGCACGGTGATGATTGTCAAACCTCCATATCCTACTCTTATTCAATTAATTGCAGCCTTAAGAGGTTTTGAATTAAGGGAGGAACAAGAAGAAAATTTTGTCACTACTGTGGATCATTCCATGGCATTTGTTGCTCAAAGAGCACCTTATCAAGGGTACAGAAGAGGTAGAGGAAGACACAATAGAGGAAGAGGTAACTATAAAGGTCATTTCAATGAGTTAACATACATGGTATTAGATCTTAGGTCTGCATCAATGAATTCAAATGGATTAAGTCTCTCTTTGAACTCTCTTCACCAATTAATTGTTCTCTGTCCCATGAAACTGAAACCAACAAACTATCTCATATGGAGAACTCAGATGATACAACTCATTCAAAGTTTGAAGGTAACACATCTCATTTATGATGAGCCACCACCAAAACCCCAAAATGATGATGAAGTGAAGAAGAAGCAAACGTATGAAGATTGGGAAGACAAAGACTGCCTATTACAGAGTTGGATTGCAAGAACAATGAGTGACGAGTTAATGTACCTTATTATTGGTTGCAACACTGCCAAACAGGTGTGGCAAACTCTTGAGGATCAGTACCTTCAAGTATCGAAAGACAAAGAATTTTCACTGAAGGAAGAGTTAAGAAGTACGTCCATAAGTGGAAAATTAGTAGATGCTTATGTTAAGGAATTTAAAGAAATATGTGACGAATGGACTGTAATTAACAAACCACTGGATGAAGATTCCAAGGTCATCAGTTTTGTTCAAGGTTTAGGGCCTAAATACAAAACTTTTCGCACGTTGATGATTGGCAAACCTCCATATCCTACTCTTAGTCAATTAATTGCAGCCTTAAGAGGTTTTGAATTGAGGGAGGAACAAGAAGAAAGTTCTGTCACTACGGTGGATCATTCCATGGCATTTGTTGCTCAAAGAGCACCTTATCAAGGGTACAGAAGAGGTAGAGGAAGACACAATAGAGGAAGAGGTAACTATGAAGGTCATTTCAATTCCAGAGGGAGTGGTTTTTTACCAGAAGGGTACTATCCAAATCAGCATACCGGATTCTATAACAACAGGTTTGGCCAACACAACAATCAGTATGTTAAAGGTTACAATACTACTCCCTCTGATGAAGAATCTCAATAACACTGCTAATCAATAAGTAATGCAGTTTAACAAAGGTCAAGCCTCTTCAAATGATGCATGTCAAATTTGTGGCTCAACAAAGCACAAGGCACTCTCTTGCTACTATAGGTGGAATTTCTCGATCGGAACACAAGATAACTCACATGCTTTGGTTGCCACACAAGGACATTTTCCAGCAGAAAATACCATGTATGTTGACTCTGGAGCCTCTGCACACATGTCAAACAATACAGGTAACATGTCAAATTTATAACAATATTTTGGAAATAACAAAGTGGCAATAGGAGATGGATCTCAACTAAATATAACCCATGTTGGACAAAATATTATCAATGGCTTGAAACTTCATAATACTCTTGTAGTCCCACAACTCAAGAAGTCACTTGTCTCTGTCTCCCAACTAGCTACACAAAATAAGTGCACTATTGAGTTTACTGATAAAAATTTTGTTATAAAGGACAAGAAGACAAAGAAAGTGATGGCTCCAGGAACTAGAAGAGATCACTTTATGCCTTTGAAGACCATGAGAATGCAACTATACTCACTGAAAACAAAGGCAGCGATGACATATGGCATATGAGACTTGGACACCCCAGTAGTGAAAATCTTAAGTTTTTAGCAAAAACCAACTGTTTAAATGTCATCCACTAGAGTAAAAATTCATCCATTTGTGTCTCATGCGAAATGGGAAAAAGTTGTAGACTTCCATTTCACTTAAATGACAAGATTGCATTAGAACCTTTTGATAAAATACATTGTAATTTATGGGGTCCTGCTCCAGTAAACTCTTCTTAACATATGAGATATTATGTTGTTTTTATTGATGATTTTTCTTGCTTTACATGGCTATATCCTTTGAAACACAAGTCAGATTTTTATGCAACCTTTTTATAATTTTAAAGAATAAACACAGTTTAATCAAAAAATTAAAATTTTTTAGTGTGATGGTGGTGGAAAATTTGCACACAATGTTTTTATTGAACACTTAAATACCCGTGGCATACTGAGACAAATATCTTGTCCAAACACTCCTGAGAAAAATGGAGTTGCCGAGAGAAAGCATCGGCACATTGTTGAGACAGCCTTGACCCTCATGCTCTATGCTAAAATCCCTTTGTATCTATGGGTGGATGCCTTTTTAACAGCAGTATACCTTAGTAAATAGGTTGCCATCTTCTAAACTCAAAAAGGAGTCACCATTTTTTAAACCGTATTGCAAACAGTCCTGTTACAATGCACTCAAGGTTTTCGGATGTCGGTGTTTTCCTTATATAAGAAGCAAAACTCAACATAAGTTTACACCAAAATCTTTTCCATGCGTCTTCATTGGATATAGTCCTTGTCATAAGGGCTACAGGTGCTATAATTCATCCACTAGACGAGTGTACATTTCTAGGCATGTCATATTTGATGAAAATGTCATGCCTTATGTCCATCTAGACAAATATATGAGTACTGTTGATACCGTCGTTGATGTTTCTGAATACTTTAATTCTTTGGATGATAAAATATCAGGCAAAGCAAATATTTACTCCAGTGAGACTCTTGTATCAACTTGTGGGGTTTCTCCACCCACTTGCGTACTTGACGCAGTTCCTAGACCTGTTGAATCAACCCATGTTCATGCTATTGTACCTAATTTTCCAAACACTTACACCCGCCAACCTACTGACCTAGACCTTACAACTACTACACCCATCAAATTACCTGCTTCAAAACCTGCATCTACTGCTCCTACTATCGACACCCTATCTGTTGCAAGGGAACATGTACCCGCTACGTCAGTACAACATACCTCATCATCTTTGGGGTTTAGTCAAAATCAATCATCCTATTCTCCCACTATTTATCCTACCCCTAGTCCTTCTCCACCTTATCTTCACACCCATCAACATCCCTCCTCCACCATCTTTGACCCAAACGGTCTTAATCTGACCATTCCTCTACACTTAGACTCAAGGCCACCTCCTACGACACACACTTCATCTCCTATTAAACCAAATGGTCACATTATGCTCACCCGTTCTAAGGTCAAGCCCAATGTCTCCACATCCACTACACCTTCTCCAACATCTTTCCAAACCTCCCTTGCCATTTCTCCTACATCACCCGAACCTCTTAGTCTCCATGCTGCCCTCTCAGATGAAAAGTGGAAAACTGCCATGCATGAAGAGTTACGAGTCTTACATAATAATAAAACATAGACTTTAGTCCCAAGGTCTCCCACTATGCATTTAATTGGCTCCAAATGGGTGTTCAAAACAAAGCTCCATCCAAATGGCACTGTTGATAGGCACAAGGCTTGTATGGTTGCTCAAGGATACAATCAAATTGAGGGGCTTGATTTTTTGGATACTTTTAGCTCGGTCATTAAACCCGCTACCATTCGCATTGTTCTTGCCCTAGCTATTACTTCTGGCTAGTCCATTCGACAACTGGATGTCAAAAATGCCTTCTTGCATGGTACACTTCAAGAACAAGTTTTTATGAAACAACCACCTGGTTTTGTGCACCCACTATTTCCTACTCATGTTTGTGCCCTACACAAAGCCATCTATGGCCTCAAACAAGCACCTAGGGCTTGGTTTGATAAATTTAGTGCCTATCTTCTTCAACTTGGGTTTAAGTGTAGCAGGTCTGATTCTTCTTTGTTTGTGTACAACTCTGGCCAAGACCTTATTCTCCTATTAGTCTATGTGGATGGTATCCTTATCACTAGGTGTCACCCTACCTCTCTCACCACCATAATCACCAAGTTGAGTCATGCGTTTGCCACCAAAGACCTTGGTTCCCTAAGTTACTTTCTTGGCATGGAGTTAGTTCCTATCCATGGTGGTTTTCTTCTCACTCAAGCTGCCTACATTGAAAAACTGCTTGCCAAGGCTTACCTTCTTCATGCTCATAGTGCCCCTACTACATTTTCTTCCCAGGCGGTTCACTCTTCTTCTTCTTCTTCTTCTTCTTCTTCTTCTTCTTCTTCTTCTTCTTCTTCTTCTTCTTCAAATCCCTTACCTAATCCTACAACATTTCACGCTCTTGTTGGTGTGTTACAATACCTCACCCTCACGCGCCCAAATATTACTCACACCGTGAATAGAATTTGTTAGTCCATGCATTCTCCTACCTGTGTTAATTTTTCTCAGGTTAAGCGCCTTCTCCGTTATCTCAAAGGCACTATTTATCATGGCTTAAAATTTCTCCGCCAGTCCAGCTTATCTCTCTACAGATTCTTAGATGCTGATTGGGCTGGGTGCATCACTACGTGACGCTCTACCTCTGGTTACTGTATTTTCCTTGGCACTAACTACATTTCCTGGTCTTCCAAGAAGCAACCTACCATCTCTCGTTCTAGTTGTGAAGAAGAGTATCGTGCTATGGCAGCCGCTACGGCCGAGTTAACTTGGATTACATATGTTCTCGCCGATATTGGGATATCACTCTCCTCCCCTCCGGTGTTATTTTGCGATAATATCAGCGCTATCTATATGTCTATTAATCTGGTTATTCATGCTCGAACCAAGCACATTGAACTAGATTATCACTTTGTCCGTGAAAAGGTGGCTTTCGACAATCTCATCACGCAATACATTCCTTCCCGGGTACAACTCGCTGATATCTTCACCAAATCCATGTCTGCTGCTCCATTTCTTTCTTTATGTTCCAAGCTTGGTGTTTGGGCTTCTCCCACATCAAGCTTGCGGGGGAATGCTAGAACACACGATTGAATTAGTCTCCCACTCCATCCTACATTCAAGGAACCATAAAGAGCAGTGGGTTATACCTGTTAGAACTGCTGCCCCTTATCCTATGATAGTGCAAATGTGCTTCAAGTTAATGGGTCTTGTTTGTTGTACAATTATTTCCTCTTGTATATATACTTCATACTCATCTCATTTAATATATGTTTTAGTACCAGTTAATATATACAAGAAATCAGTTCTCCAGTTATTCAAACTCTATCAGAATGAACACAACTGAGGAGTAGGCCACGTCAATAAAATCTTAGCACACAAGTGATAGAACATATCTGGCTGGAATTTGTTTTTCCATTTATTCTCATGAAAGGTAGAAAGATTTTTTTAAATGTTTATTTTTCTAGAAAAAATTCACTACCAGCGAAGAAGCTTTCATATGTTATGTTTTTCTTTGTTGCAGTGATGCGTTAGGGAGGAGAGGTTAGGAAGCAGTAACACGAATTATCAGAAAATTTTTTTGGCACTGATCGAGGCCACAAAAAGAAACATTTCCTGTGGAAAACCTTTACTTCACGGACATGATCAATCCACAAATTGTCGAAAGTTGGTACCCTTAATAAAAAAAACATCTTATATATTTACCCAATGTTTGAAAGAAATTGATTTGTATGTGAAAAATGTATACTTTGTAATTATGTAATCAATAAACAAAGAGCTACAAATACACACACAAAAATTAATTTTCCCATTATGAAAAAGTTAATTTGAATATGATTAAAGTTCTAAAGTCTTCTAAGTCCTTTTACCATTATTTACAGTGTCGTTCCGGGAGTGCAAATGTGGAATGTGTCGATGTGAGATTGATCAAGGTTTTTGGGTAATGATATAAATTTAAAGTTTCCTGGACGACCTAAGGACAAAAGACAAAAACCTATATTTTGGAACCTCAATAAGACTATGTAAATGAAGCTTGGAACAAGAGAATACAAATACACTTACTCACACAACCATCAAAATTTACATAATATTATCAATATAATTTAAGAAAAATAAAACTATTGTTTATTCTTACATTTATTCTCACAACGATAATATATTTAACAACTCGCACCGAATGACGTGGTTTCTATAAAATATTCTCACAACATAACTTATTTAGGATTAAATTCTTTCCGATGCAATAATATTTGTTAATGTAGGTCAGGAGATAGACGTGGAGCGAGGACGACGTCAACTGAAGTGACTTTGAAGTTCGATACGTTAGAACACTCAGTCATATCAATGGATTCATCTAGGAGTGTCCTCACATTAAATCCCTGTATTAACCTAGACAAAATCAATGGTTGCATCTCCATAGCTAATGAAATTCCCGGACAGATTCTTCTCCCACTACCAAATGTAATGAACTCAAAAGTTTGTCCCTTAAAATCGACATCTTTGTGGGATGTTAAGAATCTCTCAGGTTGGAATCCATTAGGATCGGGCTATGCATTTAGATCACGTTGAATCTTCCACAAGTTTGTCAGAATGCGGTTGGCCTTTGAAATATTCTATCCACCCACCACACAATCTTCCCCAGATGTATGGGCTACGCATAGTGCCAGATGTGGATACAAGCGAAGTGTTTCTTTGATAATAGCTTCCATGTATACCAATTTCTTTAGGTCGAACACCGTTACTTGTCGTTCGCTGCCCACATGAATATCTATCTCATCCTGTGCTTTTTTCAATATGTGGGGGGTTATTGAGAAGTAAAGATAAAGCCCATATCATAGTTCCTGAAGTAGTGTCAGTAGCCGCTACTATGAGTGCCTACCAAGGAAAACAAATTTTGAGTGCCAGCCACAACATTAAATCATATTCAATGTACGTATTGGGAGATGCAAGAATTGTTACCCTGAGAAGAACCTCCATTTCCTATATTAACACAATTCTAGTAAAAAAATATAGTGTTTTACACAATGAGATGTAACGTTTTCAATGCGTTACAATAACATTTAACTTTGGGTGATCGTTAAATATATGAATTAAAACGAGGGGCAAATTAAAAATTGAGTAAAAACTTTCATAAGATTAGCCATTCAACTATGAGACGAGGGAACGCGAGTGTTGTTTATACTGGGGAATAAAGAAAGGCATAGGAAGGCTAGTGTTATTTTATTCCAAAAATAGTTGATTTGCTCCGTTCAACAAGTAAAAAAGTGATCCGCGTTAACTGAAGGACCGCAAAAAAGTAATAATATGACTAGAAGTTTTTTAAAGTATTTTTGCACGGGGATTTTTTATGAGTAAAACTATCCGTGTGTAATACCCCGTACTTTTGACTATATTTATTTTTGGGATTAATTTATTAAATGCGTATTAATTGATAATTAATCCGGGTTATAAATACTAATGAGATGCGAATTGGTATTTGATTATGTGCATATATGATTATATATGTATTTGGTATTATAAAATTTGTCGTGAGATTTATATACGGCAATTTGGAAATTTTATTGAGACGCGTGGGACCGCCGCGTCACGGTGTAATATTTTGATAATAAAAGTGAATTAAAAATTTATAATTCGTATGGTCATTTTGAGTGCGCCAACGCGTCCGGAAGGGTCGAGATAGTCAGAAAACACTAGCCGGGGGTATAGTTTGGGTCCCAGGATATTTTTAGGCCATACCGGTAACTTAAAGGGTATTTTGGTAATTTTACATTTTGAGGAATTAAAAGTGACGAAAATTAGAGATGTAAATCTGATGTGGATTTAACCCATTAAGCCCATTAACCAAACCATATTAACCTAGAAAGCTACGTAGGTTATCATTTAGGTTTTCTAAGTTCCCAAATCAATACCCTAGCCACCTTAAGCCACCATTGGAGAGGGAGCTTGGAGAAGGAGAGAAACAGAGAAAATTCTGCAGGGATTCTTCACCAAATTCGGAAACAAACAAGGCAAGTGGTTTAATTATGTTTAACTTCAGCAAATGTTCTTTCCATGTTAGAAAATTGAAGATTTATAATTGTTATTGGAAGATGAATGAAAACCCATGATTAATTGGACTTAGGTTCTGAATATTGAGGATAAATTGCATGTAGAATAGTTTGGAGACGATTAACCTGATGTTAATACATGATTGGGTTAAAGAAAAACGAATTAAATTCTGGGATTTGATGATGATATGTAGTTAGGGTTCATGTTCTTGAGATATTTGAAAAAATGTAGAAAGTTGTAAATTTAATTGATGTTAGGATGGATTGATCCCTTAAAAACATGTTAGGATGTGACTATATATGTTTAGTATTGATTATAGACCTTTAAACGTTCGTTGGGACTTAGTTTAGAAGATTTAAGGTGTTAAAATGGATGAAAAACGATTTGGGGAAAAATCTGGGCCGAAACTGGCCAGTCGTTAGAAGTAGCCCCCAGGTCGTTCGAACGAGCTTCTAACGAGTTGACCAGTCGCTGCTAACGAGAATGGTTTTAGTTCGATATCTCGTTCAAACGAGATATCGTTAGAAGGTACAGTTCGTTCGTCCGAACTGGAACCTCGTTCGAACAGCCTCGTTCGAACGAGACTTCTAACGAGTTGGCAGAGGAATCTCATTCGAACAGTCTCGTTCGAACGAGACTTCTAACGAGTTCACAGTTTGGTCCTTTTTGGACTGTTTTGATTTTTGGAGTCCCGTAAACTTATTCAAGGTTATAGATATCATTCCGTAGATGTAGTAATGATAGAATTGGGACATTTGGGTATTTATGAGAAGGAATTCACATACGAGAGTGTATTACATGGACGGTTTGGGTTGATACGTGAGTGACTACTACGACGTGAGATAATTATGGCGCGTATAATTACAAACCGGAATAGTATGAATTGTGATTATTATAGTTAGTACGAGAGTGCAATATGTACTACGATTAAAATACGGTATTACTAAGATGTGTGTTTACTTAGTATTGGTATATGGATTGTGTGTATGACATACCTACCATACTTGCTATCATGGGAGGTTGCGTTCGCTTAGGACCCTCTAATCCTTGTGTGCCTACGGGGGGGATATAGACTGGTACCTCGATGAATATAGGCCATAGAAGGACTTATTGTGATATTAATAAGTCTGCTGATCATGGGAGCGTAGGTATGTGTGTGACCCATGTGATGGTGACTGTGTTCGCCTCCACTATTTGTGATTTGTGTTATCTGAACTATTCCTGAGAGATTCGGAATATGTGATCCTTATGTACGTGATGTACCGGGATGGATAGCAGAGTATGTGCGCACCGCAGCTTAGTTCTCGGGGTGCTTGTATTGTATATTTATGATGTGAATAATATACATTTAATTAATGAGAATCCTCATATTAATGTTGTAAATATATTACGGTATTGTTTCGAGAAATATAACGAGTTAACTGATAGTTATTTATATTGCGTATTGAGTATCTGAGTTTACGTTAAACCCTATTTAATTACGAGCGTTATTATGTTAATGGAACCAAGTATGATGGGTAGGACCTTTGGCAGTTTAGCTAGATATGTCGTCACTTAGCTAGTGGTATATATCGTTGTAGATGGGTACGTACGTTAGGAGTGCACAGTTAGACGAGAGGTGAAAATATCATGTGAGTGTACGTCCTAACATGTACTTTGCATTGAATGTTTTAAATGTTTTTAAAGCACTTGCAGGTTTTTAAAATATAACTCCACATTCGGGCTCTGACCTGTTTGCTTTTCAAATCTTTTTCTTGTAAAACAATTTTAGGTGCCCAGCCAGAGGGACACCAAGCATATGATACTCATTCAGGTGACGAGCTGTAGCTGTTTGTGGAAGCTACAGGGACTTTGCTTGTAGACGCTTCTATCTTTTGGATTCCAGAGTCACTATCTATCAGTTGTAGGGCATGTTGCCCATTTCTATTTAGAGACATTGTTGATGTAAAAAACTAGATCGCTCTAATTTTTCAATCACAGATAAATAAATAAGACAAAGATTTTTAAAGTGGTTCGGCTAGGAATAAAGCCTACGTCCACTGTTATGTTATTGCTGAGTGTTTGTGGAATTCTTGATTACAAATTCTCTCAAGAAATTCCGGTCCCCTGAATTGAGGATGATACAAGGTATTTATAGCCTCTAGGCTGTACATGAAAGGTCCAATACATTAAATGATATACATATGAAAGGGTAATACATTTAATGCAGCGTGTGCGTCAAGAATACAATGGATATTTGAACAGTTGTCCGTCTGGTAATTAATGATACGGCCGAGATGCAGTTCGGACCGCCTTAGTTGCTTGTTGATCAAGAGTTCCTCGGAGTACTTAGAGTATCTCGGGATGATAGAGTTCCTCGGTGTGATAGAGTTTCTCGGAAAGAAACACGGTTGGTCGGGAAATGATCTTCCTCGCTGCTGTTGTGCCATGTAGATTGACACGTGTCTTCATCTTCTTCGTCCACATCAGCACATTAATTTTGGTATCAACAGAAGCCCCCAATGTTTCATATTTTGAACTTTGAAGAGTATGGAACATTCTTTCTCGGTATATGGCAATATTAAATGTACTTCCCGGGTTTTAGGAACATTGTATTCAAATTTCCTTCTTATTTCGCAGTTTCCGCCTTTTTGATAAGCGCTTTGATATTTGTGCAAATTTTGTCCTTTTAGCCGCCGGAAGTTTAGTAGTTTCTTTTTGGTAATCATTTCTTTCGCCGCTTCCCAATGCAAAGTATTTAAACTTCTTTGGTAACCATACCGTCGTCTACGTTTTTCATTCTCTGCATTCCAGCTTTCTCTTCTCTTCTTCTCTTGTGCGTTCATCTTTGTTTCCGTTCGTTGTCAACACATCTCCTTTCTTTCTGTAAGATCTTCTTTCTTTCTTCTGTATCTCTTTTATTCAATATGGTTTATATTGTGGAATCTGTTGAGAAATTCCGTTCTGATTTTTCCATTCCTTCGTGGGTAACTCTAGAGGTTCTTTCTGAGCCTTTAGATTACTTTCGATTGGCTGAGGGACATTGGTTCCCCAGTCTTTTTGTTGCTGAATGCGGTTTTTCCTTTCCACCGAACCCATTATGTCTTGAGTTTTGTCAATATTTTGATCTTGTTCCTGCAAAAATAGCCCCCAATTCATGGAGAATAATTAACGGGGTGCACAAATTAAATCTAACTCATGGGACTCGTATTGGGATCCCTGAAATTATGTTTTGTTATAAATGGGCTGTTCTAGATAATATTTATTATTTAAAAACTAGGTATTTGAATAGGGCTCTTGTAGTTAATCTCCCTGACTCAAATAGGGATTATTTTGAGCATGGGTTGGTCATAAAAAATTGGCAACATGCACCTTTATCTGGGAATGAAGTATACAACGGTCCCAGATGCCCCCCATACGGCAATGGGATAGGTTTATTTTTCATTTTATTTTACTTATGAAATTATGCTTTCATCATGTTTGATAAAATGTATGACTGATATTCCATTATGTATTTATTTGCAGTTGATAGCAAAAGAAAAACTTCAAAAGAGTCAGAAGTGAATATTAAGCATTTGAAACTTATCTGGAATTTGCATAAGACCATTGCTGACGAGCATATTAGATCTGCTTCATATTTACTACAGTATAAGAGTTACACAACTTCTTATACTGCTCGCCCTGTTGAACCAGCTTCAACACCAGAAAGTTCATCTTCAGATTCTCATATCCCCCTATCTCAGAGAATGGGCAAGAAAAGAGCTCCTCCTGCTCTATTTGGTGACACTTCTTCTGCTGTTGGAGCCCAGAAAGGCAAAATTGATGTCCCAGAGGGGACTAAAAAAGTAGATGCTGGTTCCTCCAAAGTTGCCGAGAAGCCCCCAGTGGCCCCGAGCAAGAAAGATGCTTCTGCTGATGTAATTGCTATCTCTCCGACCAAGACTTCTTCCTTGGTTGATGCTGCTGACCGTCCTTTGAAGAGATTGAGGAAATCATCCTCAGTTAATCTTGCTGGAACTGCATCTTCTCTACCCGCTGGTGGTAGTGGTGTCTCAAAAATTATTCTTCCGAGTTCTTCAACGAGCTCAGTTATACCCGAGGCTCTCGGGGTTGATGAAAAAATTCCTAGGGACACATTGACATCCCTAGCTGCTCGCCATCTTTCTTCAATAACTTTCTCATACCTTTGGTCTTTCTTTCTTTTTCTTGAATTCTTGTATTTGTGTTGACTTTATTTTTTTTTCTTATTTTTCAGCTGGTGAACTGCTTCAATACCATCGTGAAGAAAGATCAAGTTATTAAAGCTTCCACTTCATCGTCCGATGTTGACGATGCTTTGTTGGGTTTAACCCAATCTGTGAAGGAATCTCGCCAACAGTACATCGAGGAGAAAACTGTTTGGGAGAAAAAGTTGGCTGTGGCTGAGGCTGATAAGATGAAGATGGCTGAAACCTCCAAGAATTTGGAGGAGAAAATTAAAGATTTGGAGGTTAAACATCAGGAATCTGATGATAAATTGAAGAAGGCAGAAGAAGAATTATCTACTCTGCGAGATATTAAGGTTAAGAAAGAGGAACTGGAGATGAAGCTCTCCTCGGAGAGGTCGAGGAAAAAAGTTGCAATCAAGAAACATTTCAGCGTTGGTTGGGAGAAAGGATGGGAGAGAGGGATAGCTGCAATGACGTCCCAAGTCCAATATGGGGAGTTAAAATACTTCCATGATGGTTGGGTAGCTGCTCTGCAAGAGCTAAAAGTCCAAGACGATTCTGAGCTATTCCAACGGCATCTCCCTGGTCCTCCTCCACCAATTGTGGAAGAAGAAGAAGATGAACCTGCTTTAGATGAGTCTTCCATGGCTATGGGTGATCAAGTTTCTGCCTCTCAACCCTCTGCCACCGAGGACGTTTCCTCCATGCCTCCTCCTCCCGAGAAGATTCCAACCGATCAAGCTGTAGTTACCACCGAGCAACCGAGCTCCTCGTCCCAGCCTCTCGAGAAAGTCTTGGGAGACAAGGAAAAGGTGTGAAGTTGTTCGGTAGCATTTCTATATTTCCTTGTAATCGAACGATGTAACTTTTTGATGATCTAATAAAATATATCTTTGCTCATCTCTGTTGTTGATAACTTTTTTCTGTTGATTGTTGTCTTTTTCTTGTCATTAGTTTGTTGCTAGAATGGAATTGATCTCTTCTCATGATACCGAGCTGATGCAGCAATGTCTTCAATACTATAAGGCTGGTCATACAGATCTTAGTTCATCGGAAATTGCTGATATCCTTGGTCACGGTGCTTCAGAGCAGGCTATTGAAGCTTATCAGTACTTGAAAGCTTTACTCGACCGAGCAGTGGCCAACAATGTCGCTTACTATGAGTTGATTGAAGAGCTTCATGGTTCCTTAGAGGATCTTCAAAATCAACATAACGAATCAATGGCTTTGTTACATAAAGATTATGAAAATAGATACCAGCAGCTCTCTTCAGAAACAGGCCACAAGAAGATCATTGCTGGGTATGACGTCAGGGAGAGGACTCTAAAAGGTAAAATTGAAGCCTGTAGACAAATCGCCGAGATCCTGGAGCAAGAAAATAATAATTTGCAGAAGAAATTAGCTCAATATGAATCTGTTGCTTCATCCTCTACTGCATTAATACCAGTTACTGATGAAGGCTTCTCGTTCTTAGAGGTCGAAAATGCCAAACTGAGGCAAGAGCTGGAGGACTTAAGAAGATCTGCCATTTCTGGAACTGCTCGGGGACGAGGAAGAGGTTCTCGGGGGCGAGGAAGAGTCAGCCAAAATGTTGAAGAGGCTCGTACTCAGTCTACTCTGGAAACTCAAGCATTCCAGTTGAAAGTAAAAGACCGTGCTCTGACTGAAATGTCCAATAAAAATCTGTCTCTGGAAGATCAGCTGGCATCAACGAAATCTGCCTTGCATAACAAAGATCTCTTTGCCAAAAGCCTTCATGAACAATTGGATAGATTAACCTTCCAATTCCATAAATAGCCAAGAGAATTCTGGATGGCAGGATACAATGAAGCTCTCGTTCATCTGGATGCTCGCATTGAACATGCTAATAATGAAGGTTACAAGCAAGGATGGTTAAATGCATTGGGTGTATTAAAGTTGGAGCAAGGGCATTTTTTATGGGACTATCATGCTCCATCATTATTAGACCTGCCTGTACCACCTTTCAAATTGGATATGGCATGGATTCCGGCTCGTTCCATTCCTCGCAGTCTAATTTCAAAATATCTTGGTGATTATAGCCTTCACTCCCAAGCTGAATTATCTCGTCCTGAGCATCTTTTGGATACACCTTCTGTTATGAACGTCAGAATGCTCAGAGATGTTAATTTCATCAATTCTCCCCTTTGCCTAGAAGACCCTCCTGCCGGCGAGGAACCTGTTTCTAAAGCACAGGGCAAAAAACCAATAGAATAGTAATATCCATGTAACAATTTAGTACCTTCTTGTAATTTGTAATTTATTCTAGATTAATGAAAAGATTTTCATTTTCTGTTTGCCAATTTTGTTAATCTTGTGTTTATCAAGCACATTTATATTTGTACATATGTATCTATGTATCTGTTAAAAAGATAACAATATTATTGTTCAATATGCAACTTAATAAAAAGTTACAAGTATTAGTAATATTTCTCGATCACTTAATAATAAAGTAATGAGTAAAAATGTTCAAACTGTTTCCAATCAACCAAGGTGGGTGAATAATGTTTGTCGACCAATTACAGTTGATGGGCTTTTATTCCCGACCAGCTATACTTGGTTTATTTACAAAATTGCGTCCGACCAACTAAGATCAATAATTTGTCCTTGCCGACCAACTACAGTTATTGGGTTTTTATCCCCGACCAACTATACTTGGTGTATTTTTTAAACATTTTGTTTTTCAAAAAACTCATTGTAATAATATTACCTCCCGACCAACATAAGTTGTAATATGAGAGTATATTTTTATCTTACCAACCGTAGTTGATCCTGCTGGTGTACACTTTCTGGCTCCTTAAAGCTTTTGGCTCCTTAGAGCATTTTTTGGCTCCTTAGAGCATGTCCTCCTAACCAAAGGAGGTTGGCTACTTATAGCACTTTTTGCTTCATAGAGCTGTCCTCCTAACCAAAGGAGGTTGGCTCCTTAGAGAACTTTTGCTCCGTAGAGCTGTCCTCCTAACCAAAGGAGGTTGGCTCCTTAGAGCACTTTTGCTCCGTAGAGCTGCATTTTTTGGCTCCTTAGAGCATGTCCTCCTAACCAAAGGAGGTTGGCTACTTATAGCACTTTCGCTCCGAAGAGCTGTCCTCCTAACCAAAGGAGGTTGGCTCCTTAGAGCACTTTTGTTGTGTAGTGTATTACACTAGTATTCCCCGAAAAACTTTCATCCAGAAAGAAAAATGGTGAAACATCTTCGTTTTATTCATAATGAAAGAAATGCTTTACATTTGACATCATTGATAATACTTGCGCAGGTGTTCAGCATTCCATGCATTTTTAAATTCCTCTCCTTCTAGAGTTGCGATTCTGTAAGTTCCTGGTCGAACAACTTTTGTAACTCGATAAGGTCCATGCCAGTTTGCTTCCAGTTTATTCTGCTTCTGAATGACCTTCTTTAGCACATAATCCCCTTCTTTTAAATCACATTTCTTTACCCTTTTGTTGTAAAACAGAGCTGTTCGTTGTTGATAAGCAGCATTCCTAATGGCTGCCTCTTCTCTGACTTCCTCGAGCATATCCAAATCCATCCTTCTCATCAGATCACTGATCGGAGAATTGAAATTTAACACCCTATGTGTTGGTAGGCCCAACTCGGCAGGTATCACAGCCTCACTTCCAAATGCTAGCATATATGGTGATTCTCCTGTTGCTGCTCGGGGAGTTGTTCGGTAAGCCCACAAAACTGACTGTAGCTCATTAATCCAATTTGCTTTAGCCTCACTTAACCTCTTCTTCAACCCATTTAGTAATGTTCTGTTCGTCACTTCAGTCTGCCCATTGCTTTGGGGATGGCCTGGTGCTGAATGAAACTTCAAGACGTTTGACTGATGACAATAGGCAGCAAATTCTTCATTATCAAATTGCGTTCCATGGTCTGTGATGAAAGCGTGGGGGAGACCATACCGACAAATGATATTTTTCCATATGAACTGATACACCTTCTCGTACTTCATATCAATTAGTGGTTCAGCTTCCACCCACTTAGTAAAATAGTCTACTGCCACGACGAGATACTTGAACCTTCCTCGGGTCGTCGGCAGTGGTCCAACCAGATCGATCCCCCACATGGCAAATGGCCAAGGTGATGTTATGGGTGTCAACAATGCCTGTGGAGTTCTTCGGATGGAAGAAAAATGTTGGCACTTGTCACACTTCTTAGCATAGGCTATACAATCAGCTCTCATCATCGGCCAGTAGTATCCTTGTGTCATCACCCTTTGCAGTAGAGTCCGACCTGCTACATGAGCTCCACAAGATCCTTCATGGATTTCTTCAATCAATTCTTTGACTTCTGATGGATGCACACATCTCTGCAAACCTGCCATAATTCCTCGTCTATACAAAACACCATTAGTTAATACATACCGAGCGACTTTATACTTCAATTTCTTGGCAGCTAGTTTGTCCTCCGGTAGTACTCCTTCTTCAATGTATGCTCTGATAGGATCCATCCAAGATGGTCCTAAATCAAGGGTAATAATCTTCACCGTCAGATCTTCTTCTATGCTCCGACTTTCTAGTACTTCAATTGGTATTGTTCTTCGCAGCTCGGTGCGCGTAGCTGACGCTAATCGAGCCAATGCGTCTGCTCTAGCATTCTCCATTCTCGGTATCCTCACCAATTGAATAGCATCGAATTCTTTCAATAATTCCATCACTTTTGCATGGTATTTCACCATTAACTCTCCCTTCACTGCATATATACCCATCATTTGATTCACAAATAACTGAGAATCACTGAAAACAATTACTTGACGTGCCTCCATAACTTTCGCCAAATGAAAACCTGCTATCATAGCCTCATATTCAGCCTCATTATTGGAAGCTTTGAATTGGAATCTTAAGGCGTACTCCATGTCAATATCATCTGGAGAATTTAAAACAATCCCTGCTCCACAACCAGCCGTGCAAGATGATCCATCTACATAGAATCTCCATGTATGTAACTCGTCTTCAAATTTCTTATCTGTTAGAGTTCCTCGGTGAAATATCATCTGCTTTCTTTCATCATCCCCGGGTATCCTTCGTTCCTCGTTGGTCATTTGTTCGCGCCCCTCTACCAACCGGAGTTGGTCGGGGTTTAAATATGATGATTTTTCTACATCCACAAGTCCTTTTACCAACCTTGGTTGGTTTGGATCTGTGTCTGTCGATCCTGTATCGTCCACAGGTAGGTCAGCAAGCATCTTTTGCTCCTCGGGGGTATCAGGGTATGTGAACTCTGCTATAAAATCTGCCACGGCTTGCCCTTTCAACGATGATCTGGGTTCATACACAATATCATATTCACCGAGCTCTATTGCCCAGTACATCAATCTTCCTGATTTTTCTGGCTTGTGAAGAGCTTGTCTTAACGGCATGTCGGTATACACAATGATGGTATGGGCCTGGAAGTATGGTCTCATTCTTCTACTTGCTTCAATTAATGCCAGTGCCAATTTTTCCAGTTTTGGGTATCTGATTTCCGCACCTCGGAAGGCCTTGCTTGTGTAATAAATTGGCTTCTGGACTCCATTCTCCAATCTGATCAACGCCGAGCTAACTGCATTTTTTGATACTGCCAAATACAAGTACAGCTTCTCTCCAGTTATTGGCCTAGACAACAATGGTGGGGCTCCCAAATACTTCTTCAGATCTTGAAAGGCTTTCTCACATTCATCAGTCCACTCAAAACTTTTTCTTAGTGTTTTGAAGAATGGGAGGCATTTATCAGTTGCTCGGGATACAAATCTGTTGAGTGCTGCAACTCGTCCGGTAAGACTTTGCACCTCTTTCTTCGTCGTCGGGGATCGCAGCCCTAAAAGAGCTTTTATCTTTTCTGGATTTGCCTCAATACCTCGTTGGTTGACGATGTATCCGAGGAACATTCCTTCTCGTACTCCAAAGGTACATTTCGTCGGGTTAAGCTTCATCTGGTATTTATCCAGTTGATCAAAAGTTTGACTCAAGTCAACCAAATGATCTGCAACTCTCTTGCTTTTGGTGAGCATGTCGTCGACATAGACCTCCATATTGCGGCTGATTTGTTCGGTGAATACCTTGTTCATCAACCGCTGATATGTTGCACCTCCATTTTTTAAACCAAAAGGCATAACATTATAACAATAAGTTCCCCTTGGGGTAATAAAAGAGGTACTTTCCCTGTCTTCAGGTTTCATTTTGATTTGGTTGTAGCCAGAATAAGCATCCATGAAGCTGAGTAGCTCGTGTCCCGAAGTAGCATCCACTAGTTGATCAATTCTGGGCAATGGAAAATGATCTTTTGGACATGCCTTGTTGAGATCAGTAAAATCAACACACATTCTCCATTTGTTGTTCTTCTTCTTTACCATCACCACATTCGCCAACCAATCTGGATATTTCACGTCTTCAATGAATTGGGCTTTCTGGAGTTTCTCGACCTCCTCTTGTATGACCTGGTTCTTCTCGGGACTAAACACTCTTCTTCTTTGCTTCACAGGCTTGATCTCCTTATTCACATTGAGTTCATGACATAAGAAGTTTGGATCTATTCCTGGCATGTCTTCATGACTCCAAGCAAAAGTATTCTTCCTGTTTCTCAAGAAAGTTATCAACTCCTGTTTTATTGAAAAATCCAACGACGACCCTATCTGAGTTATTCGTTCAGGATGCTCGTCGTCCAGGATAATAATTTCTGTAGAATCCACAACCTGTCCTTTTACGAGTTGAGATTCATCCCTAGGGTCAAGAGTTTCAATTTCTGTGCCTTCCTCCACTTGGTAAGTAGTAGTCTTTTTCTGTGATTCTTCAAGTTCCTCTTGCTCGACAGACGAATAATAGCATTCCCGAGCTACTTTTTGATCACCTTTCATAATTCCTACTCCAAAATTCGTTGGGAATTTCAAACACTGATGAACTGTAGATGGAACTGCTTCGAACTTCTTCAATCCAACTCTTCCCATGATGATGTTGTAGGCGGACTGCACATTCTTATCCATTACAAAAAAGCGTATTCTTTCTGTTCGACAAGCAGGCCAAGTTTCAATGAGTATATCCAACTTGATCGTCCCAAGTGGAAAAACTTTCTCGCCAGCAAAACCCAGAAGGGGTCTGTGATAAGGTTCTAATTGAGATAATTTTAAATTCAAGCTATCAAAGCATGAATAATACATGATGTCTGCTGAACTACCATTGTCTACTAACACCCTTGAAATGACCACATCCTTCATCCTCATTTTGATCACCAGAGGATCATCATGAGGGTAGAGAACACCTGCCAGGTCGTTTTTTGAAAAACCAATCACTAGCTTCTCTTTGTTTACCTTCCTCGGACGATCATCCTCGGCCAGGTTTATTCGCTGAATGTATGAACAAGCTTGAGCCTCTCCGAGATAAGCTTTTCTTTCTGCAGTAAGGTCTCCTCCTCCTGCATCTCCTCCAGTAATAACATTACAATCAAATGACCCAAAACGTATGGAAAATACCTCTCGTTCAGGTTTCCTTGGCTTTTTGGGAAGATCGGGGTCATCATCTGGATCCTCTTCATGGTCCCTCCTCTTTTTCTCCTCTGCACGACAAGGAGATCTAGATCTCTCTCTAGTTCTATCATCATTCTTCCTCTCACTCCTGCGATCTACGTACTTTGACAATTTTCCTCTTCGGATGAGTGTTTCAATCTCGTTCTGAAGGGCTATACAATTTTTGGTCATATGGCCATGATCTTTGTGAAACTCGCAATATTTGGTCTTATTCCTCAGGTCGGGATCTGTCTTCAGTTTCTCTGGCCATTTGATTTCCTCGTTATTCCTGATTTCTTCCAAAACATGATTAATACCCACTTTCAATGGAGTATAATTATCATACTTCTTTAGGGCTTCCAACTTCATCCTGTTATTCTTGGAATATTTGTCACCACCATTACTTTTCTGATCTTTCTTCTTAGAATTGTCGACCTCCACTTTAACTTCTTTATCCATATTCTTCTTCGCAGCCATAGCCTCCTCGGCATTCATGATTTTGGCCGCCTTTGCCATCAACTCCGATATATTTTTAGGTGGATCTTTGGCCAAAGTGTAATACAGCTTGTTAGGCAGCAAACCACTCATCAGAGCAGTGATTGCTGTCTTTTCTTCATAATCTATGACTTCCAACTTTTCGTTATTGAAACGAGTTATGTAATCTCTGGTACTTTCACCTGATTTTTGTCTAACACTTAGCAAGTGTGCTACTCGCTTTACCGGCTTTGCTCCAAAACAAAAGTTGCCAATAAACAGCTCGGCTAACTGAACAAAAGTTGAAATCTTACCCTGAGGAAGATTATTGTACCATATCTGTGCGGATCCGGTAAGAGTTCCCGAGAATACTCTACACCTCATCTCGTCGGGGACAGCGTAGATATCTGCAGCAGCTTGGTATTGTTCTATATGAAGTACGGGATCTGTCTTTCCATCGTACTTGGGAGTCACTACGGGTGCTTTGAATTTCGACGGTGTAGGGAAATCCACAATGGCTTGCACAAAAGGTGTTCCTTGAACAAAAGTTCTCTGTAAGGGGTTTCTCGCCTTAGCCATTTCTCCCAGTCTATCCTCCAACCGTTGAATGGAACCTTTCCATGCTTCATTCCCTTCCTCGGGCCGCTTAGTCCGAGCAATTGATTGCTCTGACGTAGCTTCCTGAGATTTATCTCGACGAGTGGTTGGTCGCGATTGCGCAGATCCTTCTCTCAAACCTGGTGGTGGTCGAAAACTTCTTGATGGAGCCCTAGGTGGACTCATGTTCCTCCTTGGTCCTAACCGACTGAAAGGAGATACTCTACTTAAACTTTCCAAAGTGCTAGTTCTCTCCGGAGAGAGAGTGATACGTTGATCTGTATCCGAAGCCCGTATCGATGAAGTTCGCCCAGGTTGATAAGAAAAATCATTAGACTCCTCATTGCGATATGACCCAGTACGTCTAGATTGCGATTGCCTATGATCACTCCTTTGCCCTGAATAGGTAGGTGCACTGCCCTGAAGAGTTTGAATGAGTTGCCTCATAGATTCTTGCATGGCGGTTTGTCCTTGAGCCAGATTCGTCATAATTCCGGCCAGATCTGGGGATGCAGATGGATTTGGATGATTTCCAGTATTTCCAACATTTCGATTACTAGATTCTGGATTATCTGCCATTGGTGACAAATGATTTTTATGAAAAACGATAATAACAGTCGTTTCCCACAGACGGCGCCAATCTGTTGATGTAAAAAACTAGATCGCTCTAATTTTTCAATCACAGATAAATAAATAAGACAAAGATTTTTAAAGTGGTTCGGCTAGGAATAAAGCCTACGTCCACTGTTATGTTATTGCTGAGTGTTTGTGGAATTCTTGATTACAAATTCTCTCAAGAAATTCTGGTCCCCTGAATTGAGGATGATACAAGGTATTTATAGCCTCTAGGCTGTACATGAAAGGTCCAATACATTAAATGATATACATATGAAAGGGTAATACATTTAATGCAGCGTGTGCGTCAAGAATACAATGGATATTTGAACAGTTGTCCGTCTGGTAATTAATGATACGGCCGAGATGCAGTTCGGACCGCCTTAGTTGCTTGTTGATCAAGAGTTCCTCGGAGTACTTAGAGTATCTCGGGATGATAGAGTTCCTCGGTGTGATAGAGTTTCTCGGAAAGAAACACGGTTGGTCGGGAAATGATCTTCCTCGCTGCTGTTGTGCCATGTAGATTGACACGTGTCTTCATCTTCTTCGTCCACATCAGCACATTAATTTTGGTATCAACAGACATCTTTTACATTTCAGTTTTCAGACCTTAGCATGTATTATTTCAGTTTCGGTTATTTATTTTCAGTATGGGATTGTAGTGAGGAGTTTTCCTCCAGACTTTATTTACTCTATCGTGATGGTTACTCGTTTTACTTCAGTATGGTGAATGGTGTTATTTATTTCTTCATTACACTTGTTGCATGTTAATCACACTTTAAATAAAATTTGGCACTTACTTTTTAAATACTAGGTGGTTAGTAAAAATAAAATGTTTTCGACAGTGATGCTATTAACTCAGTCAACTTGGCATTTTGAATTAATTTAATAAAGGAGTAGCTACCCGGTATTTAATTAGTCGGGGTGTCACACCGTGCACACATTTATACCAAAAACATATACCCACGTAATAAGACAAAATCAAAAGGGCCCCACTTTTCTCCCCCAACTAAAACAAATGCCTTAAATAAAAAATTATAATTTGGAAATCTGCATTTTCAAATAAAAAAAAAACTATTTTTGAAAAAAACTGGTATTTGAAAGTATTTTTTTAGCATTTTCAGTTGTTTTATAATTTTGAAAAAAAAAAGTTTTTTACTTTTTATAATTTCTTTCTATATGTTTGTAAAAATAAAAATAACTATTTTAAAAATAAATTAAAAAAATGTTATTACTTGAAAAATTTAAAAAATATAATTTTAAATTGTTAAGATTTTCCTAAAAAAATCTATTTTTAGAAAGAACAATTTTCAGCAGAAAAACTATTTTAGCCATTTTTATTGTTTTTCTATTTATATTTACAGAAAACAATATATGAAATAATGTTATAAAAAAATGAACAGTTTTTTATACAAAAAAATATTTTTAACAGTTAATATAGTTTATTTTCGTCCTTAATGTCTTTTTTATTTTATATAGAAGCTTTTTTAATTTCTTTTTAAAATATAAGTTAAGAAGGTTTTTTGAAATAGTGGCAATGGTTTTTTTCTCTTTGAAAATAGTTATAAAAAGTTAAAAACAGTTTTTTATACAAGAAATATTTTTTATGTCATAAAAGCAGTTTCCAATAATAAACTGTGTTTTATTAAAAACATTTGCTAGTTTGCGTATATTTTAAAATTGTTTATATACACATTATTATTAAAGACATTTTTTTTGTACAAAACATAACTTTTCAATGAAAATACAGTTACCATTTTTTTTTATTAAAGGCATTTGTTTTACTTCTGGAGAAGAAAAGGGGCCTTTCATTTTTGTATGAGTTTTGGATTTAAATGTCCGTCTGGTTCTATTCCGGTTTTATACTTAAGATTGTAAATTGACTTTTATGTGGCTTCGTGTGCATATAGTGTGTAGCCGCCATCGTTTGTTTTGTTGCGTTGTCGAGTACTTCCATAGCTTTTTTGAGCGATTGGTTTAGTGTCTCTAGTCCATCTTTTCCATTGCTAGAGTTGATGTTACGTTAGAAAAGTAAAATATTCCCTAAAAATAAATGTTGGGCCAAAATATGTTTTATTTTTATATATAAAGATATATCTAATTTAGTTAAAAAATTGTATTTTTATCAAAATTATCTATAAATGTGAGCCGTTAACTTTTTAAAATTTAACGTTGACACATTTTTTTTTTTTTTTAAATTGTTTATAATTTTTTTGATAAGGTATCATTGAAATTTGTCAAAGGAGTTGTTATTTTATGCCGGATTATTTTTAGATGTTATGTCATTATTATATAAGTAAATTTTTACAAATTATATTTTTCATTTTAGAGTTTACACATGTTGAATACACGTATATACTTTACAAAATATATATTGATTACTGGTTCATTCAATCCGGAGTGAAATATCGATCACCGCATTGGAAAAGTAAAATGATGCAATATAGTCTCACCAATTTAGGGTTAAATTTTGACTATTTTGTTCACTATTTCATTTAAATGTTGATAATTGGAACGTCGTCTGTAAGCGAACGCCTTCAAAAAATCGTAGGACCTAAATGTTTTTATATTGGCTTTAGATTGTTGTTTCTTGTTTGCAAGAATCTTTCTTTAGCGCTGGTAAGTGCTCTTGGATAAACTTTTTCTCCATCTATGAATAAAATTTGTTTCTTAAAAAAATTAAAAAGAAATCATAAATACGAAAAAGTGTTTGAACATTTACTTTCGGTCAGGATTAAAAATGTAGATTATATACTTTTAGGACTTAAAATAATATTAATTATGGATATAAGACAACAAACATTTCGTTTTCGTTTTTAGTCCCTGTTTTCAAATTAATGGGACACGTGGCATGCTATAATTGGTTGACATTTTATGAATATGAGTCCGCGCTAGCGGCTTTATTCAAAATTAGGGACAACTATAAATAAAATATTTGTTGTCTTGTTTCCAAAATACATATTGCAATATATCCTAAATTTACAAAACCCCATAAAAATATGGATCAAATACCAGAAAGACCTTGAAACATTTTTTAATACACATTTAGTACAAAACTCTTATTTTGTATCAAAAAGTCCCTTATTTTCTTATTTTTAAAGGTTCGTGTCAGCGACATGATAATGTCTTTTTGACATGGTGAAAAACTTCATGATACTATATAAAAAAGCTTGGACCATATATGTATAAAAAAATATCAAGGAATTATTTGCTATATGCGTCCACAAATATTTCACCAAATAGACCGTAAAGGTGAATAGCTTTAGTGTGGAATAAGTGTATATATAAGGAGAGAAAAAATAGAGACTCGATATATTTTTATGCAAATTTTTTTGAAATGAAAGAATAATATGTACCAATAATGTAGATTTGATAACTCTATCGGCGTCGCAACCATAAACTTCAGCACCCTCAATACTTGAAAGCATCACATCGATGAAATCCTTTTCATGATCCCTCTTCACTTGTCCTAAGATTCCAACAGAGAAGAAAAAGATTAAGAAGTTCACCGATGGGTTGAATTGGAGGATCCGTCAGTATCTGCTAGGGAACCTATCGTTGGCCACGTATTCTGATGTGGTTAACGCTGCATTGTTACACTGCCAGGACCACCGTTTTCATATGGCCGAGGGCAAGCGGTCGGGGGAGTCTAGCCATCAGGGCAGGACTGGAGGACATGGTGCCAGCGGGGCACAATCTGGTCAGGGGCAGAGACAAAATGAGCAGGGCTCCCAGCAGGGAGATAATAAGAGGTTCCGGTCAGGGAACTACAGGCAGGGACAGGAAGGTTTCCGTCAGGGCCATAAGGGTCCAAACGGCCATCAGGGCCAACAAGGACAGAATGGGCAGCAGTTTCATCAGGGCCAGCAGGGCCAAGGGAGGAATGGTAACGGCCACCAGGGCCGGGGACAGCAGGGGCAGAGGGGAGGGAACTTCCCAGGGAAGTGCTTTGTTTGTGGCAAGACTGGCCATAAGAAGCAGGATTGTCCTGATAGGGGCAGGGCCCCACAGCAGCAACAGCAGGGTGCTCGCCAGGAGCCACAGAGACCTATGTTTCCGCCGCTCTTCCCGCACCGCCACAGATGGCAGCATTACCACCCATTCCAGCAGTCCCAGCTCAGCAGGGGCAGCTACAGTATGGACGTGTCTACAACGTCCACCAGGCTGCAGTTCCACAGGCACCGCCCGCGATTGAGGGTACGTTTCCTATCCATGGCACTATGGGTCGGGTGTTATTTGATACGGGTGCTACACACTGTTTTATAGCTACACACTTCGCGAAAGCTTTAGGATTGTTAGCTACGGCAGAGAGCACAGTGACGTGTGTCGACTCACCATTGGGGAGTGGGTCACTTATTTTCTGTATATGCCGGGGAGTGGGGGTAGAGATTGGTGGTTTGGTATTGCCTGCAGACATGTTAGTGTTAGACATGCATGTTCACGATGTGATCATCGGTATGGATTGGCTCGTAGCATATAGGGCCATGATTGATTGCTTCAGCGGGAGCATTGTTTTTGCCATTCCGGGGCAAGAGATGTTTATAGTGGCGATGCCTCGCCCAGAGGGAGGATCGACCGCTCATCTGTATTACATAGATGAGGATACCTTTAAGGAGTTTGTGATTCCTTTAGATTCGATCCCGGTTGTCAGGGAGTATTCGGATATGTTTCAGGAGATACCAGGCTTACCACCCAGTCGAGAAATAGACTTCGTCATAGATTTGCTACCGGGTACGAGACCTATAGCACGTGCACCATACCGTATGGCTCCAGCTGAGATGAGGGAGCTACGGGATCAAATAGAGCAGCTGTTAGGTCAGGGCTTTATTCGCAGGAGTACCTCACCTTGGGGTGCTCCAGTTTTGTTTGTGAAGAAGAGGGACGGTTCGCTGAGATTGTGTGTGGACTACCGAGAGTTGAATAAGGTCACGATACGGAATAAGTATCCGTTGCCTCGAATCGATGACTTATTCGACCAGTTGAGAGGAGCTTCTTTCTTCTCGAAGATTGACTTGAGGTCAGCATACCATCAGTTGCGTATCAGGGAGGAGGATGTCTCGAAGACCGCATTCTTGTTGAGATACGGTTCTTATGAGTTTCGAGTTATGCCTTTCGGCTTGACCAAGATCCAGCAGTGTTTATGGACTTGATGAACAGAGTGTTCAGGGATTTCCTAAACCAGTTTGTCATTGTCTTCATTGATGATATTCTGGTTTACTCTCAGACAGAGGAGGAGCACGCCGAGCATTTGAGGCAGGTTTTGCAGACACTCCGTCAGAACGAGTTGTATGAAAAATATGAGAAATGCGGGTTTTGGCTGAAGGAAGTCCAGTTTTGGGGCATATCATTTCCGACCAGGGAATATCTGTTGATCCGGGGCAGGTGTCAGAGGTGAGGGAGTGGGGGCAGCCCACGACACCGACTTAGATTCGTAGTTTCTTGGGTCTAGCAGGATACTACAGGAGGTTTATTCGGGGTTTCTCGGAGATAGCAGGTCCTTTGACACATCTTACTCGTAAGGGTGTGCCATATATCTGGAGTGATGCCTGTCAGTTGGCATTCGATGAGTTGAAGGAAAAATTGATCTCAGCACCTGTGTTAGCATTGCCGAGACCGGGAGTTGAGTATTTGGTTTACACCGATGCGTCTTTGCAAGGACTGGAAGGTGTATTGCAGCAGGAGAGACAGGCCATAGCTTATGCTTCCCGTAAGCTTAAGCCTCATGAGAAGAATTACCCCATGCATGATTTGGAGTTGGCAGCAGTGGTATTTGCCTTACGGATTTGGAGGCACTATCTTTTGGGGGAGAAGTTTCAGCTGTTCACGGACCACAAGTCACTACAGTATCTGTTCACGCAGAAGGAATTGAATATGCGGCAGCGTAGATGGCTTGAATTTGTGAAGGACTACCAGTTCGACATCCAGTACCACCCGGGTAAGGCTAACGTGGTAGCAGACGCGTTGAGCCGTAGGCCAGCAGATGAGGTGGCAGAGGTGTGGAAAGCTAAGTGGAAGGAATTGGGACACCAGGATGCAGTGGCCTGATCTTTCATGTCTGTGATGACCGTTATACCGCAGATTGTCACGAAAGTGGTACGGGCACAGGCTAATGACTCGTTCTGTCAGGAGCAGATAGTTCGATTACTTGCAGAGGGAGCCGAGTCCTATACCGTTAGCTCAGATGGGGGATTGTGCTTCAATGGGAGATTGGTAGTTCCGGAAGGGGAAGAATTGCGGCACGATGTGATGGCAGAGTCGCACGGCTCACGGTTCGCGGTGCATCTCGGAGGGGACAAAATGTACCAAAACATGAGACGACAGTATTGGTGGAGCGGTATGAAGAGAGATATCGCTGAGTTTGTCTCGAAATGCGCCACTTATCAGCTTGTAAAAGTGGATCATCAGAGACCAGCAGGATTACTACAGCCATTGGAGGTCCCGGTGTGGATGTGGGAGAGCATATCCATGGACTTCATTACGGGGTTGCCTACGTCGCAGAGGGGTCACGACTCCATTTGGGTAATTGTGGACAGGTTGTCCAAGGTCTCTCACTTCTTACCCGTAAGGACTGACTACACTACGGGACAGTATGCCCAGCTCTTCATTTCAGAGATTGTGAGACTTCACGGTGTGCCCCTAAATATCGTGTCTGACAGAGACAAGATATTTGTTTCGAGGTTTTGGGAGAGTTTCCAGGAGGCAATGGGCACGGAATTGCGGTTGAGTACGACTTATCATCTGCAGACTGATGGGCAGACAGAGCGCACCAATCAAATGTTGGAGGAAATGCTACGCATGTGCATTATTGACTTCGGGGGTGGATGGGAGCAGTACCTTCCACTGGTGGAGTTTGCTTACAACAACTCCTATCAGTTTACTATTGGCATGGCTCCGTTCGAGGCATTGTACGGTAGGCCTTGTCGTTCCCCAGCATGTTGGTTAGAAGTGGGGGACAACAAACTACTTGGGCTGGAAGTGATTCAGGATACTTTGGCAAGGATTGAGTTGATTCGGAGTCGCATTCGGGTAGCTCAAGACAGGCAGAAGAGTTATGCTGATGCGAAGAGGTTTTTGAGGGAGTTCCAAGTGGGGGACCAAGTTTTGCTCAGGGTATCTCCGATGAAGGGGATTATGCGATTCGGGAAGAAGGGGAAGTTGGCACCGAGGTATGTGGGGCCGTTTCCTATTATTGAGCGGATCGGACCGGTTGCGTATAGACTTGGGCTACCAGAGCATTTGCATCGGATTCACGATGTGTTCCATATTTCCTCGCTGAGGAAATACCTTACAGATAATTTGGCCCATTCTCACATTGCTGTGGAGGACATCGATCTCCAGCTGGATAGCTCCTACGAGGAGGGGCCAATTGCTATTTTGGACCGAAGCGAGAGGAAACTGCGGTCAAAGATAGTCCCGTTAGTGCGTGTTCAGTGGCGACATCACAATGTCGAGGAGTCCACATGGGAGTGCGAGGATGAGATGCGCGAGCGTTATCCAGAGCTGTTTTTAGCAGGTAATTTCTAGTTTCGAATTTCGGGACGAAATTCAGTTATTAGGGGGGAAGTATGTAATACCCCGTACTTTTGACTATATGTATTTTTGGGATTAATTTATTAAATGCGTATTAATTGATAATTAATCCGGGTTATAAATACTAATGAGATGGGAATTGGTATTTGATTATGTGCATATATGATTATATATGTATTTGGTATTATAAAATTTGTCGTGAGATTTATATACGGCAATTTGGAAATTTTATTGAGACGCGTGGGACCGCCGCGTCACGGTGTAATATTTTGATAATAAAAGTGAATTAAAAATCTATAATCCGTATGGTCGTTTTGAGTGCGCCAACGCGTCCGGAAGGGTCGAGATAGTCAGAAAATACTAGCCGGGGGTATAGTTTGGGTCCCGGGATATTTTTAGGCCATACCGGTAACTTAAAGGGTATTTTGGTAATTTTACATTTTGAGGAATTAAAAGTGACGAAAATTAGAGATGTAAATCTGATGTGGATTTAACCCATTAAGCCCATTAACCAAACCATATTAACCTAGAAAGCTACGTAGGTTATCATTTAGGTTTTCTAAGTTCACAAATCAAAACCCTAGCCACCTTAAGCCACCATTGGAGAGGGAGCTTGGAGAAGGAGAGAAAGAGAGAAAATTCTGCAGAGATTCTTCACCAAATCAACACCAAATCCGAAAACAAACAAGGCAAGTGGTTTAATTATGTTTAACTTCAGCAAATGTTCTTTCCATGTTAGAAAATTGAAGATTTATAATTGTTATTGGAAGATGAATGAAAACCCATGATTAATTGGACTTAGGTTCTGAATATTGAGGATAAATTGCATGTAGAATAGTTTGGAGACGATTAATCTGATGTTAATACATGATTGGGTGAAAGAAAAACGAATTAAATTTTGGGATTTGATGATGATATGTAGTTAGGGTTCATGTTCTTGAGATATTTGAAAAAATGTAGAAAGTTGTAAATTTAATTGATGTTAGGATGGATTGATCCCTTAAAAACATGTTAGGATGTGACTATATATGTTTAGTATTGATTATAGACCTTTAAACGTTTGTTGGGACTTAGTTTAGAAGATTTGAGGTGTTAAAATGGATGAAAAACGATTTGGGAAAAAATCTGGGCCGAAACTGGCCAGTCGTTAGAAGCAGCCCCCAGGTCGTTCGAACGAGCTCGTTCGAACGAGCTTCTAACGAGTTGACCAGTCGCTACTAACGAGAATGGTTTTCGTTCGATATCTCGTTCGAACGAGATATCGTTAGAAGGTACAGTTCGTTCGAACGGACTGGAACCTCGTTCGAACGAGACTTCTAACGAGTTGGCAGAGGAATCTCGTTCGAACAGTCTCGTTCGAACGAGACTTCTAACGAGTTGACAGTTTGGTCCTTTTTGGACTGTTTTGATTTTTGGAGTCCCGTAAACTTATTCGAGGTTATAGATATCATTCCGTAGATGTAGTAATGATAGAATTGGGACATTTGGGTATTTATGAGAAGGAATTCACATACGAGAGTGTATTACATGGACGGTTTGGGTTGAGACGTGAGTGACTACTACGACGTGAGATAATTATGGCGCGTATAATTACAAACCGGAATAGTACGAATTGTGATTATTATAGTTAGTACGAGAGTGCAATATGTACTACGATTAAAATACGGTATTACTAAGATGTGTGTTTACTTAGTATTGGTATATGGATTGTGTGTATGACATACCTACCATACTTACTATCACGGGAGGTTGCGTTCGCTTAGGACCCTCTAATCCTTGTGTGCCTACGGGGGGGATATAGACTGGTACCTCGATGAACATAGGTCATAGAAGGACTTATTGTGATATTAATAAGTCTACTGATCATGGGAGCGTAGGTATGTGCGTGACCCATGTGATGGTGATTGTGTTCGCCTCCACTATTTGTGATTTGTGTTATCTGAACTATTCCTGAGAGATTCGGAATATGTGATCCTTATATACGTGATGTATCGGGATGGATAGCAGAGTATGTGCGCACCGCAGCTTAGTTCTCGGGGTGCTTGTATTGTATATTTATGATTTGAATAATATACATTTAATTAATGAGAATCCTCATGTTAATGTTGTAAATATATTACAGTATTGTTTCGAGAAATATAACGAGTTAACTGATAGTTATATATATTGCGTATTGAGTATCTGAGTTTACATTAAACCCTATTTAATTACGAGCGTTATTATGTTAATGGAACCAAGTATGATGGGTAGGACCTTTGGCAGTCTAGCTAGATATGTCGTCACTTAGCTAGTGGTATATATCGTTGTAGATGGGTACGTACGTTAGGAGTGCACAGTTAGACGAGAGGTGAGAATATCATGTGAGTGTACGTCCTAACATGTACTTTGCATTTAATGTTTTAAATGTTTTTAAAGCACTTGCAGGTTTTTAAAATATAACTCCACATTCGGGTTCTGACCCGTTTGCTTTTCAAATCTTTTTCTTGTAAAACCATTTTAGGTGCCCAGCCACAGGGACACCAAGTATAGGATACTCATTCAGGTGACGAGCTGTAGCTGTTTGTTAAAGCTACAGGGACTTTGCTTGTAGACGCTTCTATCTTTTGGATTCCAGAGTCACTATCTATCAGTTGTAGGGCATGTTGCCCATTTCTATTTAGAGACATCTTTTACATTTCAGTTTTCAGACCTTAGCATGTATTATTTCAGTTTCGGTTATTTATTTTCAGTATGGGATTGTAGTGAGGAGTTTTCCTCCAGACTTTATTTACTCTATCGTGATGGTTACTCGTTTTACTTCAGTATGGTGAATGGTGTTATTTATTTCTTCATTACACTTGTTGCATGTTAATCAGACTTTAAATAAAATTTGGCACTTACTTTTTAAATACTAGGTGGTTAGTAAAAATAAAATGTTTTCGACAGTGATGCTATTAACTGAGCCAACTTGGCATTTTGAATTAATTTAATAAAGGAGTAGCTACCCGGTATTTAATTAGTCGGGGTGTCACACCGTGCACACATTTATACCAAAAACATATACCCACGTAATAAGACAAAATCAAAAGGGCCCCACTTTTCTCCCCCAACTAAAACAAATGCCTTAAATAAAAAATTATAATTTGGAAATCTGCATTTTCAAATAAAAAAAAAACTATTTTTGAAAAAAACTGGTATTTGAAAGTATTTTTTTAGCATTTTCAGTTGTTTTATAATTTTGAAAAAAAAAAGTTTTTTACTTTTTTATAATTTCTTTCTATATGTTTGTAAAAATAAAAATAACTATTTTAAAAATAAATTAAAAAAATGTTATTACTTAAAAAATTAAAAAAATATAATTTTAAATTGTTAAGATTTTCCTAAAAAAATCTATTTTGAGAAAGAACAATTTTCAGCAGAAAAACTATTTTAGCCATTTTTCTTGTTTTTCTATTTATATTTACAGAAAACAATATATGAAATAATGTTATAAAAAAATGAACAGTTTTTTATACAAAAAAATATTTTTAACTGTTAATATAATTTATTTTCGTCCTTAATGTTTTTTTTATTTTATATAGAAGCTTTTTTAATTTCTTTTTAAAATATAAGTTAAGAAGGTTTTTTGAAATAGTGGCAATGGTTTTTTTCTCTTTGAAAATAGTTATAAAAAGTTAAAAACAGTTTTTTATACAAGAAATATTTTTTATGTTATAAAAGCAGTTTCCAATAATAAACTGTGTTTTATTAAAAACATTTGCTCGTTTGCGTATATTTTAAAATTGTTTATATACACATTATTATTAAAGACATTTTTTTTGTACAAAACATAACTTTTCAATGAAAATACAGTTACCATTTTTTTTTATTAAAGGCATTTGTTTTACTTTTGGAGAAGAAAAAGGGCCTTTCATTTTTGTATGAGTTTTGGATTTAAATGTCCGTCTGGTTTTATTCCGATTTTATACTTAAGATTGTAAATTGACTTTTATGTGGCTTCGTGTGTATATAGTGTGTAGCCGTCATCGTTTGTTTTGTTGCGTTGTCGAGTACTTCCATAGCTTTTTTGAGCGATTGGTTTAGTGTCTCTAGTCCATCTTTTCCATTGCTAGAGTTGATGTTACGTTAGAAAAGTAAAATATTCCCTAAAAATAAATGTTGGGCCAAAATATGTTTTATTTTTATATATAAAGATATATCTAATTTAGTTAAAAAATTGTATTTTTATCAAAATTATCTATAAATGTTAGCCGTTAACTTTTTAAAATTTAACGTTGACACAAATATTTGTTTTTTTTTTGTTAAATAATATGCTATTTACTTAAAAATATAAGTTTTTTTTAAAATTGTTTATAATTTTTTTGATAAGGTATCATTGAAATTTGTCAAAGGAGTTGTTATTTTATGCCGGATTATTTTTAGATGTTATGTCATTATTATATAAGTAAATTTTTACAAATTATATTTTTCATTTTAGAGTTTACACATGTTGAATACACGTATATACTTTACAAAATATATATTGATTACTGGTTCATTCAATCCGGAGTGAAATATCGATCACCACATTGGAAAAGTAAAATGATGCAATATAGTCTCACCAATTTAGGGTTAAATTTTGACTATTTTGTTCACTATTTCATTTAAATGTTGATAATTGGAACGTCGTCTGTAAGCGAACGCCTTCAAAAAATCGTAGGACCTAAATGTTTTTATATTGGCTTTAGATTGTTGTTTCTTGTTTGCAAGAATCTTTCTTTAGCGCTGGTAAGTGCTCTTGGATAAACTTTTTCTCCATCTATGAATAAAATTTGTTTCTTAAAAAAATTAAAAAGAAATCATAAATACGAAAAAGTGTTTGAACATTTACTTTCGGTCAGGATTAAAAATGTAGATTATATACTTTTAGGACTTAAAATAATATTAATTATGGATATAAGACAACAAACATTTCGTTTTCGTTTTTAGTCCCTGTTTTCAAATTAATGGGACACGTGGCATGCTATAATTGGTTGACATTTTATGAATATGAGTCCGCGCTAGCGGCTTTATTCAAAATTAGGGACAACTATAAATAAAATATTTGTTGTCTTGTTTCCAAAATACATATTGCAATATATCCTAAATTTACAAAACCCCATAAAAATATGGATCAAATACCAGAAAGACCTTGAAACATTTTTTAATACACATTTAGTACAAAACTCTTATTTTGTACCCATTCTTTTGCCATCTTCGCATCACTTACCACCAAAACTGGGCTTGAACCCATTCTCAATGTGAAGATTGGACCATATTTGTCAGCCAATGCCCCTAAGGATCTGTGAGGAACCCCAATGCGAACCATAAATGGAAGGTGACCGATGATAGGCCATGCACCAGCTGGTTCAGGTGTTGCTCCCTTTTTTTTAGTGGAATTTTTTGATATCCGGTAAAGAAAGAGGACAACAGTAACTGTTATGAAAAAGAATGTGAGAAGGGTATTCATGGCGGCTTGTTGGATATATGGTTTCGAGTGTGAAGAATGATGCAATAGCGTGCTCATATTTATACACAACAAGCCCCGCAATTTTACTTAAGGTAGTCAACTTGAAGAAAAGTCGAGTCTATGGCATGGCTTTAAAATATTTCATGCAGTTGAATTTTACACTTGCCTGTCAATTCAGGATTTGAACATTCAAAAGAACTATTTGTGTTTACAAATTATCTTTCGTTGGCGGCTGTAAGAATAAACGATTATAATATATATTTTAAAAACTGGATAATAAATATTTTATTTATAATTTTAGTTTTTATTTTTTAATAAAGTTGTTGGCGCGGACTCATATTTTGCTTTTTACGTTAATCAATCACAGCATGTCACGTATCCCTTTAATTTGAAAATATGGACTAAAAATGGAAACAAAATGTTTGTTGTTTTATATCCATAATCAATACTATTTTAAGTCCTAAAAGTACATAATCTATAGAATAAAATGGGATTTTGCCAAGCTAACCAAGTACACGTTTCGACTTTTCAACTCCTGCCTGATATGGAGACTACATCTAAACCGTTATATAACTTTCTGGTTTTGGATGTACAAAATAATTAGGACACAATTTTAACGTATATATTAGATTGCACAATGCGGGGTTAGTTTTTTTTTTTTTTTTTGGTTAGCGTAGCATAAGGTATCCGAGCCAGCTTACGCGTACCTCAACTAATCTCCATTCGCAGTTTGTGGCTTTCGCTGGCAAAGCATTATTTTGACAGTGTGAGGGATCAAATTCGGGACCAAACCCAATCCACACAATCCACCTTCAAGACTCTCCCAGTGGCACCCTTATACCATTGGGCCAAGAGACTTGATTATGCGTGGTTAGTTGCTTCTCAACAAACCAAATACAATCTTAACAATCTTAGCATCCCACCTGTACTTCATGCAGCACAATTTATATAAAAACAGTTTTATAAGAAAAACATCATTTATTATAAAAACAGTTTTTATAGAGATAATTTTTTTTAATTAAACAGCTACAAAACAATCTGTTTAAATAGTGAACATAAATTTTTATTTATAAAAAAAAATAATTTTAATAAGAAACTATTTAAAATTTTACCTTATTTGCTCCATGTTGTGTCTCTATAGCTTTCTTTTTTTGGGTTTGACATCTAATTCATCACAAAAATGCCAGTTTGTAGAACAATCCTAATTAGATTAATAATTAACATCTCCAACACTCATCTATGGATAAAACATTGATGTCTTAAATTCGCGATTGGTTAGTGTCGCTAACGCGGACCTACATCATTTAATAAACGTGGGTCCGCGCCAACAAACTAACCAATCCCGAATCTCAAACATCAAAGTTTTGATGTCTTAGAGACGTTAAAAGTTTGCCCCACTCCCTCCCCCCCCCCTCCCCCCCCCCCCGCCGCGCGTTTGTTTTATATAGTTGACAAATAAAACTTCCCCATGAAAACCAGTTTCTTAAAATAATAAATACATTAGAGTTTTTTTTTAAAGTAGCATGGATTTTTTGATAAATAAATTAGTCTAATAATGTACATTTCTTTGCAATAAAAAATATTTTATTTATATAAAAGTAGTTTTCTAAGAGAAACATCTTTTATTATAAGAGAAAAGATACACGAACACATCTTCTAAAAAATATTTTTTTCTTGGAAAATTGCTTTTATATTAAAAAATTGTTTTTTATTAGAAAAAACTCTACATTATTAGATTAATTTATTTTGTCCATAAATTGGTGCAAAATAAAAAAATTAATTTATTTATTATTTTAACAAACTGTTTTTCACTTTTTTTTGTATCGGGTCTTCGGATTAATGCGAGGAAGTGCGAGTTGATTCCGATTGGGGGTGAGGGCATTGTTGAGGAGTTAGTTGGCATCCTCGGTTGTAGGAATGGGTCCCTCCCTAATACTTATCTTGGTCTGTCTCTTGGAGACGATATGGGACCCAGTATTGGAGATAATGCATAGGAGACTGGCAGGTTGAAAGAACGGGTTTCTTTCGAAATGGGGGAGATTGACGCTGATTAAGAGAACTTTGTCGAGCCTGCCTACATACTCCATGTCCATTCTGCCTTTGCCTGTTGCTGCTCGTAGTCAAATGGACAAGCTCAAGAGAGATTTTTTGTGGAGAGGCACTGAGGATCGTTTTAAGCACTGTCTTGTAGGATGGGAGGAGGTCTGTAAGCCCATTAAGGAGGAGGAAGCGTGTGTGAGAAACATAGCTCTTTTTAATAAAGCTTTATTAGGGAAGTGGCTATGGAGGTTCCATCGGGAGGAACATAGTTTGTGGAGAAGAGTTGTTGGGGCCAGAGGGGGTAGTTCTCAACGGGGTTGGGGGTTGGTGCTGGGGAATTTTTTTCATGACATGGGTTTGTGGATGCATATAGCGATGGAGTGGTTGGAATTCTCCAGACGCACAGAGTTTATTTTGGGGAGAGGCGAAAGGATCAAATTCTGGAAGGATATGTGGGGGCAAACAGGGGTATATAGAGGAGCTCTTTCTTGGGATTTCAGCTTAGGAGGGGATCAGGATGATTTGGTGGTAGACCAAATGACTGTTATAGGCTAAGGAGTGACTTGGAATACAAGGTTCATAAGGAGGCTCTGGGACTGGGAGATTCAAGCGGCAGATATGTTCTATGAGTGGTTGGTTTCGGCCCCCCGTCCGACGGTTAGGGAGGATTCATTGTGTTTGAAGGGGGGATGGTTATGGGTGTTCTCAGTAAGAGGTTACTACTTGATTCTGAGGGGTAGTTGAATTCCCAGTCCATGTTTCCCTTGTTAGAGTATTTGGAAGGTTAAAGTGCCGATGAAGGTTAAATTCTTTGTGTAGACAGCGGCTAGAAAGGCCACTCTGACGCTAGAGTGTCTACATAAGAGAAGTTATCGTCCGGCTAGTCGTTGGTGGTTATGCAAGAATGATGAGGAGAAGACAAATTACCTTCTACTTTAGTGAACGGTGACAAGAGTTTTGTGGGACATTTTTCTTGCCCTTACCAGGACCGCGTGGGTTATGCCAGTGAGGACGCTCTTAGAGGGGTGGAGACCCTCGTGGGGGTGGCTGGGTGACAAGCGTGTGTGTCGTTTAGTTCTTCACTACATTTTTTTGAACCATTTGGAAGGAGAAGAATACGAGATGCTTTGATGGCATCGAGACTGCGCCTTCGAGTCTTCGTTATCTTTTTTTTAGCACCCTTCTTACTTGGTTTAAGGAGGGACCTCACATCACGACTTAGGATTTTTTTTTTTTTGGAGTTTGTCGAGGAGCTTATCTTTGTTTTGTAGTATGGTTTCCAGTTTCTCGGAGTTTGATTGTATTTGTTCCTTTTATTAGGTTTGTTGCTTTGTATACTTCATGTATACGGGTTCGCTCCTTTAGCGTTGGTTTTATAATATCATTTATTTATAAAAAGAAAAAAGAAATAGAAAAAAACATTTTTTTGATTTTTTATTTAAAAATTGGGAAAAAATGTTAAATATTTTTTGAAACAGTTTAAAAATTGTTGGAAGCTTTTTTTTCAAGAAAAACATTTTTTTTATTTCATAAATATAGTTTCTTTTTAAAAAAATAGGTAAAAATAGTTTCATTTTTTTTATTTCATAAAAATAGTTTCTTTGTAACATAAGAACGCAGTTCGAATTAGCCCAAAAATACCGCAGCACTCCCTATGACACGTAGTCAATCAACACAGTACCTCCCTCAAGCGGTACCTATTGTCGGCCCAGTACCTTCAACGACACCTAGTTCAGCAGCATAAATTTCCAACAAAATATGTCTTGGGTTCCACAAAAACAACTCATATAAAAGTAATTGGGGTTATGAACTGAAAAACAAAAGCTTTGAACCCTTAAATGGTTGCATAAGAATACAAAAACTAGAAAAATGTATTCTGTTAAAAGCAGTGATTCTCCACCTTAAAACAAAAGGCCTGATGTCCAATATATAGCAGCAATTAAGGCGATGATGTGTCAAACTAAAAGACCTGTCGATTGAGCGACATACATCGTCGTTTAAGCGAGACTATATCTCGTTCGAATGAGATGCGTCATCATTTGAACGATAGAGGCAGTGATCCCAAAATAAGCTCCAGACATTGATAAAAGTTGAAAACCTCAAAAAGAAAAACTTCTTACGAGATCATAAAACGTTTTATATAAAAAAATGTTTTTAAAACCCATTTATTAAAAATTCAAAACCATTTTTTAGAAAAATATCCCAGCAGTTTTAATATGAAATGTAAATGGAAGTTAAACATAATTTTCCAAAATCGTCTTGTTGGGCTTGAATGTTGAAGTCCACTTGTAATTCGTATCCGTCTTTTGTACATGTAAGCTTCCTTAATTCTTCGTCGACTTTAAGCAGTATACGACATAATTAATTGTGACGGATAATGTCCTTACAAGGGGGGTGTCAACCACTGTAGGTTCAGCCATTGGCGGTAGTGCCAGCCCTGCCAACGCTACCAGCTCCACCTCAGGTTCAACAACCACATCTATAATATGGATGCGTATATTACCTCGCATCAGGAAAGGGACCAGCGCTAGCCTAAACAGCGATAGTATGATCTCAAATTCCTTTATTTATTAAGACTTACTTAGTTTAGTACTAGTGCACATTACTCCGTAGTAGATACTATATCGTTTGCAAATTGGGGAGGGCAGACCTTATTTTATCTAAGTGCATCACATTGTTCTACACGCAAGCTGATGGACGGGAATGAATAGTGCCTCGTGTGTAGGGGTACAAGAATTGACCTCGAGAGCACTTTGATTTTCGAAAAACTTATTTCCTTAAGTAACGTTAGATTATGATAACATCCTAGGGATGGATTTGCAAGAAGACCATAGGTGTTAATACCAAAATTAGTATGCTGATATAGACGAATAATAAGAGGACACGTGTCGATCTACGTGGCACAATAGCGACGAGGAAGTTTATTTCCCCGACCAAGTCATACTCACTCCGAGTAACAAGTGTACTCCGAGGAATTCCAACTCTCTGAGGAACTCCTGAACGACGAGCAACTAAGGCGGTCCGAGCTGCATCTCGGCTACAGCATTGATTGCCAGATAATCAACAGTTCAACTATTCATTGAATGCGTATCATACAAGCGTATACTCTTAAAGGGCATTAATTGTTTACCTTTTCACATGTACAACCTAAAGGCTATAAATACATTGTATCACCCTCATTCAAAGGGACGCGAATTTCTGGATAGTACTTGTAATCGAGAATTCCCAAACACTCAGCAATAACATAACAGTGGACGTAGGCCATTCTTATAAGGCTGAACCACTTTAAAATTCTTTCTCTCATTTATTTATCTGTGATTGAATAATTAGAGTGATATAATTTTTTACATCAACAGATTGGCACCGTCTGTGGGAACGATTGTTATTATCGTTTTTCACCAAAAATCATTCATCATCAATGGCAGATAATCCAGAATCTGGCAATCGAAACGCTGGAAATGCTGGAAATCTTCCAAATCCTTCTGCACCTCCAGATCTGGCTGGAATTATGACGAATCTGGCTCAAGGACAAACCGCCATGCAAGAGACAATGCGGCAACTCATACAAACCCTTCATGGTGGTGCACCTGCACATTCGGGACAGCGAAGTGGTCAGAGGCAAACCTATTTACTTTCTTCACGATCCAGGCGTACAGATGCGTATCGTAATGAAGAATCTGATGACTTCTCTTATCAACCTGGGCAAACTTCATCAATACGGGCCACAGATACTGAGCAACGTATTACTCTTTCTCCAGAGAGGACCAGTGCCTTGGAAAGACTGAGCAGGGTGTCTCCTTTCAGTCGATTAGGCCCTAGGAGGAATAGGAGTCCACCTAAAGCCGTGTCGAGGAGTTTTCGACAACCGTCAGATCTAAGAGAAGGATCAGCACAATCACGACCAGTTCCTCATCAAGATAAATCTCAGGAGGCCACTTCAGAACAATCAATTTCTCGAACTAATAGGCCCGAGGAAGGAAATGATGCATGGAAAGGTTCCATTCAGCGGATGGAGGATAGATTGGGAGAAATGGCTAAGGCGAAGAACCCCCTACAACGCACTTTTGTTCGAGGGACACCTTTTGTACAGGCCATTGTGGATTTTTCTACACCGTCGAAATTTAAAGCACCTGTGGTGACCCCCAAATATGATGGAAAGACAGATCATGTTCTTCACATAGAGCAATATCAAGCTGCTACCGACATCTATGTGGTCCCCGACGAGATGAGATGCAGGGCATTCTCATGAACTCTGACTGGATCTGCCCAGATATGGTACAATAATCTTCCTCGGGGTAAGATTTCAACTTTCTTTCAATTGGCCGAGTTGTTCATTGGCAATTTCTGTTTTGGAGCAAAACCAGTAAAATGAGTAGCACACTTGTTAAGTGTTAGACAAAAATCTGGTGAGAGTACTAGAGATTACATAACTCGTTTCAATAACGAGAAGCTGGAAGTCCTAGATTATGAAGAAAAGACAGCAATCATCGCCCTGATGAGTGGGTTGTTGCCTAATAAGTTGTATTACAACTATGTCAGAGTTGATGGCAAAAGCGGTCAAAATCATGAATGCCGAGGAGGCTATGGCTGCAAAGAAGAACATGGATAAAGAAACCAAGGAGGAAGGAGACAAATCTAAGAAGAAAGAGCATAAGGGCAATGGTGGTGACAAGCATTCCAAGAATAATAAGTCGTCATGGGAAGTCCTGAAGAAATTTGATAATTATACTCCTTTGAAAATGGGTATTAATCATGTCTTAGAAGAAATCAAGAATAGCGAGGAAGTAAAGTGGCCAAAGAAACTGAGGTCAGACCCTGACACGAGGAATAGGGAGAAATATTTCGAGTTCCATAAGGATCATGGCCATATGACCAAAAATTGCATAGCTCTTCAGAACGAGATTGAAACACTCATCCGAAGAGGGAAGCTAGCAAAGTATGTTGATAGGGGAGGTGAAAGAAGAAATAATGACTGAACTAGAGAGAGGTCTAGATCTCCTCGTCGAGCAGAAGATAAAAAGAAGAGAGATCATGAAGATGATCCAGATGATGACCCCGATCTTCCCAAGAAACCTAGGCAGCCAGATGTGACACCCCGACTAATTAAATACCGGGTAGCTACTCCTTTATTAAATCAATACAAAATTCCAAGTTGGTTCAGTTAATAGCATCACTGTCGAAAACATTTTAATAGTTACTAACCACCTAGTATTTAAAAAGTAAGTTGCCAAATTTTAAGTTAAGTCTGATTAACATGCAATAAAAGAATAATGGAGTAACAACATAATCCATTCACCATAATGAAGTAATAAATAACCACGGAGTAATCAAAAGTCCGGAGGAAACTCCTCACAACAATCCCACAACTGAAAATAAAATGACAAGTCTGAATCCTGAATTAATACATGACATAAAGTCTGAATACTGAAATAAATTAAAAGTCTCTAAAGAAATGGGCGACATGCCCTACAACTGATAAATGCTGAATAGAGAGTCAATATAGAAGAAGCGTCTACAAGCAAAGTCCTGTAACTTCCACAAACAGCTACAGCTCGTCACCTGAATGAGAATCCTAAGCATGGTGTCCTTGTTGCTGGGCACCTAAAATGGTTTTTACATAAATAGATTTGAAAGCAAATGGGTCAGAGCCCGAAAGTGGAAATCATTTTAAAAACTGCAAGTGTTTTAATAACATTAAAACATTAAATGCAAAATACATGTTAGGACGTGCACTCACATGAAATTCTCACCTCTCGACTACATGTGCACTCCTAACGTACCGTACCCATCTACATGACATCTATATCTAACCAAACCGTAATAAGTTCTACCCCTTACTACTCAATCCCCATATTACATTCTAGCGTTATCAAATAAATAGAGGGCTTCACTTAAACTCAGATTCTCAATAAGTAATATAGTTCACTATCGGTTAACCCGTTATGTTTTCTCCAAACAATGCCGTAATTATATTCACAATATTAACATGAAAGTTCCCATTAATTTAATGTATATTATTCACATCATAAATATACAATACAAGCACCCCGAGACTAGCTGCGGTGCACACATACTCTGCTATCCATCCCGGTACATCACGTACATAAGGATCACATATTCCGAATCTCTCAGGAATAGTTCTCAGATAACAACATCACAAATAATGGAGGCGAACACAGTCACATCACATGGGTGACGCACATACCTGCGCTCCCATGATCAGCAGACTTATTAACATCCCAATAAGTCCTTCTCTGACCTATGTTCATCGAGGTAACCAGTCTAAATCCGGGAAACACAAGGATTAGAGGGCCCTAAGCGAACGCAAACCTCCCGTGATAGCAAGTATGGTAGGTATGTCATACACATAAAATCAATACATATACTAAGTATTCACGCATCTTAGTAATCACCATAATATATTGGTGGTACACTTCTCGTTCTCGTACCGACATATAATAATACACAATTTATATGTTCCCGGTTAATATAAGTAATTAGGTCGTCAATAGTTCTCGCATCGTAATAGGCACTCACGTCCTAATCCACAATTTCCTTTAAGTTCAAACTACACTTCTAGGTTTTACTCCTCATTAAATCCCAAACATCCCAAATATATCAATTAATCATCAAGGGAAAGCTATCTCTACCCATACACAAGGTTACGGGGCACTCGGGATCAAAACAGGCTAAAAAGCCTAAACTGTCAACTCGTTCGAAGTCTCGTTCGAACGAGGATGTTCGAATGAGAGTTCGTTCGAACGAACTGGGCTATCTAACGAGGTATCGTTCGAACGAGATTATCGAATGAACTTCACCCTCGTTAGAAGTCAAAGGTCAACTCGTTAGAAGCTCGTTCGAACGACCTGGGCAGGTCTTCTAACGAGTGGCCAGTTTCGAGCCCAGAAATCCTTATTTCGTTTTTCCAATTTCTCTACACCTCCAATCTCATCCAAACATTAATCTAACGATTGTTTAAGGTTTCTAATCGTACCTAAACATACTTAGGTCACATATTAACATGTTTGGGGGTGTTACTTCATCCTAACATCATTCAAATATCGAATCTCTACATATTTTTCCCAAATTTCAAACACATGAACCCTAGAATTTATAAATCATCAAGGAGCCTAATTAAATCCGTTTTTGGTTTCATAATAATTGTGATATCATCAAAATAATCATCAACTACAAATCTACATGCAATTTCCTCATCAAGAATGTAATTTCTATTTCCAATTTAATGGCTTTTTCATTAACTTCCAAGAACAAATCAGATTTTTATCAATTCCTACACATGGAAGAAACATTCTCTATAAAAACGAAATTAAATGACTTGCCTTAAGGGTAACTATGGATTTGATGATGAATTGATGGATGGTTCTCTCTCTCTCTGCAGATTTCTCCTCTCCTCTCTCTCTACAAGCTTTCTTCTCCAAAGTTAATGGTGGCTAGGGTTTGTGCTTTAGAAATTCTTTTGGAACAAGTTTCAATAACTTCCGTAGCCTATTTGGGTATTAGTGGGCTTAGTGGGTTAATGCCAAATCAGATATTAATTCCCAATTTTCGTAGGTTTTAATTCCCAAAAATCCAAAATTACCAAACTACCCCTATACGTTGCCGGTAAGGCCTAAAAATACCCCGGGACTCAAACTAAACCCCCGGCTAGTGTTTTCTGACTATTTCGACCCTTCCGGACGCATTGGCGCACTCAAAACGACCATACGGTTAATAGAACTAAAATTCACTTTTTAATTATCATAATTATATACCATGACGCGACTGTCACACGCGTCTCAACAAAATTTCCAAATTGCCGTATTTCAATCTCACGACAATTTTCATAATTCAAAATTCATATATAATCATATATGCACATATAATCAAATACCAACTCGCATCTCGCTAGTATTTTAATCCGGATTAATTTCCAATTAATACGCATTTAATTTAATTAATCCCATAAAATAAATATCACAAAAATACGAGGTATTACATACTTCCCCCTAATAACTGAATTTCGTCCCGAAATTCGGAACTACAAAGTTCCTGGTAAGAACAACTCTGGATAACGTTCGCGCATCTCATCCTCGCGCTCCCATGTGGACTCCTCAACATTATGATGTCGCCACTGAACACGCACTAACGGGACTATCTTTGACCGCAGTTTCCGCTCACTTCGGTCCAAAATAGCAATCGGCCCCCCCTCGTAGGAGCTATCAGGATGGAGATCGATGTTCTCCAAAGCAATGTGAGAATGAGCCAAATCGTCTCTAAGATATTTTCTTAGCGAGAAAATATGAAACACATCGTGAATCCGATGAAAATGCTGCGGTAACCCAAGCCTATACGCAACCGGTCCAATCCGCTCAATATTAGGAAATGGTCCCACATATCTCGGTGCCAACTTCCCTTTCTTCCCGAAACGCATGATCCCCTTCATAGGAGATACTCTGAGAAAAACCTGCTCCCCCACTTGGAACTCCCTGAAGAATCTCTTCACATCAGCATAGCTCTTTTTCCGATCCTGAGCTACTCGAATGCGACTCCGTATCAATTCTATCCTCGCCGAAGTATCCTGAATCACTTCTGGCCCAAGTAGTTTGTTGTCCCCCACCTCCAACCAACATGCTGGGGAACGACAAGGTCTACCGTACAACGCCTCAAATGGAGCCATGCCAATGGTGAACTGGTAGGAGTTATTGTAAGCAAACTCCACCAGTGGAAGATACTGCTCCCATCCACCCCCAAAATCAATGATACTCATCTGTAGCATGTCCTCCAACATCTGATTTGTACGCTCGATTTGCCCGTCGGTCTGCGGGTGGTACGCCGTACTCAATCGCAATTCCGTGCCCATGGACTCCTGAAAACTCTCCCAAAACTGTGAAACAAATATCTTGTCTCGGTCAGACACGATATTTAGGGGCACACCGTGAAGTCTCACTATCTCTGAAATGAAGAGCTGGGCATACTGTCCCGCAGTGTATTCTATCCTTACGGGTAGAAAATGAGCGACTTTGGTCAACCTGTCCACAATTACCCAAATGGAGTCATGACCTCTCTGTGACGTAGGCAACCCCGTGATAAAGTCCATGGATATGCTCTCCCACATCCACATCGGGACCTCCAACGGCTGTAGCAGTCCTACCGGTCTCTGATGATCCACTTTTACTAGCTGACACGTGGCGCATTTAGAAACAAACTCGGCAATATCTCTCTTCATCCCGCTCCACCAATACTGTCGTCTCATGTCTTGGTACATTTTGTCCCCACCGGGATGTACCGCGAACCGTGAGCCGTGTGACTCTGCCATCACCTCGTGCCGCAATTCCTCCCCTTCCGGAACTACCAATCTCCCGTTGAAACGTAATCCCCCGTCTGAGCTAATGGTATAGGACTCAGCTCCCTCTGCTAATAATCGAACTATCTTCTCCTGACAGAACGAGTCATTTGCCTGTGCCCTTACTACCTTCATGACAATCTGTGGTGTAACGGTCATCACAGACATGAACGATCGGGCCACTGCATCCTGGTGTCCCGATTCCTTCCACTTGGCCTTCCACACCTCTGCCACTTCATCTGCTGGCCTACGGTTCAACGCGTCTGCTACCACGTTAGCCTTCCCCGGGTGATACTGGATATCAAATTGATAGTCCTTCACAAACTCAAGCCACCTTCGCTTCCGTATATTCAACTCCTTCTGTGTGAATAGGTACTATAGGGACTTGTGGTCTGTGAACAATCGAAACTTCTCCCCCAAAAGATAATGTCTCCATATCCGAAGGGCAAATACAACTGCCGCCAACTCCAAGTCAAGAGTAGCTTACGGGAAGCATAAGCTATAGCCTGACTCTCCTGCTGCAATACACCTCCAAGTCCTTGTAAGGACGCATCGGTGTAAACTAAATACTCAACTCCCGGTCTCGGTAATGCTAACACAGGTGCTGAGGTCAACTTATCCTTTAATTCATCGAATGCCAACTGACATGCATCACTCCAGATGAATGGCACACCCTTACGAGTCAGATGTGTCAAAGGACCTGCTATCTTTGAAAATCCCCGAATGAACCTCCTGTAGTATCCTGCTAGGCCCAAGAAACTACAGATTTCCGTTGGTGTCATGGGCTGTCCCCACTCTCTCACCGCGGATACTTTCCACGGATCAACAGATATTCCCCCGTCGGAAATAATATGTCCCAAAAACTGGACCTCCTTCAGCCAAAATCCGCATTTCTCATATTTTGCATACAGCTCGTTCTGACGTAGCGTCTGCAAAACCTGCCTCAAATGCTCGGCGTGCTCCTCCTCTGTCTGGGAGTAGACCAGAATATCATCGATGAAGACAATGACAAACTGATTTAGAAAATCCCTGAACACCCTATTCATCAGGTTGATAAACACGGCTGGAGCATTGGTCAAACCAAAAGGCATAACCCGAAACTCGTAAGAACCATATCTCGATAAGAACGCAGTCTTCGAGACGTCCTCCTCCCTGATACGCAACTGATGGTATCCCGATCTCAAATCAATCTTCGAGAAGAAAGAAGCTCCTCTCAACTGGTCGAATAAGTCATCGATTCGAGGCAACGGATACTTATTCCGTATCGTGACCTTATTCAACTCTCGGTAGTCCACACACAATCTCAGTGAACCGTCTCTCTTCTTTACGAACAACACAGGGGCACCCCACGGTGAAGTACTCCTCCGAATAAACCCCTGACCCAACAACTGCTCAATCTGATCCCGTAACTCCCTCATCTCAGCTGGAGCCATACGGTACGGTGCGCGTGCTATAGGTCTCGTATCCGATAATAAATCTATAACAAAGTCTATCTCTCGACTGAGGAGTAGGCCTGGTATCTCCTGAAACACATCAGAATACTCCCTGACAACTGGGATCGAATCTAAAGGAATCATAACCTCCTTAGAGGTATCCTCCTCTAGGTAATACAAATGAGCGGTCGAGCCTACCTCTGGGAGAGGCATCGCCACTACAAACATTTCTTGTCCCATAATGGAAAAAAAAATGCTCCCACCGAAGCAATCAATCATGGCTCTATAATCAGCGAGCCAATCCATACCGATAATCACATCGTGAACATGCATATCTAATACTAACATATCTGCAGGTAATACCAGACTACCAATCTCTACCCCTACTCCCCGGCATATAAAGAAAATAAGTGACCCACTCCCCAATGGTGAGTCTACACACGTCACTGTGCTCTCTGCTATGGCTAACAACCCTAAGGCTTTCGCAAAATGTGTAGCTATAAAGCAATGTGTTGCCCCGTATCAAACAAAACCCGACCCATAGTACCATGGATATGAAACATACCCTCAATCGCGGGTGGTTCCTGCGGAGCTGCTGCCTGGTGGACGTTATAGACATGTCCATACTGTAACTGTCCCTGCTGCACAGGAACTGCTGGAATGGCTGGAAGAGCTGGCACCTGGGCTGGAGCTGGGAGGGCTGGTGGAAAAAGTGGCCTCTGTGGCTCATGTCGAGCACCCTGCTGCTGTTGCGGGGCCCTGCCCCTATCAGGACAGTCCTGGCATTTATGGCCAGTCTTGCCACAAATAAAACACTTCCCCGGGAAGTTCCCCCCTCTCTGTCCCTGCTGTCCCCGGCCCTGGTGGCCGTTACCTTTCCTCCACTGGCCCTGCTGAAACTGGTGTTGACCATTATGACCCTGCTGGTTCTGATGGCCGTTCGGACCCTGATGGCCTTGCCGGAAACCTCCCTGTCCGTGCCTGAAATTTTTTGACCTGAACCTCTTGTGATCCCCCTGCTGGGTACCCTGATCACCCTGTCTCTGCCCCTGAACAGATTGTGCCCCACTGGCACCATTTCCCCCAGTCCTGCCCTGATGGCTGGACTCTCCTGACCTCTTGCCTTCAGTCATGTGAAAGCAAAAATACGGGGAACTTAATTTCCAATTAATACGCATTTAATTTAATTAATCCCATAAAATAAATATCACAAAAATATGGGGTATTACACCCGAACGAGAGGTATTTTCAATACGCTTTGGGTCATTTGATTGTAATGTCATTACAGGAGGAGATGCAGGAGGAGGAGATCTTACTACAGAAAGAAAAACTTACCTCGGTGAGGCTCAGGCCTGCTCGTACATTCAACGAATAAATTTGGCTGAGGAGGATCGCCCGAGGAAGATAAACAAAGAAAAGATGGTCATTGGTTTTTCAAAAAACGACCTTGCAGGTGTTCGTTACCCTCACGACGAACCTTTGGTGATCAAAATGAGGATGAAAGAAGTAATGATTTCAAGGGTTCTGGTAGATAATGGTATTTCGGCAGATATCATGTTCTACTCATGCTTTGACAGTTTAAATTTAAAATTATCTCAATTGGAGCCTTATCACAGACCCCTCCTGGGTTTTGCTGGCGAGAAAGTTTTTCCACTTGGGATGATCAAGTTGGATATATTCATTGGAACTTGGCCTACTTGTCGAACAGAAAGAATACGCTTCTTTGTGATGGATAAGAATGTGCAATCAGCTTACAACATCATCATGGGAAGAGTTGGTTTGAAGAAGTTCGAAGCAGTTCCATCTAGAGTACATCAGGGCTTAAAATTTCCAACAAATTTTGGAGTAGGAGTTGTGAAAGGTGATCAAAAAGTAGCTCGGGAATGCTATTATTCATCTGCCGAGCAAGAGGAGCTTGAAGAGTCAAGGAAAAAGACTACTACCTACCAGGTGGATGAAGGTACAGAAATTGAAACACTGGATCCTAGAGATGAATCCCAACTTGTAAAAGGACAGGTGGTGGAATCTACAGAAAATGTTATTCTGGACGACGAGCATCCTGAACGAATAACCCAGATAGTTTCAACGTTGGATGCCTCAATAAAACAGGAGTTGATAACTTTCTTGCGAAACAGGAAGAAAACTTTTGCATGGAGTCATGAAGACATGCCAGGAATAGATCCAAACTTCTTATGTCATGAGCTCAATGTGAATAAGGAGATCAAGCCTGTAAAGCAGAGAAGAAGAGTATTTTGTCCCGAGAAGAATCAAGCTATACAAGAGGAGGTCGAGAAGCTCCAAAAAGCTCAATTCATTGAAGATGTGAAATATCCAGACTGGTTAGCCAACGTGGTGATGGTAAAGAAGAAAAACAATAAATGGAGAATGTGTGTTGATTTCACTGATCTCAACAAGGCATGCCCAAAGGATCACTTTCCATTGCCCAGAATTGACCAGCTAGTGGATACTACTTCGGGGCACGAGCTGCTCAACTTTATGGATGCTTACTCTGGTTACAACCAGATCAAAATGAAACCTGAAGACAGGGAAAGTACTTATTTTATTACCCCTAGGGGAACTTATTGTTACAATGTTATGCCTTTTGGTTTGAAAAATGCAGGAGCGACATACCAGTGGCTGATGAACAAGGTTTTTGCCGAACAAATCAGTTGTAATATGGAAGTTTATGTCGATGATATGCTAACAAAGAGCAATAAAGCTGTTGATCATCTAGTTGACTTAGGTCAGACCTTTGATCAACTGGATAAATACCAGATGAAGCTCAACCCGACGAAGTGCACATTTGGAGTACGAGAAGGAATGTTCCTCGGATACATCGTCAACCAGCGAGGCATTGAGGCGAATCCAGAAAAGATCAAAGATCTTTTAGGGTTGCGATCTCCAACGACGAAGAAAGAGGTGCAGAGTCTTACAGGACGAGTTGCAGCGCTCAACAGATTTGTATCTCGAGCAACTGATAGATGCCTCCCATTCTTCAAAACACTTCGAAAAACTTTTGAGTGGAATGATGAATGTGAAAAAGCCTTTCAAGACTTGAAGAAATATTTGGGAACACCTCCACTGTTGTCCAGGCCAGTAATGGGAGAAAAGTTGTACTTGTACCTGGCAGTATCAGAGAATGCAGTCATCTCGGCATTGATCAGAATGGAGAATGGAGTCCAGAAGCCAATTTATTACACAAGTAAGGCTTTCCGAGGTGCAGAGATCAGGTACCCAAAGCTGGAAAAATTGGCATTGGCATTAATTGAGGTAAGAAGAAGAATGAGGCCATATTTCCAGGCCTATACCATCGTCGTTTATACCGACATGCCATTGAGACAAGCCCTTCATAAGCCAGAAAAATCAGGGAGACTGATGTACTGGGCAATAGAGCTCGGTGGATATGATATTGTGTATAAACCCAGATCATCATTAAAAGGGCAAGCTGTAGCAGATTTTATAGCAAAGTTTACTTATCCTGATACCCCCGAGGAATAAAAGTTACCCACTGATCAACCTGTGGATATTACAGGATCATCAAACACAAGCTCAGACCAACTCCGGTTGGTAAAAGAGCTTGTGGATGTTGAAGGATCATCAAATTCGAGCTCAAACCAACTCCGATTGGTAAAAGGGCGAGAAGAGATGATCGATGAGGAACAAAAGTTGCCCACTGATCAACCTGTGGATGTTACAGGATCATCAAACACAAGCTCAGACCAACTACGGTTGGTAAAAGAGCTTGTGGATGTTGAAGGATCATCAAATTCGAGCTCAGACCAACTCCGGTTGGTAAAAGGGCGAGAAGAGATGATCGACGAGGAGCGAAAAATATCAGGGGAGGATGAAAGGAAACAACAAATATTTCACCGAGGAACCTTGTCAGATAAGAAATTTGAAGACGAGTTACCTACATGGAAATTATATGTAGATGTGTCATCTTGCACAACAGGTTGTGGAGCAGGGGTGGTTTTGAACACCCCAGACGAGATTGACATGGAATACGCCTTACGATTCCAATTCAAAGCTTCCAATAATGAGGCTCAGTATGAAGCCATGATAGCAGGTCTTAATTTAGCAAAGATTATGGAAGCTCAACAAGTGATGGTATTCAGTGATTCTCAATTAATTGTGAATCAGATGATGGGAACATATGCAGTTAAAGGAGAACTAATGGTCAAGTATCATACAAAGGCGATGGAGTTGGCAGAATTTGATGCCATTCAGTTGATCAGAATACCAAGAATGGAGAATGCACGAGCAGACGCACTGGCCCGACTAGCATCAGCTACTCGTACCGAGCTGCGAAGAACGATACCAATTGAAGTATTAGAAAGTCGAAGCATAGATGAAGACTTGACGATGAATATTATTACCTTTGATTTAGGACCATCTTGGATGGATCCCATCAGGGCATATATTGAGGAGGGAGAATTACCGGAGGATAATCTCGCTGCCAAGAAATTAAAGTTTAAGGCTGCTCGGTATGTACTAACTAATGGTGTTTTGTATAGACGAGGAATTATGGCAGGTTTGCAAAGATGTGTACTTCCCTCCGAGGTGAAAGAATTGATTGAAGAGATCCATGAAGGGTCCTGTGGAGCCCATGTAGCAGGTCAGACTCTTTTGCAAAGGGTGATGATGCAGGGATACTACTGGCCAATGATGAGGGCTGATTGTATAGCCTATGCGAAGAGATGTGATAAATGCCAACGTTTTTCCTCCATCAGACGAACTCCACAAGCATTGTTGACACCCATAACTTCCACTTGGCCATTTTCCATGTGGGGAATGGATTTGGTTGGACCACTGCCAACGACCCGAGGAAGATTCAAGTATCTTGTCATCGCATTGGATTATTTTACTAAGTGGGTAGAAGCTGAGCCACTTATTGATATGACATACGAGAAGGTGTACCAGTTCGTTTGGAAGAACATCATCTGCCGATATGGTCTCCCTCATGCCTTCATCACAGACCATGGAACACAATTTGATAACGAGGAGTTTGCCGCCTATTGTCATCAGTCAAACATTTTGAAAATTCATTCGGCACCAGGCCATCCTCAGAGCAATGGAAAAACTGAAGTGACGAATATAACATTACTAAATGGTTTGAAGAAGAGGCTAAGTGAGTCTAAAGCTAATTGGATTAATGAGCTACAGTCAGTATTATGGGTTTACAGAACAACTCCCCGAGCAGCAACTGGAGAATCACCATATATGCTAGCATTTGGAAGTGAGGCCGTAATACCTGCCGAGTTGGGTCTTCCAACACACAGAGTGCTGAATTTCAATTCCCCAGTCAGCGATTTAATGAGGAGATTAGATTTGGACATGCTCGAGGAGGTTAGAGAAGAGGCATCCATTAGAAATGCTGCTTGCCAACGACGAACAGCTCTCTTTTACAACAAGAGGGTGAATAAATGCGACTTAAAAGAAGGAGATTACGTGCTAAAGAAGGTCATTCAGAAGCACAATAAGTTGGAAGCAAACTGGCATAGACCTTATCGAGTTACAGAAGTTGTTCGACCAGGAACTTACCGAATAGCAACTCTAGAAGGAGAGGAATTTAAGAATGCATGGAATGCGGAACACCTACGCAAGTATTATCAGTGATGTAAAATGTTAAGTAGTTCCATCAATATGAATAAAACGATGATATTTCGCCATCTTCTCTCCTTTTATTGAAAGTTTTTCGGGGAATACTAGTGTGTAACACTACGCTGCTCGGTAGTAAAAACAACACGATAGTTCAAACTCAGACCAACTCTGATTGGTAAAAGAGCGAGAACAAATATACTCCTTTGGTTAGGAGGCGTACACTAGCTCAGACCAACTCCGGTTGGTAAAAGAGCGAGTGGACATGATAGTTCAAACTCAGACCAACTCCGGTTGGTAAAAGAGAGAGAACAAATATACTCCTTTGGTTAGGAGGCGTACACTAGCTCAGACCAACTCCGGTTGGTAAAAGAGCGAGTGGACATGATAGTTCAAACTCAGACCAACTCCAGTTGGTAAAAGAGCGAGAACAAACCATACTCCTTTGGTTAGGAGGATGACACTGGCTCAGACCAATTTTGGTAAAAGGGTAAGTGGACATGATAGTTTGAACTCAGACCAACTCCGGTTGGTAAAAGGGCGAGAACAACACTCCTAAAAATGCCAATCTCGGTTGGTTAGGAAACAAGATATGCTCTCAAATGCCAACTTATGTTGGTCGGGAGGTAAGATTATTCCAGAAAATACAAAAGTTTCTCGAAGAATAAAATATTCCAAACTGAACCAAGTATGGTTGGTCGGGGATAAAAACCCACTAACTGTAGTTGGTCGACGAGGAGAAAATATCCCAAACTGAACCAAGTATGGCTGGTCGGGGATAAAAACCCACTAACTGTAGTTGGTCGACAAGCACAACTTAACAACCTTGGTTGGTTGGAAAAAATTTCAACATTTTTATACTCACTACTTTATTATTAAGTGATTGAGCAACATTACTGATACATGTAACTTTTTATTACTAAGTTGGTCAATGAACCACACAATATTGTTATGCAAGCACAAATATAAAGTGTTTGACAAGTACGAGACAATAGCAATACAGATTTGCAAACAAAAATGAAAATCTTTCATAAAATTCAAAATAAATTACAAGTTAAATTGATAATTACATGGATATGTATACTAACTGTTACATCAAAAATTCCTATTCTATTGGTTTTTTCCCCTCAGCTTTCAATACAGGTTCCTCGCCAGCAGGCGGATCATTTAAAGACTGAGGAGAATTGATGAAGTTTAAATCCTTCAGCATTCTGACATTCATTATTGAAGGTGTGTCCAATAGATGCTCGGGACGAGATACATCGATCTGAGAATGAAGATTGTAGTCACCAAGGTATTTTGCAATTAAGCCCCGAGGAATGGCACGAGCTGGGATCCATTCCATGTCCAAATTATAAGGTGGCACAGGCAAGTCAAGTACCCCAGGATCATAATAGTCCCACAGGTAGTGTCCTTGTTCGAGCTTCAGCACGCACAAGGCATTCAGCCAACCTTGCTTGTAGCCCTCATTATTGGCATTCTGGATACGATCATCTAAATGGAATAGTGCCTCGTTGTATCCATCCATCCAGAACTCCCTGTTCTGTTTGTGGAATTGAAATGTTAACCTATCAAGCTTATTGTGAAGACTCTGTATGAAAAGTTCATTAGTCTCCAACACCGATTTCTTTGCAGAGAGTTCTAGTTCCAGTTCTCTAACTTTCTTGGACAATTCAGATAAAGCTTGATTTTTTTCCATCAATTGAAATGCTTGGTTTTCCAATGATGATTGAGTACGAGCTTCTTCAACAGTACGACGAAGAGTTCTTGATCGACCCCGAGTAGGTTGAGTACTTTGTTCCTCGACAACATCCTGAGCAACTCTTCCTCGTCCACGAGAACCTCTTCCTCGTCCCCGAGTAGCAGTAGAAGTACCCGATCTTCTCAAGGTATCCAACTCTTGCCTTAATTTGGCATTCTCAACCTCTAAAAATGAAAATCCCTGGTCAGTCACTGGGATTACAGCTGTTGAAGAAGAAGCTGCAGACTTATACTGTGCTAGTTCTTTCTGCAAATTGTTATTCTCTTCCTCCAGCAGCTCGGCAATTTGTCTACATGCTTAAACTTCACCCCTTAGGGTTCTCTCCCTGACATCGTACCCAGCAAGGATCTTTTTGTGGCCCTTCTCGGCAGAAAGCTGTTGATACCTCTTTTCATACCCCTCATGCAACATGGCAGTTGATTCCTTGTACTGATTCTGAAGATCTTCTAAAGTACATTGAAGATCCTCGATCATTTCATAGTAAGCCACATTATTGGCCACAGCTCGGTCAAGTAATCCCTCTAGGTACTGATAAGCTTCGACTGCCTGCTCTGAAGCATCATGACCAAGGATGTCGGCAACTTCTGATGCACTCAGTTCTGTGTGACCAGCCTAATAATATTTATGACATTGCTGCATCAGCTTTGTATCATTAGCAAATAACAAATCCATCCTGGCCAGAAACTAGCAGAGAAAGAAAAAGTAATCATCAAAAAGAAGATCAGGGCAGAGTACAGATAGAAAAGAGACAATCGTATGGAAAGAACTCAAATTTTATTAGATCATAGTGGAGACTTATAAAGATCTTGGTTACACGTAACAAAAAAGAAAAATAGAAAGAGAATACCGAACAACTTCACACCTTTTCCTTGTCTCCCAAGACTTTCTCGGGAGGCTGGGATGAGGAGCTCGGTTGCTCGGTGGTAACAATGAGTTGGTCGGCTAAAACTGGAACTTGTTCAGGAGGAGCAGGCAGAGATGAAAACTTCTCGTCGGCAGGCTGAGTAAGGTTTGGATCAGTCACTACTATTGAAGATTCTTCTGAGGCAGCTTCGTCCTCTTCTTCATCTTCAATATTTGGGGGAGGACCAGGGAGATGCTGTTGAAAGAGTTCTGAATCCTCATTAACCTTCAATTCTTGCAGGGCAGCAACCCAACCATATCGGAAGTATTTAAGACTCCCATACTACACCTGGGCCATCATTGCTGCTACCCCCTGTTCCATCCTTTATCCCAACCAGTGCGAAAAGATTTTTTCAGCACCACTTTTCTTTTTATTTTCTCCGAGGAGAGCTTCTCGGTTAGAAGATCCTCGGTGGCCTTCAACTTAGCTTCCACCTCCTCCTTCTGGCGATTTACTTCTCGCAGAAGAGTTAGCTCTTCCTCAGTCAATTTAAACTTATTTTCAAGCTCCCCAAAATTCGTGAGCTTCTCGGCATACTTCTTGTTCTCTTTCTCCAACTATTTCACTTTATTTTCCAAACCCTTGGAAACTTCAGCGAGCTGCACCTTCTCTGCCTCAACTGCAACCAACTTCTTCTCCCAATTACCCTTATCCTCATCATACTTTTCACGGAAGTCCTTCAAAGATTTGGCCAAACCCGATAAAGCATCCTCCACTCCGGACGAGGAGCTAGAAGCCTTGATCGCTTCATCTTTCTTCACAATGGTGTTAAAACAACTCACCAGCTGAAAAAAGAGATAATGATAAGTCAGCACAGAGATATATGTATTGATGGAAAGAAAGAAAATTCAGAATATGAGAAACTTACCGAAGCAATGTGACGAGTAGCCATGGATGTAAGCATATCCCTAGACATATTCTCCTCAATTCCTTGGACTTCAGGAATGGTCCAAGTCTTCACCGAGCTCATAGCAGAGATCGGAGGAATAATAGTTGGAACACCAGCTCCACTAACTGGGAGCTGGGGGATGGTTTCAGCCAAATTGACCGAGGAGGATTTCTTCAGTCTCCTCGGTGGCATTTCAACAGTCTCAACCAAAGAAGAACTTTTAGTTGGGGAGATGGTGATCACTTCCACAGGTGCATCCTTCTTGCTCGGAGCCACTGGGGGCTTCTCGGCAGCCTTCTGAAGAGCAACAGAAGGGGCAGCATCTACTTTCTTTGTCCCCTTTGGGACGTCATTCTTGTTTCTTTTTCCATCTCCAGTAGAGGTAGTCTCCTCGAAAATAGCAGGAACTCTTCTTTTGCCCATTTTCTGACTCAAAGGAATATGAGAGTCTGGTGAAGAATCCTCGGGAACTATCACTGGTTCACTAGTGCTAACCACAGGACGAGCAGTAAAGGATGATGTATAGCTCCTATACTGCAACAAGTATGAAGCAGACCTGATGTGCTCGTCTGCGACTTTCTGATGCAAACTCCAGATATGTTTCAAATGCTTAATATTAACTTCTGTTTCTTTTGGAGTCTTTCTTTTGCTGTCAACTGCAAACAAATACATATTGAAATATCAATCACACATTTATTCAAACATAATGAAATCATAATTTCAGAAATAAAATAAAATGAAAATAACCTATCCCATTGCCATATGGAGGGCATCTGGGACCTTCATATACTTCATCTCCAACCAAAAGGGCATGTGGCCAATTTTTGATAACTACCCCATGTTCAAAATAATCCCTATTAGCATCAGGGAGGTTGACTACTAAAGCCCTATTCAAAAATCTAGTTTTTAAATACTAAACATTATCTAGAACAGCCCATCTATAACAGTACATAATCTCATGAATTCCTATACGGGTTCCATGAGTTTGATTTAACCTATACACCCCATTAACTATTCTCCATGTGTTTGGGGATATTTTTACAGGAACAACATCGAAATAATGACAGAACTCTAAGCACAAAGGGTTTGGTGGAAAAGAAAATCCACATTCAGCAATAAAGAGGCTGGGGAACCAATGTCCCTCAGCCAAACGAAAATAATTTGAAAGCTCAGAAAGATCCTCCAGAGTTACCCAAGATGGAATAGAAAAATCAGAACGAAATTTCTCAAGAGATTCAATAACATAAACCATGGTGAATAAAAGAAATCAAGAAGAAGGAAGAAGATCTTACAGGAAGAAGGGAGATCTGTTGACTACGAACGAAGAAAAGGATGAACGCACAAGAGAGAGAAAGACTATGGAAAACTCGAAAGCAGAAATTGGAAAAGGTAGAAGACGGTGGGATTTTCTATGAAGTTTAAATACTTTGTCTTGGGAAATGGCGAAAGAAATGATTACACAAAGGAAACTATTACGCTACCGGCGGCTAAAAGTACAAAAAGTGCACGAAGATCGAAGCGCTTATAAAAATTCAAAAAGGCGAATTCTGCGAATTCGAATAGGGAGAAAATGCTCCTAAAAGCAAGGAAGGTTATTTAATATTGCCATATACCGAGAAAGAATGTTCCATACTCCTTAAAGTTAGAAATATGAAACATTGGGGGCTTCTGTTAATACCAAAATTAGTATGCTGATATAGACGAATAATAAGATGACACGTGTTGATCTACGTGGCACAATAGCGACGAGGAAGTTTATTTCCCCGACCAAGTCATACTCACTCCGAGCAACAAGTGTACTCCGAGGAATTCCAACTCTTCGAGGAACTCTTGAACGACGAGCAACTAAGGCGGTCCGAGTTGCATCTCGGCTACAACATTGATTGCCAGATAATCAACAGTTCAACTATTCATTGAATGCGTATCATACAAGCGTATACTCTTAAAGGGCATTAATTGTTTACCTTTTCACATGTACAGCCTAAAGGCTATAAATACATTGTATCACCCTCATTCAAAGGGACGTGAATTTCTTGATAGTACTTGTAATCGAGAATTCCCAAACACTCAGCAATAACATAACAGTGGACGTAGGCCATTCTTATAAGGCTGAACCACTTTAAAAATTTTTGCCTCATTTATTTATCTGTGATTGAATAATTAGAGTGATCTAATTTTTAACATCAACAATAGGGTTTTCTTTAATTATTACAAGACCGTTTAAAATTAATTGCTGAATGTAGTGTGACTAGTTGGCATTAATGTTTATTTTCACGACGGAAAATACTAAAGGAATTGTGACACATTGAGTCTAAAAATGGTTAAATGGGTGACTATAGTTCCGAGGGAGCCTTATAAATTAATTGAGAACATTATAGACGTGGGTCCTGGACTGATAGATCTCAGTGATCGACAATGCTATACATTATTGTATCAGGAGGGTTCCTTATTTGGATTTCACTTGGGAGACATCCCACGCATGACAGTAACAAATGTCGACAAATGATAGATGTTAGACCCTATGACATTTTGGGTTATTTTTCTTTGTATAATTAAATGGGTTAATTTATTGGGAATTTGTGTGTCCCTTAGGCGATATGAGACTTTAGTTGACAATGGGCAAAAGTTGGAATTTACATGATTACTGCACACATTTATTTTTATTCCCATATTCTTCTAATCTTGGGATGATAGGCCTCAATAACGGAATAATTCCTAAAGTAGTGAATCGGAAAGTTTCCTTGTTTGGATTATACTTGCGAGAAGTCTCATACAAGAAATTGGCGAAAGTCGGGAGTTGAAGGAACTCAGATGCTATGATCATTATTTTCTTTCTCATACTCATATGTGGTGGTATACTTGATATGCATGGTAAAAATTAGATTTATATGTGTCATTCACCTTTTTTAATGTTATATGTGTACATATAATATGGAATATATGAACACCCTAGTGATGTTATGATAGGCATGGGTGAGCCTTTTCTTTTATCTCATGGGATATGGGTATGAACTAATTGGGTATAAAACTTGGGTTAATAACGCAGATTAAAATTGGTACTCTACAACAATTCCCCCTCCCTCGTCTTTGACAGGCTTTTCATTTGTAACTCTGACAAATTACAAACCCTAGGTCATTGCTAACTCCCTCTATCTCCCGTTTGGACTAATCGACAAACCCTAGGTCATAGGCACTCCTTCAATATTCATTGTACGAATCCACATCTCAGCGTGAGAACAAACCAATGTTCGATTCTAGCACTCCGTGGTGACCTTTTAAAGGTGAATTTCTTTACATACAAAATTTATTTGAGATGGCGACGAAGAAATATTAGATCTCAGTGTGGAATGTTTTTAGTTTCCCGATGTTATGTAATTTTGTGTTGTTTACTTGTTTATGTTCATTTATTTGTTTTAATTGGTTAAGTGTTGTTTACTTGTTTATGTTTAATCATTATACGTGGCCACGTCTTTCATTATCAGGTTCATTCTTCTTTGCATCTCCCTAGAGGGCTTTACGTACTCCTTTGGGTGGATTTTATGCGTGCAAATCAAGGGATGTATAACTTTCGAATCCATGATAGACTAACCAAAAGTAGCCTTGTGCTTCCTCAATATCTCTAAAAGCTTCCCTTCTTTCTATATATCTAGTCCAGATGAGACAATAACGGGATATGTCTCATCCTCCCCTAAATGATCATATTTTACATTTGAAGGTAGCATCTTCAATTCGAGTTTTGGATATTTAATATTGGAAGGATCCTCGTAAGATTCCCGCGGGGGTAACTCTTCAAATCATGAAACCTAACTTACACTTCTCATATCGTCCACATTTTCTCCCTCACCTACCATCTCCCTTATCATACGCATCTCACGATCATACTCTAAATACTCTCTCTTCTCCTCAACACTCATCACTAAACACGCCTCAAGTGGATCCTCAAAATTATTACCCACAAAATCCTATTGTACTACCTCCTCAATAAGATCCTAATTGTGTAGATTGTCTTCATTACCCATTTTCGTGGTTATTTTTAAGATATTCATTTCAAGAGTCATGTTCCCAAAGGTTGATTGCAATTCCCCATTATGCGTATTAATTAACGCGTTAGTCATATCTAGGAAAGGGCGACCAATAATGATGGGATATGGTGGCCTGACGGGGAGGAGGTGTGACACCCCGCCTAATTAAATACCGGGCGATCACTCCTTTATTAAATTAAATCAAGGTAAACAGTTGGTTCATTCTCAGCATCACTGTCGATAAAAATAAATTTTCCAATTTAACACCCTAAATAATTAAGCTAAGTGTCAAAACCATTTTCATACATAACATTCCAAATTTTATTTAAAGAAAAAGATTTATTTATTTTAAAACAACATTTCTACAATTAAGAATCACCCCACAATAAACCTGGAACACAATCCAATTAATTTAAAACATTCGTAAATCGAATGTCAACATGCGAAATATAAAGTAACACAATACAAATTGAATAAATCCCATAGTAACAATACTAGAAATAACAGAAGTACAAATGTCCCAATAACAATGAAATAATGGAAAGGGCGACACATCCCCAATAAATGAGAATGCTAGAAGTGGAGTCAAAAAAGGAAGCCATCTACGCAAGTGACCTGCAACTCCCACCTAAGCTGCAGCACGTTCCTCTCAAGGGATCCTAAGCAAGACGCCCCTGTGGCTGGGCACCTGAAATATATACATATATATACAAGAGAGAGAGAAAAAAAGAAACGGGTCAGAGCCCGAAAGTGTGTTTGATTTAAAATACGTTTAGCAAGTATTTAAATTGGTACAGGCCAATGCAACAACATATTAGAGCGACACTCTCTTGAGAAATTCTCACCTCTCTTCTAATGTGCACGCCTATCGTACTAACCTTCCCAACGGTTTATCTTATCATTTTATCATACTAACCTTCCCAATAATTTATCTTATCTTAAGTTACTCATAAGATTTCAAAACCGAACAATATCATTGTTTAAAAAGAATACTTCCAATTAGCAGCACAACTCTCGTTGTAGCTTTCATTAATTTGTAAAGTTTCCCAGTGACATATTATAATTTCACAAAACAAGTATTTACTATATGTGTCATCAACCATGTCCTACTTATCAAATCACAGTAGGCAGTTTCAAATTTCCAAATCTCATATATATATTAACTACTCGTATAATATATATAAAATAACAGCACCCCAAATAAAACTATGGTGCGTGCATACTTCTACTATCCAAACCCCATACCACTCATATCAAGGGGAATAAAAGTTCGGAATCACTCTCGAACTGTATTAACACATACACAATCAATATCGAGGCGAAGCATAGATTCCAAGTCTCTAAGAGGATGGCACATACTCACGTCTCTTAGGACCGTCTGAACTATCAATTTGATAGCCTGTACCAAGGATATCTATCTTCTAGGGTACAAGTTAATATCCCCCATAAAGGTCCCATCGAGATAAGACTGTCCCAGCGCGGTAACCTCAAGGATAGCAAGTAGCGCGGTATGTTTTTCACATGTATATAATATATGTACACACAATCATATAAATATACCACATTTATCATATTAATATAGGTTCTTCTCGTCACCCATAATTATACCATTTATCCTAAATTTCACATTATTAGTATTACGTATAAGGTTTCATCTCTAACCTTAACTCGAAGGGTTTTCTCACCTATTACGTGACATTCGTGGACTCTATCCTTCTGAGTAGAAAATTCAGTAAGTATACCTCTATTTACTATCGTAGCTATTCGCCGCAATCTCTCACTTGAAATACGTAGTTTCGTCGTTCATTATATAATTATCCCAAAAAAACAAGATTCTCGTCTTATAATAAAGTTCCCAACACTTATTCATATGTCCTACTGGTCCTTCCTATTTCCCAAAACATTTCATTAAGAATACCCAAGAATTATTTCGCGATAAATTTAATTTAAGTAATTAAACAAGGGAAATAGGAGTCTGCCAGGAGGGGTCGATCGATCGAGGTCTGGGGCTCGATCGATCGATCGATCAAGCAGGTCTACGAAAATCTGCAGAAATGCAGTTACGGGTTTCATCTCCAAATTTACACCAAATCCATATTTTCAAGTTCCAATCGTCCCTGAATTCTACTACTAACATTATAACAATATACCATATGTTTCTAACGTAAGGCATGTACATATTCATCATTTAAACATGGATTTTCAACCCAAAATTATATCTAATTATCAAGAACCCTAGAATTTTCTTAAACAGTTTTCTAACAAATCTTTCTCCAGAATTTGTTTCTTATGATCATCAAAATTTCATGGTTAATTTCCTCTACATGGCAAGGGTTTCCAGAATCATCATATAAATCAATACTATATGGATTCTCCTATCACAAATTGGGTTTTCTTCCATAGTTTTCATCACAAATCATTCATAAACTAATATGAAGATTGCACCAACGAAAATACGTAAGAAATACTTGCCTGGGATTTTTGACGTTCTGATTTGCAGATGTTTTTGGTGTGGTTGCGTAGACCGTTGCGCGATCTACGCGGTGGTGGTGGTTGTGGTGCAAACGGATGACTTTTGGGGCCTTGGATTGCCTTGGAGCTTTCTTCTTCCCTCTCCTATTGCCGTCACTTGGGTTTGAGTTTTCTAACCCTAGCTGACTAACCTAAATGGATGATATAGGTTGCTGAATTTCGTGAGTTTAATTACCCAAAAAGGTGAAATGACCAAAACGCCCTTCCGGGGTACCAATTAGGCCTAAAAACGCCCCGAGATCCAAACTAAACCCCCGGGTACACTTTTCTGACTATCTCGACCCTTCCGGACGCGTTGGCATACTCAAAACGACTATATGGGCAACTTATAAAATAATCACTTTTTTATTTATCAAAATTTAGTCCCGACGCGACACGGGCACGTTCCGACTTAAATTTCTAAAATTGTCATTTAACTCACTCATGACATTCAATATAACCAATATAATATATTACTTTGCTCATTAGTAATATTCAACAAATTTTCCATAATTACTAACTCTCGTCACGTTAATAATTATAACATAATTAATTTCTGGATTTTTATACAATAAATCACTCACATTAAATTTAATAAATCCCCACATTAATATAGCATAAAAATATGGGGTATTACATACTTCCCCCCTAATAATGGAATTTCGTCCTCAAATTCGGAAAATAAGGCATACCTGGTAAAAACAACTCTGGATATCTCTCGCGCATATCTGCCTCGCGCTCCCAGGTGGATTCCTCCACATTATGATGCTCCCACTGGACCCGCACAAGTGGAACTATCTTCGACCTCAATCTTCTCTCACTATACTCTAGAATAGCCACTGGTCTCTCCTCGTAAGAGCTATCAGACTGTAAGTCGATTTCATCTATCGCAATGTGAGTGTGGGCCATTTCATCCCGAAGATATCGTCTCAACGACGAGATGTGGAATACATCGTGGATGCGATGTAAATGCTCTGGCAGTCCCAACCTATATGCAACCTGCCCAATCCTCTCGATGATGGGAAATGGTCCCACGTACCTCGGGGCCAACTTCCCCTTCTTTCCGAACCTCATCACCCCCTTCATAGGAGATACACGCAATAACACTTGGTCCCCCACACTAAACTCCCGGAAGAACCGTTTCGCATCGGCGTAGCTCTTTTGCCTGTCCTGGGCTACCCGAATGCGGCTCCTGATTATCTCAATCCTCGCGGAGGTCTCCTGAATCACCTCTGGTCCTAGCAACTTGTTATCCCACACTTCGAGCCAACAAGCTGGGGAACGACAAGGCCTGCCGTACAAAGCCTCAAATGGAGCCATACAAATCGTAAACTGATAAGAGTTATTATAAGAAAACTCTACCAGTGGAAGATGTGGCTCCCAACCTCCTCCAAAATCGAGAACACACATGCGTAGCATATCCTCTAACATCTGATTAGTACGCTCTGTTTGTCCATCTGTCTGTGGGTGGTAAGCTGAACTCAACCTCAACTCAGTACCCATGGCCTCCTGAAAGCTTTCCCAAAAATGTGACACGAAAATCTTGTCTCTATCTGACACAATATTCAGGGGCACCCCATGTAATCTGACAATCTCGGAAATGAACAACTGAGCATACTGACCCGTGGTATAATCTGTCCGCACCGGCAAAAAATGAGCCACCTTGATCAAACGGTCTACAATCACCCAGATAGAATCGTGGCCCCGCTGTGATGTAGGCAAGCCTGTAATAAAATCCATGGAAATACTCTCACACTTCCACGCGGGTACTTCCAATGGCTGAAGCAATCCTGACGGTTTCTGGTGGTCCACCTTTACTAGTTGGCAGGTAGAACACTTGGACACGAACTCGGCGATGTCCTTCTTCATCCCACTGCACCAGTATTGTCGCCTCATATCCTGGTACATCTTATCGCCTCCCGGATGTACTGCAAATCGAAACCCATGAGAATGAGTCATCACTGCATGATGTAATTCGGCTCCTTCTGGAACCACCAATCTCCCATTAAACCGCAAACCTCCATCAGAACTAACAGAATAGGACTCAGCACCCTCGGCTAGAAGTCTCACAATCTGCTCCTGGCAAAACGGGTCTGTGGTCTGTGCCTATATCACCCTCGTAACAATCTCGGGTGTGAATGACATCGCGGATATGAAAGAACGTGCCACTGCGTCTTGGTGGCCCAACTACTTCCACTTTTCTTTCCAAACATCCGCTACCTCGTCTACCGGTCTACGACTCAACGCATCAGTAACTATGTTGGCCTTTCCCGGATGATACTGTATATCGAACTGGTAGTCCTTCACAAACTCTAGACATCTGCGCTGACGCATATTCAGCTCTCGCTGAGTGAACAGGTATTGCAATGACTTGTGGTCTGTGAACAAACGGAATTTCTCTCCCAACAAATAGTGCCTCCATATCCTCAATGCAAAGATGACCGCTGCTAACTCCAGGTCGTGGGTGGGGTAATTCTTCTCATACGGCTTAAGCTTGTGGGAGGCAAAAGCTATAGCCTTCTCTTACTACTTAAGTACTCCCCCAAGTCCCCGTAAGGGCGCATCGGTGTAAACCAGGTACTCCATACCCGGCTTCGGTAACGCAAGGACTGGCGCTGAAGTAATCTTGTCTTTCAGCTCGTCGAAAGACAACTGACAAGCGTCATCCCAAACATATGGTACCCCCTTGCGAGTCAGATTGGTCAATGGACCAGCTATTTTGGAGAATCCCCGAATGAATCTCCTGTAGTAACCAGCTAACCCTAAGAAACTACGCACTTCCGTCGGTGTCGTGGGCTGTCCTCACTCCCTCACCGCTGACACTTTACTCCGGTCAACTGCTATCCCCTGCTCAGAAACAACATGGCCCAAGAACTGTACTTCTCGCAACCAGAATCCACACTTCTCGTACTTAGCATACAACTGATGCTCACGTAGAGTCTGAAGAACCTGTCTCAAGTGCTCGGCATGCTCCTCCTCGGAGTGTGAATATATCAAGATGTCATCTATGAAGACGATGACAAACTGATCCAAGAACTCTCTGAATACTCGGTTCATCAAGTCCCTGAAAACGGCTGGAGCATTTGTGAGTCCGAACGGTATCACCCTGAACTCATAGGACCCATATCTCGACGAGAAGGAAGTCTTTGAAACATCATGCCCTCTAATACATAACTGATGGTACCCCGACCTCAGATCTATCTTCAAAAAGAAAGTTGCTCCCCTCAACTGGTCGAACAAATCATCGATTCGAGGAAACGGGTACTTATTCCGTATCGTGACCTTGTTCAACTCCCGGTAGTCCACACACAATCTCAGTGAACCATCTCTCTTCTTCAAAAACAAGACTGGAGTGCCCCAAGGTGAGGTACTCCTATGAATAAAGCCCTGACCTAACAGTTGTTCTATCTGATCTCGTAGCTCTCGCATCTCTGTCGGAGCCATACGGTACGGTGCGCGTGCTATAGGTCTCGTATCTGGCAATAAATCTATAACAAAGTCTATCTCACGACTGGGGGGTAGGCATGGTATCTCCTGAAACACATCGAAATACTCCCTGACAACTGGGATCGAATCCAAGGGAGTCACAACCTCCTTAGAGGTATCCTCCTCTATGTAATACAAATGAGAGGTCGAACCTCCCTCTAGGCGAGGCATCGCCACTACAAACATCTCTTGCCCCGGAATGGAAAAAACAATGCTCCCACCGAAGCAATCAATCATGGCTCTATAAGCTGTGAGCCAATCCATACCAATAATCACATCATGCTCGTGCATGTCTAAGACTAACATGTCTGCAGGTAATACCAAGCTACCAATCTCTACCCCCACTCCCCGGCATATAAAGAAAATAAGTGACCCACTCCCCAGTGGTGAGTCGACACACGTCATGGTGCTCTCTGTTGTGGCTAACAACCTTAAGGACTTCACAAAATGCGTATCTATAAAACAGTGCGTCGCCCCAGTATCAAACAAAACCCGACCCATAGTACCATGGATAGGAAACATACCCTCAATCGCGGGTGGTGCCTGTGGAGCTACTGCCTGGTGGACGTTATAGACACGTCCATACTGTAATTGCCCCTACTGCACTGGAGCTGCTGGAATGGCTGGTAGGGCTGGCACCTGGGCTGGAGCTGGGAGGGCAGGTGGAAAAAGTGGTCTCTGTGGCTCATTACGGGCTCCCTGCTGATGTGGGGCCCTATCGCCCTCGGGGAAATCCTGGCGCCTATGGCCATGTTTACCGCACCCAAAACATTGGCCTTTGAAGTTACCTCCCCTCTGACCCTGCTGTCCACGGATCTGTTGGCCGTTACCTCCACGCCACTGGCCCTGTTGGCCCTGATGTGCACGCTGTTGCCCCTGCTGGCCCTACTGCTGTCCCTGCGGTCGGTGTTGGCCCTGCTGGCCCTGATGATTAGGCTGGCCCTGCCTATATCCCCCATATCCCTGCTTAGAATCACCTGAACGGAATCGCTTAGCAGGGTCCCCCTGATGGGAACTCTGCTCGTGCTGACGAGTATGTCCATGAGATGGTGCCCCACTGGCACTATTACCCCTAGTCCTACCCTGCTGGCTGGACTCTCCTGCTCTCTTGCTTCCCTGCAGATGGAAGCGGTGATCCTGGCAATGTAGCAACGCGGCACTGAGTACATCAGTGAACGTACTCAGGGATAGATTCCCAATAAGGTGCTGACGGATCCTCCAAGCTAACCCGTCGACAAACAGCATAATCTTCTTGCTCTCAGTAGGTGCCTCATCTGGCACAATGGTGAGAAGTCTCGTGAACTCCTCCTCATACTCCGCTACGGTAAGACTCTCCTACTTCAGATTCAGTAATCTCCGCCTCATCTCAGTCTGTACTGCGGGTGGAAAATACTTGCGGTCAAACCGCTCCCAGAATAACTGAATAGGGATCGTGTCCCTCTCCTCCAAAGTGGTAGTGGACTCCCACCACTGTAATGCGGCTCCCACCAGCTTAAAGGAAGCCAATAAATGCTTTTGCACCTCAGTGCACTCATACATACGGAGATGCCGCTGGATGTCCTTCTTCCATTGGCTAACTGTGACAATATCGGAGCTACCAGAGAACTCAGGGGGATGCGCTTTTTGAAAAGCATCCGGAACCCTCTCCCATGCAGATGAAAGTTGTGCTGGTACTGGCGCCACTACCTGAACATGGGGTGGAGCCTGCTGAATCACCGCTCTCGCGGCATTCACCGCCTGAGCAACAATGGTGGCTACTTCGTTTGCATTCATTGTGCCTTGTGCCGAAATTGCTGGCTGCTCGGCCTGGGCACGCCTATCTTTCGGAGCACGTCTCAGAGGCATCTGAAACGTGAACAAGTTTATTAGTCTACGGTTATTATCAAATCTCAAATAGCTGAAGACTTAAATGTAAAAGCAAGAATACAACAATCCTAAAAAATAGGGCTCTATAGCAATAACGTTAAGCTGAAAGCGAAATAAGCCGTACAGATCCTATGGACACTAGAACCTGATGCTCTGATACCACCTGTGACACCCCGCCTAATTAAATACCGGGCAATCACTCCTTTATTAAATTAAATCAAGGTAAACAGTTGGTTCATTCTCAGCATCACTGTCGATAAAAATAAATTTTCCAATTTAACACCCTAAATAATTAAGCTAAGTGTCAAAACTAATTTCATACATAACATTCCAAATTTTATTTAAAGAAAAAGATTTATTTATTTAAAAACAACATTTCTACAATTAAGAATCACCCCACAATAAACCTGGAACACAATCCAATTAATTTAAAACATTCGTAAATCGAATGTCAACATGCGAAATATAAAGTAACACAATACAAACTGAATAAATCCCATAGTAACAATACTAGAAATAACAGAAGTACAAATGTCTCAATAACAATGAAATAATGGAAAGGGCGACACATGCCCAATAAATGAGAATGCTAGAAGTGGAGTCAATAAAGGAAGCCGTCTACGCAAGTGACCTGCAACTCCCACCTAAGTTGCAGCACGTTCCTCTCAAGGGATCCTAAGCAAGACGCCCCTGTGGCTGGGCACCTGAAATATATACATATATATACAAGAGAGAGAGAGAGAGAAAGAAACGGGTCAGAGCCCGAAAGTGTGTTTGATTTAAAATATGTTTAGCAAGTATTTAAACTGATACAGGCCAATGCAACAACATATTAGAGCGACACTCTCTTGAGAAATTCTCACCTCTCTTCTAATGTGCACGCCTATCGTACTAACCTTCCCAACGGTTTATCTTATCATTTTATCATACTAACCTTCCCAATAATTTATCTTATCTTAACTTACTCATAATATTTCAAAACCGAACAATATCATTGTTTAAAAAGAATACTTCCAATTAGCAGCACAACTCTTGTTGTAGCTTTCATTAATTTATAAAGTTTCCCAGTGACATATTATACTTTCACAAAACAAGTATTTACTATATGTGTCATCAACCATGTCCTACTTATCAAATCACAGTAGGCAGTTTCAAATTTCCAAATCTCATATATATATTAACTACTCGTATAATATATATAAAATAACAGCACCCCAAATAAAACTATGGTGCGTGCATACTTGTACTATCCAAACCCAATACCACTCATATCAAGAGGAATACAAGTTCGGAATCACTCTCGAACTATATTAACACATACACAATCAATATCGAGGCGAAGCATAGATTCCAAGTCTCTAAGAGGATGGCACATACTCGCGTCTCTTTGGACCGTCTGAATTATCAATTCGACAACCTGTACCAAGGATATCTATCTTCTAGGGTACAAGTCAATATCCCCCATAAAGGTCCCATCGAGATAAGACTGTCCCAGCGCGGTAACCTCAAGGATAGCAAGTAGCGCGGTATGTTTTTCACATGTATATAATATATGTACACACAATCATATAAATATACCATATTTATCATATTAATATAGGTTCTTCTCGTCACCCATAATTATACCAATTATCCTAAATTTCACATTATTAGTATTACATATAAGGTTTCATCTCTAACCTTAACTCGAAGGGTTTTCTCACCTATTACGTGACATTCGTGGACTCTATCCTTCCAAGTAGAAAATTCAGTAAGTATACCTCTATTTACTATCATGGCTATTTGCCGCAATCTCTCACTTGAAATACGTAGTTTCATCGTTCATTATATAATTATCCCAAAAAAAACAAGATTCTCGTCTTATAATAAAGTTCCCAACACTTATTCATATGTCCTACTGGTCCTTCCTATTTCCCAAAACATTTCATTAAGAATACCCAAGAATTATTTCGCGATAAGTTTAATTTAACTAATTAAACAAGGGAAATAAGAGTCTGGAAGGAGGGTTCGATCGATCGAGGTCCGGGGCTCGATCGATCGAACCTTCGATCGATCGAAGCTCTAGGCTCGATCGATCGATCAAGCAGGTCTACGAAAATCTGCAGAAATGCAGTTACGGGTTTCATCTCCAAATTTACACCAAATCCATATTTTCAAGTTCCAATCGTCCCAGAATTCTACTACTAACATTATAACAATATACCTGATGTTTCTAACGTAAGGCATGTACATATTCATCATTTAAACATGGATTTTCAACCCAAAATTATATCTAATTATCAAGAACCCTAGAATTTTCTTAAACAGTTTTCTAACAAATCTTTCTCCAGAATTTCTTTCTTATGATCATCAAAATTTCGTGGTTAATTTCCTCTACATGGAAAGGGTTTCCAGAATCATCATATAAATGAATACTACATGGATTCTCCTATCACAAATTGGGTTTTCTTCCATAGTTTTCATCACAAATCATTCATAAACTAATATGAAGATTGCACCAACGAAAATATGTAAGAAATACTTGCCTGGGATTTTCGACGTTCTGATTTGCAGATGTTTTTGGTGTGGTTGCGTAGCCCGTTGCGCGATCTACGCGGTGGTGGTGGTTGTGGTGCAAACGGCTGACTTTTGGGGCCTTGGATTGCCTTGGAGCTTTCTTCTTCCCTCTCCTATGGCCGTCACTTGGGTTTGAGTTTTCTAACCCTAGCTGACTAACCTAAATGGATGATATAGGTTGCTGAATTTCGTGAGTTTAATTACTCAAAAAGGTGAAATGACCAAAACGCCCTCCCGGGGTACCAATTAAGCCTAAAAATACCCCGAGACCCAAACTAAACCCCCGGGTACACTTTTCTGACTGTCTCGACCCTTCCGGACGCGTTGGCGCACTCAAAATGACTATACGGGCAACTTATAAAATAATCACTTTTTTATTTATCAAAATTTAGTCCCGACGCGACACGAGCACGTTCTGACTTAAATTTCCGAAATTGTCATTTAACTCACTCATGACATTCAATATAACCAATATAATATATTACTTTGCTCATTAGTAATATTCAACAAATTTCCCATAATTACTAACTCTCGTCACGTTAATAATTATAACATAATTAATTTCTTGATTTTTATTAAATAAATCACTCACATTAAATTTAATAAATCCCCACATTAATATAGCATAAAAATACGGGGTATTACAGGAGGGCTCTGTGTCCCAAATGAAAAAATCTACTAAAAAGTAGAACGTGTCAACTTGGGTCATCACATCCTCGACTACCCCATGAGGAACCTTCAAGAAATAATTTGCAAGTTGGAGAGTGACTTTTATGGGCTTAAGATCTCCTAAATTGAACTTTTTTTTAGATTGAATAGGGTAGAATGTTGACACTCGTATCTAAATCAAACAAAATTCTCTCTATTGTATTCTCTCCAATGATACATGAAATGGAGAGGTCTCCTGAATCTTTGTACTTTGGTTGGAGGTTGCTTAAAAGTACTGAGCTAACATTTTGTGCAAGAAAAAACTTCTTCTTTAACTTTATATTTTGTTTCATCGCGAGCAAGTACTTTAAGAATTTAACATACACGAAAATTTTCTTTATAGCGTCCATAAACGGTAGGTTCAACTTCACTTGATTAAGAACCTTTAAAATGTCATCACGGGAGGCCCCTTTAGGAGGAGGGACAAACCATTGAGGGTCTGGTGCGTCTATCAGGGGTTTTACCACCACTTCAATCCCAACCGTGTCTTCTTTCTCACTCTAGCTCAAGGGGCATCTTCAGCCTCTTTCGTGTCGGGTGAAACATCCCTATCTTTTTGTACATTTTTTGGGGAAGGTGACAAGTCAACAACTCCCCCACTATATACAGTGGTTTCAACTTTACATTGCTTTTCAATTTCATCGGGATTAGAGCTTAAAAGGTTATGACCTTGGGGAGGTTGTTGTGCTTGAGCGGGGAATTTCCCTTTTTTTTGGACACTCAAAGAGGATTTCAACTGATACAAGGATGCCTTTGTGTCCGCAAAGTTTTGAGGATTTTGGGCATTAATTTTCGACTAAGTTTGAATGAATTGGGAAAGAGTGTCCTCGAGACTCTTTCGTTGTGGAATCACATAAGGCACATGAGGAGGGACTTGTATTTGTGGTTTTGTTGAAATTGTGTGAGTGGTGGAAGTTGTTGGCAACGTGTTGATTAGGACTGAACGATGCATTCACTTGACCATAATTAAAAACGGGATGGTTCTTCCACGAGGGATTATAAGAGTTCCAATTAGGGACGTTAAAGTTCCCTTTATAAGCTCCCACCTCTTTAACTTTATCTTGAAGCATAATTTTGTGGGCGGGAATAGTTGGACTTTCTTTCATGAGATGTCCCACCTCACAAATAGAAAAATATCCTCCTTTAAAGCTCGAGATGGGCTGGATATATCTCTCCTCTTGCTTCCACCAAAGTCATCTGACCTATTGGCTAATTGATTTATTTGAAGCTTCAGCTTGGTCTCCTTGTCCAATTAGTAAAGTCCGAAGGAGGACGGGTCTAATGATGTGGTTCTAGCCATATGTGGGGTATTCAGATCCGATGTGTCCCAAGATTGAGTAGTCTCGGTGACATACTAAAAGTGATACTCTGCATCATCCTTATCTAACTCGAAGAACTCTCCCAAAGACATTTTTTCTATGAGTTGCTTTGAGCTTAGTGAAAGCCCATAATGGAAGTAGGAGATAAGTCTACATTTAATAATTGTTTCTATGAGTTTCTATGAGTTACTTTCGGCACATGTTAACCAACTTCCTGAACCTCTCCCAACACTTATCCAAGGGCTCATTATCCTTTTGTTTAAACGTTTGAATTTGAGCTCTCATATAGTTGGTCATGTGGGAGGAAAGGACTTTTGGAGGAATCTTGCTTGCATATCTCTCCACGTACCAATAGAGTTCAGAGCTAAAGACCAAAGTTATGTCTTGGCCTTGCCCTTAAACGATAAGGGGAAAATCTTGAGACGTATGACATCTTGTGTTCAAGATTGATCATTAAACGTTTTGCACGCCTCCTCGAAGTCACAGATGTGGAGGTATGTCTTCTCCAACTCCATGCTATGAAATATATGAAGAGATTGGATCATTCCATTTCGAAAGTTAAATTACCCTGCATTATACGAAAATATGATGCATCCCGAAGAGATGGCCCTCTCCGGATATAAGAAGTCGCGGTACAGAATATCACCCTCTCCCGTTCCAAAACTTGCATTGTCCGACATCGCACTCACACTTGATGAATCACTACTCTCATCGAAGTTTCTTGACGCTCGACTAGGGGTTATCTGCTTTCGATATTTTTTTGCTGGAAATTTTTTTATGCATTTAACATATTTGTTATGATTTTTTTTCTAATTTATTAATTAATTTCTTTTTAACAAGTATTTTTTATCTGAAATCTGTTTCTTTCTTCTATTGGAAATTGATTTATTTTTCTATTAGAAATCTCTTCTTTAGTTGTTGTGCATATTTTTTTTATTGGAAATTGGTTTTTTATATTGGAAATACATTTTTTTACTATTCATATCTTGTTTTTTGAAATGATTTTACATAGTTTCCAGATTTTTTAAATTTTTTTGGTAATTTTAATATTTTTGAATTAATTTTTTTATATACTTTCTTTTTTCAAATGATTTGAAATAATGTTTTGTTTTTTTGCCATTTTATACTTTTAATTTTCCCCCCAAATTTCTATATAGTTTTTTACGATTCTCCATATTTTTAAGTGTTTTTCTTCTATTTCAATGTATTTTTTTGGTAATTATTCGTATTTTATATTATATCTTCCGAATTATTCCTTTAGAATTTTCCAGATTTTAATTTTTTTTTAGTAATTTTTCAGAATGTTTAAATTTTTTGTCAAAAACCTTTTAGGATTATTGGTGTTTTAAAAATATTTTTTTAGTATTTTCTTAATTTTTAAAATATTTTTGTCGTTGTTGTTAGATTTTATTTAAAAATATGTTAGGACGAAAATATCTTCAACTTAAGTCATGTGCCACACACATGACTAACTTTTCTTATAAAAAAACTAACGGAGTTTGATGGTAAGGGTAATTTGTAGCCGTTTTCAATGTTTGGCGGGTTAAGTGCATAAATTTGAAGTTAAGTTGGTGAAGTCAAGGAAGGCCAAAGTTCAAGGTGCGTAATTGTAATTAACCCAAATGCACATGTAAGAAGTTTTAAAAAATCATCCTTGTGTGGTTTGACATTCCCCTCGAGTGTCTCTAAATTGTGTGACATGGCCATATAGCGCGACATAGAGAGGTGCGACACAGTGATATATCCCATCTGCATTTGTCGGTGTCTGTGCTTCACTACCGGTGGATCCAGACACGAGTTAATACAGATGTGTCACGTCAATGTGCCACACAAAATGTATCGAAATTATAAGTTTGCGTAGAAGGACTCTTTATGTTTTTGCGAGTTATCTATCATAGCCAACAAACCATATTATTTACAGTTTTATAAGGTTTAGTCCCAATACCAAAGTTTTGTTAGGCTCTACTCTCATATATTTCTTAATTGTATTAAGTTTCATAACCAACCAAAATCGCCATCAATCATCTTGTAATCCTCTCTAACGAACAATCTTCATTTTCGCTGAGAATGACACTTCTCCCATAGTTGTAACAATAAGACCAACAACTTAAAAAATAAAAACGTTGGAGTGAATACAAATGAATCTTTAAAATTTGAACTAAATACATATGATCCCGAATATATATATATATATATATATATATATATATATATATATATATATATATATATATATATATATATATATATTTTGCTTTTAGTCCTATTTCCAAAGATTTGTTACGGTCCCTTTCCATGAATTTTTTAAATTCTATTAAGTTTCATAACTATCGAAAATCGTCCACAACCCCCTTATAACCCTCTCTTTTCCTTTTCACAGATAATGACACTTACCTCATAATTATTAAAACACGACCAACAACTAAAAAATATATAAAAATGACTACAAATTAATCTTTAAAATTGAAATTAAATACTTGTAATTTCAAAGAATATTTGATAATTTGGCCCAAAAAAGTTAAGAACTAACACCTTAAATTTTAAACTTATAAAATATCCAACATTTGACAACCCAAATACTAATATCCTACGAATTATTTTGCCAAAAAATAAAAATAAAAAAATACAACGGAGTTATATAAAGATTTTTAATGTCGTGTTTACGTCAATTAAAAGACCCTCAAGTGTATACATGATTTCAACGAAAAATTCTTGTTCTTCTAATGGATACCGCCCACCACTATCTACAGACTAATATTCCTTAAAATTTTAAAATTTGACTATTCACCACAAGAATTGTAAGTCCTTTAACATACTGTGTTTGATAGGCTTGACTATTCTCTTGCCTACTTTTCCGTGCATATACTCTGTATACTTTGTATACATTTAGGATTTTCAACATATTTATTTAAAAAATGTATATTTTTTAATCAAATTTAATATACATGATTTATATATTAAAAAAATTATTTACAAAAAAAATAATCAAAAAATTCAATTCGAAAGTGGATGTAAGGATGAAAAAAATTTGAACGTTCGAAAATACTACATTTCACCCACTTGAATTTTTCAATGATTTTTTTCGATGATCTCATTACTCTGTAAATCATATATACCCAAATTCATTATAAAATACTTTTTTTTACTATTTTTTAAAAATGAGTACATCTATAAAAATATTAAGTGAAGTATGTTAAAATGTCTAACTCATAGTATAGAACATATTTGTTGAAATTTTCCCTAAAGCACAGTAACAGTTAATAGATTAGCATGTGTTTAACATATAATTCAAATAATTAAAGTATTTTAAAAATATATTGGGGATATTTCGAAAGCGAGCATTATTCTTTCTTTAATGTCGGTATGTTTATGTTTAAAAAATGACTAATGCCATATATTTTAAGTATATCCTCCAAACAAGAAAACGACAATGACTGGAAAAGGTTGGAGATATATTTTGGCATTAATATAAAGGACAATGACTGCATTATTGACCGTTCGTCAGCATTTAAATTTTTTAAAAGACAATGCAAGAAAAAGAGTAGACGTATTTTCTCTTTTTTGAACTGTAAGATTATCTTGTAAAATTCAACTAATCATAATCTGCATTAAAGAGGGGGAAAAAAGGAAGCCAACCCAAATAACAAATCACGACACTATCACTTTTTTTGTCTCATTTATTAAGATTTGTTTATCATCATTTTCATACATTTATTTTTTTAATTATGAGTTCTATTATAATAAATATGAGACGGGTGTTGTTCTCTATTAAAAGAATGATGAATGGTTATAGAGAAATTATAGACAATTTTGAGTGGTTACGGGACTTTTTACAATTTTATAAAAACATAGAAGTGGCGCCTAAATACATATTTGTAAATGAGACTAAAGCTAGAAAAATTAAATAAATAACATACTAAGAATGAAGAAAAATAATAAATAGCATTTGTTAAATTCCGAAAACCTCAAAATTCCCCAAATATAATAAAAAAAAGTTATAAAGCATTAAAAACAGTTAATTAATGTAAAAACGATACAATATTCAAGTTACCAGAATATTTTGAATTGATATGTATTTGACACCCCACACATGATATCTTACGAATTATTTTGCAAACAAATGAAAATAAAAAATACCATGGAGTTATATAAATATTTCTAATATGGGTCTCTACGTTAATTAGGTGACCCTCAAGTGTGTACGAGATTTCAACGCGAGTTTCATCTTCTTCTAAAGGCCTAACGCTACCACCCACTACTTTCAAAAAACTAATACTCCTTAAAATTATAATATCCGATATTCAAAGGTATTCGCCACTTTCAAGGATTTAAGAGGATTTGTTTACGTTTAATGCATAAACTCTAACTCTCTATCGTAACGTGGACAGTCGGTGCTCGGATATGAGATGGTTATATAATTTCACTAGCAAAGTATTATCACTAAATTAAATCTTTCACAATCTCTTCATCTTAATTACAAACAAATAACTACCCAACATAACGATAATTTGAGAAGATAACGATAATTTGCAGAAATCTAGACTTATGCTTAAAAGTATGTTGTTAAAGGGAAAAAAATCCCAAACAACACCAAACAGTCCCGTAAGATGCCCAAACACCTCGCTCGGTACCAAGGTAACACGAAGGAACTTACCACATAGACGCGGGACTCCAGGTTTCAGAATACAATGAAAATTTGCGATAAACTAGACATAGGTTTAAAACGTTCCATTAGAGGGTGGAAGACTAAAAGAACCCCAAAACAGGCCCGTAAGGGGTAGAAACAGCTCGCACGGGACAAATGCAACACGTAGGAACTAACCGCTTAGTCACGGTATTTTCGGTTTAAGAATACGACGATAAATTTTAAAAATTTCGACTTGGGTTAAAAAAAATATCCGTTAGAGGGAGAAAATAAAAAATAGCCGCAAATTGCCCCTTTTGATGCATGAGCACCTTCCACGGGACCAACGTAACACGTAGGAACTGATTGCATAGTCACGGACTCCTGATTTGAGAATACGATGACAATTTGCTAAAATTTAGACATGGTCTTAAAACAGGCCGTTAGAGGGTGAAAATCCAAAACAACCCCTAAACGGCCTCGTAAGATGCACGAACATCTCATATGCGATAAAGGTTATACGTAGGAACTTACTGTGTAGTCACGTGAGTCCCGATTTGAGAATATGATGATAGTTTGAAAAAATGTAGACTTAGGCTTAAAACATGCCGTCAGTTGGTGAAAACCAAAAATAGTCCCCTAACGGCCCCGTACGAGGCACAAACACTTTCAATAGACTAATGTAATCCGCATCAACTTACCGCATAGTCTCGGGACTCCTGATTTGAGATTTCAATGATAATTTGCAAAAATATAGACATATGCTTAAAATTGTGCCATTAAAGGGAAAAAATAAAAAAAAACGCGTCAAATGGTCTCGTAAGATGCACGAACACCACGCACGGGACCAACATAACACGTAGGAACTTACCGCGTAGTCACGGGACTCCCGGTTTGAGAGTGCGACGAAATTTGCAAAAACCAAAACTTAGGTTTAAAACATTCCATTCGAGGGTGGAAACCTAAAATAACCCAAAAATAGACCCATAAGAGGCACAAACAGCTCTCCCGGGACAAATGTTACACTTTGGAACCAACTCATGGTACTACCGATTTGAGAATACGATTATAATTTGCAAAAATATAGACTTATGCTTAAAAATGTGCCATAAAAGGGAAAAAATTCCAAAAAGCGTCAAATAGACTTGTAAGATGTACGAACAACTCGTACGATGATAACAAAGATGTATTTTTTTTTTCAAGAATAAAGGTAGAAGTTATTTAAGATTCAATATAATTTTTTTTTTACTAAACCTTGAGAATAGAGATCTCAGAAACCCAAATAGATAATTAAAAGAGAAAAATAAATTTATTTTTCTTTAGAGAGATAAAAACTCTAAGACTTCCTCTCTTTGGAAATAGTCTTGACCAATGTCTTTCTATTTACAAAAATTCTACCAATCATTTTATTTATCTTCCTTGTAAAGGAAGAACGTGCTAGAACACATGAATGACTTAGTCTCCCACTCCATCCTACATTCAAGGAACCATAAAGAGAAGTGGGTTATAATTGTTAGAACTGCTGCCCCTTATCCTATGATCGTGCAGATGTGCTTCAAGTTAATGGGTCTTCTTCGTTGTACATTCATTTCCTCTTGTATAAATACTTCATACTCATCTCATGTAATATATATTTTAGTATTAGTTAATATATACAAGAAATCAGTTCTCCAGTTATTCAAACTCTATCATGGTATCAGAGTTAACTATGAAGGTCATTTCAATGAGCCACCACCAAAACCCAAAAATGATGATGAAGTGAAGAAGAAGCAAACGTATAAAGATTGGGAAGACAAAGACTACCTCTTACAGAGTTGGATTGCAAGAACAATGAGTGACGAGTCAATGTACCTCATTGTTGGTTGCAACACTGCCAAACAGGTGTGGCAAACTCTTGAGGATCACTACCTTCAAGTATCGAAAGACAAAGAATTTTCACTAAAGGAACAGCTAAGAAGTATGTCCATGAGTGGAAAATTAATAGATCGTTATGTTAAGGAATTTAAAGAAATATGTGACGGATTGACTGCCATTAATAAACCACTGCATGAAGATTCCAAGGTCATCAGTTTTGTTCATGGTTTAAGGACTAAATACAAAACTTTTCGCACGGTGATGATTGGCAAACCTCCATATCCTACTCTTATTCAATTAATTGCAGCCTTAAGAGGTTTTGAATTAAGGGAGGAAGAAGAAGAAAATTTTGTCACTACTGTGGATCATTCCATGACATTTGTTGCTCAAAGAGCACCTTATTAAGGGTACAAAAGAGGTAGAGGAAGACACAATAGAGGAAGAGGTAACTATAAAGGTCATTTCAATGAGTCAACATACATGGTATTAGAGCTTGGGTCTGCATCAATGAGTTCAAACGGATTAAGTCTCTCTTTGAACTCTCTTCACCAATTAATTGTTGCTTGTCCCATGAAACTGAAACAAACAAACTATCTCATATGGAGAACTCAGATGATACAACTCATTCAAATTTTGAAGGTAACACATCTCGTTTATGATGAGCCACCACCAAAACCCCAAAATGATGATGAAGTGAAGAAGAAGCAAACGTATGAAGATTGGGAAGACAAAGACTGCCTCTTACAGAGTTGGATTGCAAGAACAATGAGTGACGAGTTAATGTACCTTATTGTTGGTTGCAACACTGCCAAACAGGTGTGGCAAACTCTTGAGGATCAGTACCTTCAAGTATCGAAAGATAAAGAATTTTCACTGAAGGAAGAGCTAAGAAGTATGTCCAGGAGTGGAAAATTAGTAGATGATTATTTTAAGGAATTTAAAGAAATATGTGACGAATTGACTGTAATTAACAAACCACTGGACGAAGATTCCAAGGTCATCAGTTTTGTTCAAGGATTAGGGCCTAAATACAAAACTTTTCGCACGATGATGATTGGAAAACCTCCACATCCTACTCTTAGTCAATTAATTGCAGCCTTAAGAGGTTTTGAATTGAGGGAGGAATAAGAAGAAAATTATGTCACTACTTGTGGATCATTCCATGGAATTTGTTGCTCAAAGAGCACCTTATCAAGGGTACAGAAGAGGTAGAGGAAGACACAATAGAGGAAGAGGTAACTATGAAGGTCATTTCAATGAGTCAACATATCATTGTATCGGAGCTTGGGTCTACATCAATGAGTTCAAACGGATTAAGTCTCTCTTTGAACTCTCTTCACTAATTAATTGTTGTTTGTCCCATGAAACTGAAACCAACAAACTATCTCATATGGAGAACTCAGATGCTACAACTCATTCAAAATTTGAAGGTGACATATCTCATTTATGATGAGCCACCACCAAAACCCCAAAATGATGATGGAGTGAATAAGAAGCAAATGTATGAAGATTGGGAAGATAAAGACTGCCTCTTACGCATATGGATTGCAGGAACAATGAGTGATGAGTCAATGTACCTCATTGTTGGTTGCAACACTGCCAAACAGGTGTGGCTAACTCTTGAGGATCAGTACCTTCAAGTATCAAATGATAAAGAATTTTCACTGAAGGAACAGCTAAGAAGTATGTCCATGAGTGGAAAATTAATAGATGATTATGTTTATGAATTTAAAGAAATATGTGACGGATTGACTGCCATTAACAAACCACTAGATGAAGATTCCAAGGTCATCAGTTTTGTTCAAGGTTTAAGGCCTAAATACAAAACTTTTCGCCCGTTGATGATTGGCAAACCTCCATATCCTACTCTTAGTCAATTAATTACAGCCTTAAGAGGTTTTGAATTGAGGGAGGAACAAGAAGAAAGTTCTGTCACTACTGTGGATCATTCCATGGCATTTGTTACTCAAAGAGCACCCTATCAAGGGTACAGAAGAGGTAGAGGAAGACACAATAGAGGAAGAGGTAACTATGAAGGTCATTTCAATTCCAGAGGGCGTGGTTTTCGACCAGAAGGGTACTATCCAAATCAGCATACCAGATTCTATAACAACAGGTTTGGCCAACACAACAATCAGTATGTTTAAGGTTACAATACTACTCCCTCTGTGAAGCATCTCAATAACACTGCTAATCAACAAGTAATGCAGTTTAACAAAGGTCAAGCCTCTTCAAATGATGCATGTCAAATTTGTGGCTCAACAAAGCACAAGGAACTCTCTTGCTACTATAGGTGGGATTTCTCGGTCGGAACACAAGATAACTCACATGCTTTGGTTGCCACACAAGGACATTTTCCAGCATAAAATACCATGTATGTTGACTTTGGAGCCTCTGCACACATGTCAAACAATACAGGTAACATGTCAAATTTAGAACAATATTTTCTAAATAACAAAGTGGTAATAGGAGATGGATCTCAACTAAATATAACCCATGTTGCACAAAAGGGTATCAATGGCTTGAAACTTCATAATACTCTTGTAGTCCCACAACTCAAGAAGTCACTTGTCTCTGTCTCCCAACTAGCTACACAAAATAAGTGCACTATTGAGTTTATTGATAAAAATTTTGTTATAAAGGATGAGAAGACAAAGAAAGAGATGGCTCAAGGAACTAGAAGAGATCACTTTATGCCTTTGAAGACCATGAGAATGGAACTTTACTCATTGAAAACAAAGGCAGCGATGGCATATGGCATATGAGACTTGGACACCCCAGTAGTGAAACTCTTAAGTTGTTAGCAAAAACCAATTGTTTAAATGTCAGCCACTGGAGTAAAAATTCATCCATTTGTGTCTCATGCCAAATGGGAAAAAGTTTTAGACTTCCATTTCACTTAAATGAAAAGATTGCATTAGAACCTTTTGATAAAATACATTGTAATTTATGGGGTCCTGTTCCAGTAAACTCTTCTCAACATATGAGATATTATGTTGTTTTTATTGATGATTTTTCTCGCTTTACATGGCTATATCCTTTGAAACACAAGTCATATTTTTATGCAACCTTTTTATAATTTCAAAGAATGGTCGAAACACAGTTTAATAAAAAAATTAAATTTTTTTACTGTGATGGTGGTGGAAAATTTGCACACAATGTTTTTATTGAACACTTAAATACCTGTGGCATACTGAGACATATATCTTGGCCAAACACTCCTGAGAAAAATGGAGTTGCCGAGAGAAAGCATTGGCACATTGTTGATACAGCCTTGACCCTCATGCTCTATGCTAAAATCCCTTTGTATCTATGGGTGGATGCCTTTTTAACAGCAGTATACCTTATCAATAGGTTGCCATCTTCTAAACTCAAAAAGGAGTCAACATTTTTTAAACCGTATTGCAAACAGTCCTTTTACAATGCACTCAAGGTTTTCGAATGTATGTGTTTTCCTTATATAAGAAGAAAAACTCAACATAAGTTTACACCTAAATCTTTTCCATGCGTCTTAATTGGATATAGTCCTTGTCATAAGGGCTACAGGTGCTACAATTCGTCCACTAGACGAGTGTACATTTCTAGGCATGTCATATTTGATGAAAATGTCATGCCTTATGTCCATCTAGACAAATATGAGTAATGCTGATACCGTCGTTGATGTTTGTGAATACTTTAATTTTTTGGATGATAAAATATCAGGCAAATCAAATATTTACTCCAGTGAGACTATTGTACCAACTTGTGGGGTTTTTCCACCCACTTGTGTACTTGACGCAGTTCCTAGACCTGCTGAATCAACCCATGTTCATGCTGTTGTACCTGATTTTCCAAACACTTACACCCGCCAACCTACTGACCTAGACCTTACAACTACTACACCCATCAAATTACCTGCTCCAAAACCTGCATCTACTGCTCCTATTATCGACACCCTATCTGTTGCAAGGGAACATGTACCCGCTACGTCAGTACAACATACCTCATCATCATTGGGGTTTAGTCAAAATCAATCATCCTATTCTCCCACTATTTATCCTACCCCTAGTCCTTCTCCACCTTATCTTCACACCCATCAACATCCCTCCTCCACCATCTTTGACCCAAACGGTCTTAATCTGACCATTCCTCTACACTTAGACTCAACGCCACCTCCTGCGACACACACTTCATCTCCTATTAAACCAAATGGTCACATTATGCTCACCCGTTCTAAGGCCAAACCCAATGTCTCCACATCTACTACACCTTCTCCAACAGCTTTCCAAACCTCCCTTGCCATCTCTCCTACATCACCCGAACCTCTTAGTCTCCATGCTGCCCTCTCAGATGAAAAGTGGAAAACTGCCATGCATGAAGAGTTACGAGTCTTACATAATATTAAAACATAGACTTTAGTCCCAAGGTCTCCCACTATGCATTTAATTGGCTCCAAATGGGTGTTCAAAACAAAGCTCCATCCAAATGGCACTGTTGATAGGCACAAGGCTTGTCTGGTTGCTCAAGGATACAATCAAATTGAAGGGCTTGATTTTTTGGATACTTTTAGCCCGGTCATTAAACCCGCTACCATTTGCATTGTTCTTGCCCTAGCTATTACTTTTGGTTGGTCCATTCGACATCTGGATGTCAAAAATGCTTTCTTGCATGGTACACTTTAAGAACAAGTTTTCATGAAACAACCACCTGGTTTTGTGCACCCACTATTTCCTACTCATGTTTGTGCCCTACACAAAGCCATCTATGGCCTCAAACAAGCACCTAGGTCTTGGTTTGACAAATTTAGTGCCTATCTTCTTCAACTTGGGTTTAAGTGTAGCAGGTCTGATCCTTCTTTGTTTGTGTACAACTCTGGCCAAGACCTTATTCTCTTATTAGACTATGTGGATGATATCCTTATCACTGGGCGTCACCCTACCTCTCTCACCACCATAATCACCAAGTTGAGTCATGCGTTTGCCATCAAAGACCTTGGTTCCCTAAGTTACTTTCTTGGCATGGAGTTATTTCCTATCCATGGTGGTTTTCTTCTCACTCCAGATGCCTACATTGAAAAATTGCTTGCCAAGGCTAACCTTCTTCATGCTCATAGTGCCCCTACTACATTTTCTTCCCAGGCTGTTCACTCTGCTTCTTCTTCTTCTTCTTCTTCTTCTTCTTCAGATCCCTTACCTAATCCTACAACATTTCGCGCTCTTATTGGTGTGTTACAATACCTCACCCTCACGCACCCAGATATTACTCACACTGTGAATATAATTTGTTAGTCCATGCATGCTCCTACCTGTGCTAATTTTTCTCAGGTTAAGCGCCTTCTCCGTTATCTCAAAGGCACTATTTTTCATGGCTTAAAATTTCTCCGCCAGTCCAGCTTATCTCTCTACGGATTCTCAGATGCTGATTGGGCTGGGTGCATCACTACGTGACGCTCTACCTCTGGTTACTGTATTTTACTTGGTTCTAACTACATTTCCTGGTCTTTCAAGAAGCAGCCTACCATCTCTCGTTCTAGTTGTGAAGAAGAGTATCGTGCTATGGCAGCCGCTACAGCCGAGTTAACTTGGATTACATATGTTCTCGCCGATATTGGGATATCACTCTCCTCCCCTCCGGTGTTACTTTGCGATAATATCAACGCTATCTATATGTCTATTAATCTGGTTATTCATGCTGAACCAAGCATATTGAACTAGATTATCACTTTTTCCGTGAAAAGGTGGCTTTCGACAATCTCATCACGCAATACATTCCTTCCCGAGTACAACTCGCTGATATCTTCACCAAATCCATGTCTGCTGCTCCATTTCTTTCTTTATGTTCCAAGCTTGGTGTTTGGGATTCTCCCACATCAAGCTTGCGGGGGAATGCTAGAACACACGACTGACTTAGTCTCCCACTCCATCCTACATTCAAGGAACCATAAAGAGCAGTGGGTTATACCTGTTAGAACTGCTGCCCCTTATCCTATGATAGTGCAGATGTGCTTCAAGTTAATGGGTCTTGTTTGTTGTACAATTATTTCCTCTTGTATATATACTTCATACTCATCTCATGTAATATATGTTTTAGTATCAGTTAATATATACAAGAAATCAGTTCTCCAGTTATTCAAACTCTATCAGAATGAACACAACTGAGGAGTAGGCCATGTCACTAAAATCTTAGCACACAAGTGATAGAAGATATCTGGCTGGAATTTGTTTTTCCATTTATTCTCATGAAAGGTAGAAAGAATTTTTTAAATGTTTATTTTTCTAGAAAAAATTCACTACCAGTGAAGAAGCTTTCATATGTTATGTTTTTCTTTGTTGCAGTGATGCATTAGGGAGGAGAGGTTAGGAAGCAGTAACACGAATTATCTGAAAAAAGTTTTGGCATTGATCGAGGCCACAGAATGAAACATTTCCTGTGGAAAACCTTTACTTCACGGACATGATCAATCCACAAATTGTCGAAAGTTGGTACCCTTAATAAAAAAAACATATTATATATTTACCCAATGTTTAAAAGAAATTGATTTGTATGTGAAAAATGTATACTTTGTAATTATGTAATCAATAAACAAAGAGCTACAAATACACACACAAAAATTAATTTTCCCATTATGAAAAATTTAATTTGAATATGATTAAAGTTCTAAAGTCTTCTAAGTCCTTTTACCTTTATTTACAGTGTCATTCCGGGAGTGCGAACGTGGAATGTGTCGATGTGAGATTGATCAAGGTTTTTGGGTATTGATATAAATTTAAAGTTTCCTGGACGACCTAAGTGTAACACCCCGCCTAATTAAATACCAGGTGGCCAGTCCCATACCAAATTAAAACATAATATATAGTTGGCTCATTCTTAGCATCACTGTCGAAAACATTTACAACTCACCCAATGCCCAATTAAGCTGGTGTTAAAAACTTTTCAAATTTAAGAATAACCCAACACATTTTATTCTACCACCCTGATAACCAAATAGATAACATAAAATAATTTAAATGCAATTGGAATAAACATTGCCAAATAATATTAATCCATTACAGTAATCCCATCAATAACAACTGTATTAAAAAGACACGAATACAATAGTATTTAACCACGATAGAAAAGATAACTGAATCCTTTGGGCGACATGCCCTAACTAAGAATACTGTGAATCAAATGAAGATAGGCATCTAAGCAAAACTCCATAGATCCATAGCCTGTTATAATCCGCTAAGGTTGGCGTCCCTGTTGCTGGAGACCTGATATAGAGATACAATAGAAGAGAAAATATGCAAGGAAATGGGTCAGAGCCCGAATGTGTAGATGATTTTTAAAACAGGAAGTATTTAACAAGTGCAATAAAGCATTTATTATGTATATGTTAGATCCAACTCTCACTTGCTATTCTCACCTCTCAACTAGAGTGCACACTTAACGTTTCCTATTAACCTCCTAGTTAATGGTTCCTCTTTTCCAGTCTCCATATTATAATTCCATCCCAATATCATAATCCACGTATGTCCCATACCATACGTCACATTATTGTTCATTTACATTTCTCATCGTTTCTCATTAACATGAATCATTTCTCATTAATATGAATTAAGTTTTTCAATAAACATTCATTAACTTAATTCAATTATCTTTCTCTATTCACCGTTATCTACAATTATCACACAGTAAATGGTTTAACCACAATATATCCATTCATTTATTTAATCCATTATATATATATATTCATATATAATACGGCACCCCGAGTCACAGCTGCGGTGCAATGCATTACTCTGCTATCAAGTCCCATCATCGCAGGTCACCGAATAGGGGACTAAAGGTTCGGTAAGGATTCCTCGAACCACAAACAAAAACACAATCATTGGAGGCCAACATAGTTCTCGTATCCATGGGTCACGCACATACCTACGTACCCACAGTCAGCGGACTTATCAACTGCCCGATAAGTCTTTCATAGACCTATGTTCTCGAGCGACAAATCAAAGATCCCATGGATTCGTCAGGATATGACTGCCCTCACGCGCAAACCTCCCACCGATAGCAAGTAAGCTAAGTATGTCATACACGTAAATCATCAATCAATCAAATAGGTATTATCATACCTATAATATAATATCAATAAGGTAATATCACTACCCTAAGATATTTCCCATACGTAGCATTATATCCCTTTTAAATTCCACGTATTAAAATATCATATCTTTACTTCATAATTTAATTATCCTCGCATCCTATAACATCTCTCCACTCCCGACGTCGTTAAGGTTCATGCGCGGAGCGTCTCGCAAAGCGAAATCCAAACAAGGAACCCCTCCAATACACTACTACTTAACTTTGTCGATCGAGGAGGTCCGTCAACTTCAAATATGTGATCGGAATAACCTCATCCCCTCTTTCAACCAAATGTGTTCTAAACTCCCATCTCTATCCAGGAGCCATACCACTACTCTCTTGTACTACACTCAGCCCTTGTGAAATCAATAATGAGCTTAAACTCAGTCCTTGATGTTTAAATTGTAACCCTAAGGCTACCCAGGTGTTATATTAAATCTTCCCTACTTGAACTATCCTTAATCCTCATACAAACAGATTAGAATCCAACACATGAATCTAGCAACCGGAATCTCTTTAACTTTAATTATCATAATTCTAATCAATTAAATCCCAATCAAATTAATTCAAATCTTAACTAGGGCTTACTGATCTTCTCTAAGTCCCATAATATCCAATTAATAATCACTGAAGATCTACAAAAGTTTTGGGATAAGAAACAACATCATGAATTCTCATATTTTAAATACTCAGAAAAATCAGATCCAAAAATTCTTCAAATCATCAATCCGACTTCATATTTGGATTCTACACGAAAAATTGAGTCAGGTATGTGTTTTGAGTTTTTCTTAAATCTCATCCAAATGCACTAAAAAAGAAGATCTAAACATTCCAAATTGGCTCTTCTCATTCCACTCGTTTTTACCTCTTTTTCCAGAAAATTATCAACATATTATCTTCAAGAACACTAAATTATTTTTAGAATTTCTTCCACAGATTGATGAATATTTATTGGATTACTAACTACCTACAACATGAGTTTAATTCCTATATATTTTTAGATTCCAAAAATCCATTAACAATTATATCCTTTCATCTTCCAAGCATGAAAATCATCCCTTTTTATAACTATCCTAACATGGACAATATACGAACTTAAATTGCAAATATCAAACACTTGCCTTTACTGAAGATCTGATCCTTTGGATTTGAATAACATAGGTGGTGATGGTGGTGGTGACCTTTGACCTTTGGTTCTCCTCCTTTCCAAGCAAGCTTTTCCCTTCCCAAGCAACCTTTCACTCTCTCTAGGAAGATGACTTCTCTATTTTGTGTAGAAGAGATGAATGAACCCACATTCAACTAATCTCCAAATACTTATAATAAGACAAAACCCGAAATCACTATTCATCCCCCTTGTAAAAATAACCAAAATGCCCTTTTGGGTTGTCTTTTCATTTCCAAATGACCCAAGACCCAATATCAACATCCAAATAGACTTTTCTGACTATTTCAACCCTTCCGGACGCAACGATGCAGTCGAAATGACTATAAGGTCGATAGAAAATAAATTTCCTTTTTAATTTAATAAATTAGTCCCGACACGTCCCATACCGCGTCTGACTAAAAATTCAAATTACCGAATTTATATCATACCGTCATATCAATGACATCACATTCATATATTACCTAAATATATTTAAGTAATATTCAGAATCATCCATTTTAATATCCACAATTCGGATAAAACCCAAATGAATTAATTAATAATAAAATCCAACTAATCCATTAAGTTAAAATATAACCCATTTTAAAAGTCATAAAAATTACGGGGTATTACACTAAGGACAAAAGACAAAAACCTATATTTTGGAACCTCAATAAGACTATGTAAATGAAGCTTGGAACAAGAGAATACAAATACACTTACTCACACAACCATCAAAATTTACATAATATTATCAATATAATTTAAGAAAAATAAAACTATTGTTTATTCTTACATTTATTCTCACAACGATAATATATTTAACAACTCGCATCGAGTGACGTGGTTGCTATAAAATATTCTCACAACATAACTTATTTAGGATTAAATTCATTCCGATGCAATAATATTTGTTAATATAGGTCAGGAGATAGACGTGGAGCGAGGACGACGTCAACTGAAGTGACTTTGAAGTTCGATACGTCAGAACACTCAGTCATATCAATGGATTCATCTAGGAGTGTCCTCACATTAAATCCCTGTATTAACCTAGCCAAAATCAATGGTTTCATCTGCATAGCTAATGAAATTCCTGGACATATTCTTCTCCCACTACCAAATGGAATGAACTCAAAAGTTTGTCCCTTAAAATCGACATCTTTGTGGGATGGTAAGAATCTCTCAGGTTGGAACTCATTAGGATCGGGCCATGCATTTGATCACGTTGACTCTTCGACAAGTTTGTCAGAATGCGGTTGGCCTTTGAAATATTCTATCCACCCACCACACAATCTTCCCCAGATGTATGGGCTACGCATAGTGGCAGATGTGGATACAAGTGAAGTGTTTCTTTGATAATAGCTTCCATGTATACCAATTTCTTTAGGTCGAACACCGTTACTTGTCGTTCTCTGCCCACATGAATATCTATCTCATCCTGTGCTTTTTTCAATATGTGGGGGGTTATTGAGAAGTAAAGATAAAGCCCATATCATAGTTCCTGAAGTAGTGTCAGTAGCCGCTACTATGAGTGCCTGTCAAGGAAAACAAATTTTGAGTGCCAGCCACAACATTCAATCATATTCAATGTACGTATTGGGAGATGCAACAATTGTTACCCTAAAAAGCACCTCCATTTCGTATATTAACACAATTCTAGTAAAAAAAACATAGTGTTTTACACAATGAGATGTAACATTTTCAATGGGCTACAATAACATTTAACTTTGGGTGATCGTTAAATATATGAATTAAAACGAGGGGCAAATTAAAAATTGAGTAAAAAATTTCATAAGATTAGCCATTCAACTATGAGACGAGGGAACGCGAGTGTTGTTTATACTGGGGAGAAAAGAAAGACATAGGGAGGCTAGTATTATTTTATTCCAAAAATAGTTGATTTGCTCCGTTCAACAAGTAAAAAAGTGATCCGCGTTAATTGAAGGACCGCAAAAAAGTAATAATATGACTAGAATTTTTTAAAGTATTTTTGCACGGGGATTTTTTATGAGTAAAACTATCCGTGCACACATTTATACCAAAAACATATACCCACGTAATAAGAAAAAATCAAAAGGGCCCCACTTTTCTCCCCCAACTAAAACAAATGCCTTAAATAAAAATTATAATTTGGAAATCTGCATTTTCAATTAAAAAAAAAACTATTTTTGAAAAAAACTGGTATTTGATAGTATTTTTTTAGCATTTTGAGTTGTTTTATAATTTTGAAAAAAAATGTTTTTAACTTTTTATAATTTCTTTCTATATGTTTGTAAAAATAAAAATAACTATTTTAAAAATAAATTAAAAAAATGTTATTACTTAAAAAATTAAAAAAATAAAATTTTAAATTGTTAAGATTTTCCTAAAAAAATCTATTTTTAGAAAGAACAATTTTCAGCAGAAAAACTATTTTAGCCATTTTTCTTGTTTTTCTATTTATATTTACAGAAAACAATATATGAAATAATGTTATAAAAAAATGATCAGTTTTTTATACAAAAAAATATTTTTAACAGTTAATATAGTTTATTTTTGTCCTTAATGTTTTTTTTATTTTATATAGAAGCTTTTATAAATTCTTTTTAAAATATAAGTTAAGAAGTTTTTTTGAAATAGTTGCAATGGTTTTTTTCTCTTTGAAAATAGTTATAAAAAGTTAAAAACAGTTTTTTATACAAGAAATATTTTTTATGTTATAAAAGCAGTTTCCAATAATAAACTGTGTTTTATTAAAAACATTTGCTCATTTGCGTATATTTTAAAATTGTTTATATACACATTATTATTAAAGACATTTTTTTTGTACAAAACATAACTTTTCAATGAAAATACAGGTTTCATTTTTTTTTATAAAAGACATTTGTTTTACTTCTGGAGAGGAAAAGGGGCCTTTCATTTTTGTATGAGTTTTGGATTTAAATGTCCGTCTGGTTTTATTCCGATTTTATACTTAAGATTGTAAATTGACTTTTATGTGGCTTCGTGTGTATATAGTGTGTAGCCGCCATCAATTGTTTTGTTGCGTTGTCGAGTACTTCCATAGCTTTTTTGAGCGATTGGTTTAGTGTCTCTAGTCCATCTTTTCCATTGCTAGAGTTGATGTTACGTTAGAAAAGTAAAATATTCCCTAAAAATAAACGTTGGGCCAAAATATGTTTTATTTTTATATATAAAGATATATCTAATTTAGTTAAAAAATTGTATTTTTATCAAAATTATCTATAAATGTGAGCCGTTACTTTTAAAACTTAACGTTGACACAAATATTTGTTTTTTTTGTTAAATAATATGTTATTTACTTAAAAATATAAGTTATTTTTAAAATTGTTTATAATTTTTTTGATAAGGTATCATTGAAATTTGTCAATGGAGTTGTTATTTTATTCCGGATTATTTTTAGATGTTATGTCATTATTATATAAGTAAATTTTTACAAATTATATTTTTCATTTTAGAGTTTACACATGTTGAATACATGTATATACTTTACAAAATATATATTGATTACTGGTTCATTCAATCCGGAGTGAAATATCGATCACCGCATTGGAAAAGTAAAATGATGAAAAATAGTCTCACCAATTTAGGGTTAAATTTTGACTATTTTGTTCACTATTTCATTTAAATGTTGATAATTGGAACGTCGTACGTAAGCGAACGCGTTCAAAAAATCGTAGGACCTAAATGTTTTTATATTGACTTTAGATTGTTGTTTCTTGTTGGCAAGAATCTTTCTTTAGCGCTAGTAAGTGCTCTTGGATAAACTTTTTCTCCATCTATGAATAAAATTTGTTTCTTAAAAAAATTAAAAAGAAATCATAAATACGAAAATGTGTTTGAACATTTACTTTCGGTCAGGATTAAAAATGTAGATTATATACTTTAGGACTTAAAATAATATTAATTATGGATATAAGACAACAAACATTTCGTTTTCATTTTTGGTCCCTGTTTTCAAATTAATGGGACACGTGACATGCTGTAATTGGTTGACATTTTATGAATATGAGTCCGCGCTAGCGGCTTTATTCAAAATTAGGGACTAAAACTATAAATAAAATGTTTTATGTCTTATTTCCAAAATACATATTACAATATGTCCTAAATTTACAAAACCCCATAAAAATATGGATCAAATACCAAAAAGTCCTTGAAACATTTTTTAATACACATTTAGTACAAAACTTTTATTTTGTATCAAAAAGTCCTTTATTTTCTTATTTTTAAAGGTTCGCGCCAGCGACATGATAATGTCTTTATGGCATGGTGAAATTTTTTTTGATACTATATAAAAAATCTTGGACCATATATGTATAAAAAAAAATCAAGGAATTATTTACTATATGCGTCCACAAATATTTCACCAAATAGACCGTAAAGGTGAATAGCTTTAGTGTGAAATAAATGTATATATAAGGAGAGAAAAAATAGAGACTCGATATATTTTTACAAATAAAGGAATAATATGTACCAATAATGTAGATTTGATAACTCTATCGGCGTCGCAACCATAAACTTCAGCACCCTCAATACTTGAAAGCATCACATCGATGAAATCCTTTTCATGATCCCACTTCACTTGTCCTAAGCTTCTCATTTTTTTGTGCTCTCCTAACCAACCTTCTACTATATCATCCATATCTTTAGCGCTTTCCTTCATGGCCTTCTCTTTGCCACTCAAATTCAAAAATCTCAAATATGGTAAAGCATCCGCCATCATAACCGATGAAAAATACTTTAAGATATATCCTCATCGAATTTCGAGCCCTATTTCCGTCATCACCCGACATTCTCTTCCCGGCTAGAACCCTACCCACTATGTTCAAAACCAAACTCGTAATCCATATCTTCAGATCCACCTTCACCATATCACCTTTACCCTTTTTGTTTTTCTCCCAAAACTCATACATCTCTCTCATGGATGTATCAACTTAGGATATTCGGATGTGGGCATGAAGTTCCACTTGTTTGTTGGAAAGAAGCTCATGACGCACCATCTTTCGCACATAGGCCTAGTATGGACCATAATCGCTGAACGCGAACACAGAGTAGTTATAGCACAGGAGCTCTGTTGTTATGATTTTTGGAAGGTTTGCCAAAGCCTTGTCGTTGGTGGTGAAGCATTCTTTTTCCATCTTCGCATCACTCACCACCAAAACTGGGCTTGAACCCATTCTCAATGTGAAGATTGGACCATATTTGTCAGCCAATGCCCCTAAGGATCTGTGAGGAACCCCAATGCGAACCATAAATGGAAGGTGACCGATGATAGGCCATGCACCAGCTGGTTCAGGTGGTGCTCCATTTTTTTTAGTGGAATTTTTTGATATCCAGTAAAGAAAAAGGACAACAGTAACTGTTATGAAAAAGAATGTGAGAAGGGTATTCATGGCAGCTTGTTGGATATATGGTTTCGAGTAGGCCTGTCTGGACCCGGACCCGACCCGAACCCGACCCGAACCCGATCCGTATAATAGGGTCTGAGCATATTTTTTGGACCCGAGACCCGAAGACCCGTTTATTAAACGAGTAGGGTCTGGATCTTATACAAGAGCCGGATCCGAAGACCCGTCCCGAATTGTACATTATTATTTTGTATATATATACATATATACTATAAATTTATATATATTTATAAATATATCTTATCAATATAACATGTAAGTATTATATATAAAAATTTATATTTATGTATATAATAAATATAAGTAATATATGTTTTATTTATACTAATAATATTCTACAATACATTACAAAATATTTTAATTTAAGATTAAATAATAAAGAAAGGGGATAAAATAAAATAAATATAAAATAAATGTACATATTTGACCAGACCCGGACCCGAAGACCCGAACGGATCCGGGTCTGAATCCAATACTGTAGACCCGATGATGCCCCGGACCCGAACCCGAACTCGATGAAGACCCGATTACACGGATCTGGATCTTCCTAAACCCGACCCGTCTCCGACCCGTTGACAGGCCTTGTTTCGAGTGTGAAGAATGATGCAATAACGTGCTCATATTTATACACAACAAGCCCCGCAATTTTACTTAAGGTAGTCAACTTGAAGAAAAGTCGAGTCTATGACATGGCGTTAAAATATTTCAAGTAGTTTTGAACATTCAAAAGAACGACTTGTGTTTATAAATTGTCTGTGGCCGGCGGCTGTTAGAATAAAATGTGGGGTATTTAGTATTTATATATATTTTTTGAATGAAATAATTCATTTGGATAAGCGGTCAAGTGGTAAGTTTGTGAAATTTTGTGCTTGAGGTCACCGGACCAATCCCTAAGATGCAAATTAAACATTAATAGTATTTGATTGGGCTTTGGGCTTCTCTTGAGTCCTCAGATTTTTTACCCCTTTATTATTTCATTTTTAACTCTTTTTAAACCCGTTTTTTAAATTTAACTTAGTCTTTTATCATGACTCAACTATCCGTTAGTAGAGATATTAGTAGATTAGTTGACTAAAACCTCTACCCATGTTTTTTACCAAATTTTGTATAAAACAAAGGCTACAACTTTTAAAAGGAACACAGAAAAGTTCCATCTCTCTCACTTTCCGTGCAAAAAATATTATTAACCTATTTGGGAGTGCTAAAGTATCCTGAGAGTTCAAGATTCTGCGTAGTTGTTGGTGACGGAATCTGATCGTTGAATTATGGAAGATGTTTGTTCAAGAGGCTGACAACATCAATATCAGCGGGGAATTTCACCTTTAGGACTGTGTCAAACACAAACCTCGATCGATAAGTTCTTCCAATTTTATCTATTTCGTATTTGGATTTTTTTCGTATATTTTGCATATATTATTTCCAACAATCTAAAGGTGAAGTTCTGTTGATTTTCTATAACCTGCTATGGAAAATCCTAATGCAAAATACTCTGAAAAATCAGAACTGTTTGATGAAAATAATTTTAAGCGATGGCAAATGAAACTGCAATTTTACCTAACAACCGTTAAGGTCGTTGACTTGATTGCATCTGCTTGACCTTCTGTACCTGAAGAACTAATTGTTTGGAAAAAAAGAGATTATATGTGTAGGAATTATATTCTGAATTGTCTCTGTCTTGAACTATATGATGTCTATTAGTCATGTCCCACTGCTAAGGAATTATGGAAAACAATGGATAAAAAATATGCAACTGAAGATGCTGGGTCTAAAAAATTTGTTGTTGGAAAATTTTTGAATTTTAAAATGGAAGATAATAAATCTATTGTGTCGCAACTTGAGGAAGTACAAATTATTGTTCATGAAATTTCGGCCGAGGGTTATAGAATATGTGAGGGTTTTCAAGTGTCTTCTATAATTGAAAAACTGCCACCTTCTTGAAAAGATTACAAAAACGGTCTTAAACATAAGAAAAAGGAGATGTCACTAGAAGATTTGATAGTTCGTTTGAGAATTGAGGAAGAAAAAGGATGCAAAACTTAAGGAGAAAATTTATGAATTCGGTTCTAAGGCTAATTTGATCGAGGGAAAATCGAATAGAAACCAAAAACAGAACGAGTTTAAGCTTAACCATTCAAACCAGGGACATAGGCACCATAAACCAAACAAGAATTCGAGGTCCAACCATAAATTCAACATATAGGTTAATGTTATGTGTGTGGAAAACCAGGTCATTATGCTAAAGATTACAAGTTTAGGAAGAGTCAAAATTTGAAGCCTCAAGCAAACGTAATCGAGAAGGGTAACTTTTCTGCTGTGGTGACCGAGGCAAACATTGTGAGTAACATGACAGACTGGTGGCTTGATTCTGGCGCTGCCAAACATATTTGCGGCATGAGAGGTGCCTTTATTACCTTCACTACTATTGGTGAGGATGAACGTCTGTACATGGGAAACCCCTCTTTATCTAAGGTTGAGGGAAAGGGAGCCATAATTTTAAAGTTCACTTCCGGAAATGTTCTTAACTTGAAAGATGTTTTGTATGTCCCCGAGATTAGGAAAAATTTGGTTTCCGGTTTTATCTTAGTTAAGAAGGGTTTTAAAATTGGTCTAGAGAGTGATAAGGTAGTTGTGACTAATGGAGGTGCTTTTGTGGGTAAATGTTATGTTCATGAGGGTCTTTTCAAACTAAATGTAACCGTGACTGAGAATAATAAAACATCTACTTCTTCTGCTTGTTTGATTGACTATTGTGATATGTGGCGTTTTAGACTTGGTCAGGTAAATAAGGCATCCATTAAAAAATTAATGATTTTAGGAAATATACAAAAATCTGATATTTCTTCCAACTAAAAAATGTGAAATATGTGTTGAATCCGAATATGCTAAAAAACCTTTTTTTTAGTGTCGAAAGAAGTTCAACTGCTTTAAGTTTAATACATTTTGATCTTTGTGATTTAAAAGGTTATGTATCACGTGGTGGAAATAAATACTTCGTTACTTTTATTGATGATTACTCTCGTGACTGTTATATTTATCTCCTTACGAGTAAAGATGAGAGTTTCTCAAAATTTATTTCTTATAAATTGGAAGTTGAAAAACAATTGGAAAAATCCATTAAAACATTAATATCCGATAGGAGAGGAGAATACACCGGCGATCTTGATAAATATTGTAAAGTGAATGGGATAATTTATCAAGTTACTCCTCTTTATTCACCCCAATCTAATGGTGTGGATGAAAGAAAAAATAGAACTCTTAAGGATATGGTAAATTCTATGTTAAACTTCAGGTTTACCTTATAATATGTAGGGTGAGGCACTTCTTACTGCTTGCAATATTCTTAATAAAATAGCTTTTAAGAAAAATGATAAAACTTCTTATAAAATGTGGAAAAATAGAAAACCTTCTTATAAACACCTTAAAGTGTGGGGGTGTCTTGCTAAGGTTTCAATACCCGTACCTAAGAGAACTAAACATGTCCCAAAGACAATTGATTGTGTTTTTATAGGTTATGCTAAAAATAGTAATGCATATTGGTTTCTTGTAATTGATTCTAAAAATCAATATATGGATAAAAACACTATTTTTGAGTCAAGAGATGCTGAATTTTATGAGAATAAATTTCCTTTTAAGGTGAGAAGTGAGAGAACTAGTCGTTCTGTTGCAGTGGGTCCTAGTGTTAGAAATGAATCTTCGGATTCAAAATAAACTGACGTTAGAAAACGTAAAAGACCTAGGATATCTGCTTCTTTTGGTCCTGAATTTTTAACATAATTAATGGAAAATGACCCCATCACTTTTTGTGAGGCAATGTCCTCACCCGATTCTATTTTTTAGAAATAAGATACAAATAGTGAATATGATTCTATTATTTCTAACAACATATGGGAGTTAGTTGACTTGCCTAAAGGATGTAAAACTATTGGATGCAAATGGATATTTAAAAAGAAATTAAAAGTTGATGGTTCTACTGATAAATTTAAGGCGGGATTGGTAGCTAAAGGCTATAGGCAAAAGGAAGGATTTGATTGATTTGACACTTGCTCTCCTCTTACTAGAATTACATCTATTAGGCTATTAATTGCTATTTCTTCATTACATAATCTGATAATTCATCAAATGGATGTTAAAACGGATTTTTTGAATGGAGATCTTGAAGAAGAAATTTATACGGATCAACCTGAGGGGTTTGTAGTCCAAGGCCTAGAAAAAAAGTAGTTAGACTAAAAAAAATTCTTTATATGGACTAAAACAAGCTCCTAAATAATGGCATGAAAAATTTGATCAAGTAATTATCTCTAATGGTTTTAACATTAATGGAACGGATAAATGTATTTATAGCAAATTCAAAAATAATTTTGGTGTGATTACTTGCTTATATGTGGATGATATGCTTATTTTTGGAACAGATATGGATGTAATTAATAAATCTAAAAGTTTTTTTAGTAAGAAACTTGATATGAAAGATTTGGGTGTTGCTGATATTATACTTGGAATTAAGATCGTTAAAAATTCTAAAGGAATTGTTTTAACCTAATATCATTATTTAGAGAACATTCTTAGAAAATTTGAACAATTTAATTGTATTCCTTGTAAGACACCTTATGACCCTAGTTGTCACTTATGGAAACATTATGGTCCTGGTGTATCATCATTAGAATATTCTAGAGTTATTGGTAGTCTAATGTATCTTATGAATTGCACTAGACATGATATTGCATATATTGTGCGTAGACTTAGAAGATATACTTGTATTCATAATAATGAACATTGGGTTGCTTTGATTAGAGTTATGAGATATCTAAAGTATACAATAAATCATGGCATTCATTATGTTAGATATCCTGCTATAATTGAAGGCTTTTGTGATGCTAATTAGTTTTCTGATAATCACGAATGTAAATCTACGAGTGTATTTGTTTTTGCCTTTGCAGGAGGGGCTGTATCTTGGAAATCTACCAAGAAAACTTGGATAACAAGATCCACTATGGAATCAGAATTCATTGTATTAGATAAAGCAAGCGAAGCGACTGAATGGTTAAGGAACTTAATATTAGACATTCATTTATGGCCAAAGCCAGTTCCATCTTTTTCCATTCACTGTGACAATCAAGCAACGATCACAAGAACACATAATAACTCCTTTAACGGAAAGTCTAGACATATGAGGATAAGACACAACACGGTGAGACAGCTATTGAAAGATGAAGTCATACCAATCAACTACGTCAAGTCAAAGGAAAACCTGGCAGATCCATTGACTAAAGGGCTAGATAGAGATCTAGTTTATCAAACATCGAGGGGAATGGGCCTAAAACCTATTAATATCTAAAGCACCTATAATGGAAACCCAACCCATATGACTGGATATCCCAAGATCTGGGTTCAATTGGATAAAAAAGTTATACGAGTGATTTGTGGGGGTACAAAATTAAGTTTACTTACAATTCCTATGATTTACGACCTCTGTATCGATAGAGGATGAGATTTAATCTCTTAATGCTTTCTATAGTTGTTATTCAGTGGGGTGTAAGATACATTACATTCTTGATAGAAAGACCTATATGAGTGTGGTTGTGGGGCTGCTTCCTATGAGAATTAAGGCTGCTTCTCTAGAGCACAATCCTGGGAACTTGATGATGACTTTCGGGAGTCGCCTGTGTGTTCTATTGACTTAAGTTTACAACAACGGTGAAATAGTTCAAGACATTAGTTCACTATCAACCGGTAAACTCTATAGATCAACACAAAGCAAAGGTTCAAGTCAAGTGACACCTTCGCCTTATACGCCACTCCTTATGATACTCCAGAGCGTCTTTTTATATTAATATATTTATTTATTTTATTCATGTGGGGGATTGTTGGGTATATATATATATATAT
>OX422218.1:537548860-537593860 GCA_949130495.1 Sambucus nigra
AAATAAAATTTCTCCAAGAAAACGAGTTTGTTAAAATAATAAATAAATTAGATTTTTTTAATAGCACGGACTTTTTGATAAATTAATCAGTCTAATGAGGTAGAGTTCTTTGTAATAAAAACTATTTTTTTTTTTTATATAAAAGTAGTTTTCTAAGAAAAAACATCTTTTATTATAAGAGAAAAGATACATGGACACATCTTATAAAAAGTATGTTTTTTCTTATAAAATTGCTCTTACATTTAAAAAAATATTTTTTATCAAAAAAAACTCTACATTATTAGATTAATTTGTTTTATCCACAAATTTGAACTACTTAAAAATGTAATTTATGTATTATTTTAAGAAACTTTTTTTCACTTTTTTTTAATAAAAACCATTTTTTAGAATAAGCTATTTTTAAAAAATAAAAAAACTATTTTTTTTCAGTTTTTATTTAAAAACTGGGAAAAAATGTTAAATACTTTTGAAAACAATTAAAAAATTATTGGAACCTTTTCTTTTCTTATTTATTAAAAACTATTTCTTTTTAAATAAATAGGTAAAATGCCAGATATACTTGCATAAAGAAAAACAATAACTTCTAGCTTCTTTCATGGTAAAATGAACTCAATTGCACTTTGCATTAGATGTTTAAGTTGACTGATAAGAAACATTAACAACTTAATTCCAAAAACGGAGGTTTCAAAAATTAATAATTATAAGGGCCTTCGGAACTTAACTTGGATAAAAATGGAGGATTCAAACAACCAGTAATAATTATACAACAACATAACTTAATTCAAAGCATAATAAAGCACCAAAATTATGGACATACGTGGACACCAAAAGTAAATAACAAATCAACGATTAAATCTAAAGATGTGTAATGGGTAATTAAAGATTTGACAAACCTTGATTCAAAACTTGGTTCTTGGAACTGCAGTGCATTCTGGGCGAACTTCATAAAACGAATCAGGGAAGTCCATGGTCCCTTCACATTCCAAAATAGTGTGAAGATATGATACCCCGCTTATTAAAATAAGAGGTGGCCAGCACGATACTCCAATAATTACAGGAATCATAGAGGGTCCATTCTTAGCATCACTGTATTACAATAAGTATACGAGATAACCACAAATTATTTTAGAAAACGAATTGTCAAAATTTATTTTCTAAGTTAATGAAAAACATTTAAATAAACCAATTGAAAAGAAGGTGGATATAAATAAAGACAGAAAAAAAATCAGCAACCATATACATCAAAATGATTGAATAAGCTGTTGGTTAACAGTCCTTTACAATTAGGTTACACCAAGTATTAAAGCACAATATCACATATATAATACAAGTACAAAACTTGGGCAACACGCCCGAATGTGTAACCGATCGTAACTAGAATACAAAAAGATGGACGCGTCTATATCAAATATCTCATAACATCCGCAAAGTGTTACAGCTCCAAGACACTGGGATAAAAAAGTCAATACGGGCTTCCTTACGGCGGAGCACCAGGGCGAATATAAGATTAATGCAAAACAACGAGATATAAATGGGTCAAGGTCGGGTTTAATATGATCACCAAGTGAATAAAGTGCATGACAGTTATGGACGACTTAATCATCATGAATAAGCTTATTTCCCTCTCCACAAATAACGATAAGAAATCTCACCTCTCAATCTAAAAGCATAACCTAACGCAATATTGATGACAATGATCACAATTCATTTATGCAAGAGAATATAGATAAAATCTTACTTAATGAGATTCCATTTCCTTTTTACACAATTTTATTTCACCGTTCCTTTTCTCATTAGGAAACGTATTCAAAGCAATTTATTTCATAAAGTGTTGTATCATCAATAAAATCCTACTTTAATAAGAATAGTTATATTTCCCAACATATAACGATTCTAAGACCATCCTTTCGGGTTCCCCCACTGGATGCGCCCCTAAATAGCTATCATCTTCCAGGGCCTATCACTAAGACAACATTGGCATCCTACATCGCGTGACGTCGGGAAGCGGCCATATACCTTCGACTGTGAGTCATAGACACACTCGGAATTACCTCACTTCGAACTATAATCATACAACATATAATAACCAGTCCTACGGCCGAGGACTATATTCACCCTGCATTCACTAGCAAGGGGACTTCACCTCATGCGCGTAACTTCCCCTATAATAGCATTTAGAGAGGTGTGTATAAGCAATTTATCATTTACAAGTTATTTACATTTAAAAATATGCATTACGTTTTTATCCGGAGCCATAAGCATTTAACGTCATCATTATAAACTTCAACGTTTAATAAATCCCCAAATTAATATCCAAGAAATAATGACGTTACTATAAGTGCCAAGTATATTATAGCTCAATCACGTCTCTAAATTTCCCCAATTATATAATCCTACTCTTCCCTAGTCTCAAGCTAGTTTACTCAAGAAAGAACTACCCTAACGTCTATTAAATAATCCTCCAGATAAAACCAAGTATCCCCTTTCTAATCTAGTTTGGTCACATACCTAAGATAAGTATCTAATACACTTTATTACTTCCTAAGAGAAAGTTCATAGGTCCTAAACCTACAAGAAAAGGGTTACAAACTAAGTTAGAAAAATATCCCAAAGGAGCATGAATTCCGAATCGATTCGCCCTGGCCGAATCGATTTGGTCAAGAGGACCCAACATTCTGCGTACTGTCGAATCGATTCGGATAATCCGAATCGATTTGCCTAACACAGAACTGTAGCCTACCCCTTTAGCGAATCGATTCGCCTGGGCCAGAATGCCCAATTTCGTCTATGGAGTTTAATACCCCAAATTTTCCCAAACTCATTTCTCTTCCATTTTGCCCACACCATCCAATAATAATCCAACCAAAACAATCCTATATAAGTACTAACTACTATAATCAACAAAATGTCTATCTAAAATAATGTTTAAGGGTTCAAACACTACAAATTCATAAAAACCAATAATTGTTCAAGTGTTCCCAATTCACAACCATCACTACATTTTATTCACCTTAAATCATATATTAGCAAGTAAGAAACTTTCCTTAAGGTTGTATTCTCAGATTCTCTTCCAGTAGATGCAAGATCAAGCCTAATTTCTTCAATTCTCCTTCTTTCTCTTCTTTTTCCCCAAATTCCCTTACTCTTTCTTTCTCTCTAGGTTTAGGAAGCATACACCTAAGAGATAAGAGGGTTCCAAGACTTAATCGTGACCTTAGTATTAATTCCCATCTTTAAATGTTAACACACCATTAAAATGACTCGTAACTACATAATTAAATCATAACCTATGAAAAGTGCCCGGACTCCAAAAATACAATATGGCACTTATTTTTACTATCTCGACTATTTTGGGACTGACCGCGCCCTCTAAATTGGCATTCAGATTAATATTAATCATTTCAAGTTCCAACTTCATTTTAAACCATAAATGCCATTTAAATCACAATGACACTATAAATCACAATATGATGCCATTTACATTCACTTAATAGGAAATATGCAAAATCTAGTAAATATTATCTTTTAAATCACTTCAAATAATATTTACTCCATTATCCAATTTTTTATATAATTACCTCACATGATAAATTAATATAAAATAAATTACTCAAAAGTAAGGGTTATTACATACTCCCCCCCCCCCCCCCCCCATAAGGGAATTTTGCCCTCAAAATTTAGGCGTACCTTGTAAAAAGAGATGTGGATACTTTTCTCGCATATCGTCCTCACGCTCCCACATTGACTCCTCCGCATTGTGATGTCCCCATTGGACCCAAACCAAGGGCACCACTCTAGATCTTAGCCTACGTTCCCGTTGATCTAAGATTGCAACTGGTTGTTCCGCGTATGAAATATCGGGCTGCAATTGGATATCATCTAAAGGAATGTGCCAGTGAGCTTCTTCACACCTCTTGTACTTTTTCAAGGATAAAACATGAAACACATCATGAATCTGTTGTAAGTGTTCCAGTAAGGCAAGTTGATAAGCTACTGGGCCTACCTTAGCAATAATGGAAAAAAGGCCTACATAGCGCGGTGCAAGCTTTCCTTTCATTCCAAATCGCGTTATACCTTTCATTGGCGATACTCGTACCAAAACTTGATCTCCAACCTCAAATTCCACATGCCTTCTATTCGCATAAGCATAACTCTTTTGACGATCTTGAGCGATTTGAATGCGATTGCAAATAAGTTCAATCTTTGAAGAAGTAGCTTGGATCATTTCAGGTCCAAGAAATTTATTATCCCCTACCTCCAACCAACATGTATGTGATCCACACGGTTAGCCATATAATGCTTCATAGGGTTCCATACCTATAGTGAATTGGTACGAATTATTATAAGCAAACTTGACCAAGGGAAGGTATTGTTCCCAACCTCCTTTGAAATCAAGCATACACATTCTGAGCATGTCCTCTAACATTTGGTTGACTCTTTCCGTCTGCCCATCTGTTTGAGGGTGATAGGAGGTAATCAAATTCAATTTGGTTCCCATAGCTTCTTGGAAACTTCGCCAAAAATGGTAAACAAAAATTTTGTCTCGATCGGAGACTATATTAATGGGCACCATGTGGAGTCTAATAATCTCGGTAATAAATAGCCGGGCATAATGAGCCGCATTGTAATTTGTACATACTAGTAGTAAATGTCTCGACTTGGTTAAACGATCAACAATCACCCAAATGGAATCATGACCGCTTTGTGACGTTGGAAATCATGTAATAAAATCCATCGAGATGCTTTCCCACTTCCACAACAGTATTTCCAAGGGTTGTAGCAATCTTATCGGTTGCTGATGATCTACTTTCACCAACTAACAAGTAGTACATTAGGAGACAAATTATGAGATATACTGTTTCATACTCGCCCACCAATATTGATGGCGCATGTCTTGGTACATTTTTTCTCCACCAGGATGTACTGCAAATTTGGACCCATGAGATTCTGTCATTACGACTCGTCTCAAATCCCTCTCATTCGGGATAAGAAGTCTCCCATGGAAACGTAACCCACCCTCAGAACTTATAGTGTAGGAATTTGCTCCCTCGATTAGCAATTGGCGTACCCGATCCTGACAATCTTTGTCCTTTCCTTGACCTTCCACAACCCTTGCCACTATAGTAGGCGTAACGGTTAATACTGACATAAACGCCCTCTCCACCACATCCTTTTGGCTAAGTTCTTTCCATTTAGCCTTCCATATGAGTGCTAACTCCCCCTCGGGTTTCCGACTCAATGCATCCGCCACAACATTAGCCTTACCCGGGTGATAGTGAATATCAAATTGGTAGTCTGTCATAAACTCCAACCACCGACGTTGTCGCATATTCAAATCTTTCTGCGAAAAAAAATATTGCAACGATTTGTGGTCCATGAAAAGACTAAACTTCTCTCCCAAGAGGTAATGTCTTGAAATCTTGAAGGCGAAAACCACTGCAGCAAGTTCTAAATCATGAACTGCGTAGTTCTTCTCATCGGTATTTAGCTTTCGAGAAGCATAAGCAATAGCCCGATGCTCTTGATGTAACACACCTACCAACCCTTGTAGATATGCGTCCGTAACGACCAAATATTCCAACCCCGGCCTAGATAACGCAAGTACTGGAGAAAAAGTCAACTTATCTTTCAGCTCGTCAAAATCCAGTTGACAAGAATCATCCCATACAAACCTCACTCCCTTTCGAGTAAATTAATATAAAATAAATTACTCAAAAGTAAGGGTTATTACAGAAGACCCCCTAAAAATAAAATTAAAAGCCAGTTTTATTTTATAAAACACAACCCATGTCTAATTTGAACTTTACTGGAAAAAAATATTTTCTATCTAAACTCTGGGAATCTCCTTACCCCGAATGGATTGTTCTCGTCTAGAAGGAGGAGTTTAGCACAAGTTGAGATGTTAAGGAAGTTGTAGGGAAATCAGTGGATATATATATATATATATATATATATATATATATATAATAAAGTAGAAGACTTATGTATGTCATAAGCTTTGTTGATGATGTCATGATATACTTTTTTTCCTACAATGCCTCTTTTGCCCCTCACATCTTTGATTTCCCCCTATTTTAACACACTTCAATTTATTTCCCCCTCTTTTAAAATTCAAAAGCAAGGGTAAAAATGTAAATGGATAGCACACGTCCCATTTACCTATACCCAAATCTAGAATACATGCTTCTCTCCCTCTCTCTCTCTCTCACACAACCTCCACCCATATCTAAGTTCAAAACCCTCCGTGTCACACCCAGTGGCTGCCATCACCCATCTCTCAATCACACCCCTTTGTTTAAAAGTTTGTTTTGGGATTCACCTCTTCGATATCTTGGTAACGAGTTTGTTTCACTTTCTCTTGAAAATTTTTTGTTTCATTTTGATTTTAGATTTTTTTTAGGGTTCACACTCTTTTGTGTTTCACCGTCTCTTTAGAAGTATGGATTGCGATGGTGGTAAACCTCCTTCTCTCTCCAAGATTTCCTTATCTCCAACATCCCCTTATTGTCTCTAAAGGTATTAATCTCTTTCTCTCTTTGCTTTTAGTGTAATTTGGATTTTTGAATCATTAATCTAAGAATATGTCATTTGTAAAATGCAGATCCTTCCAGTTATATTTGTCTCTCTCTCTATTTTCATTATGCAATAATTTGTTGGTTATTTAAAGGTTTAAAGTTTTTGTATTTATTTTGTTTTTCTTAACAAAAACCCCATTGATATGTTGTGTTTGCTCTGGCGATTTCTCTTTTTGGGTAAGTGATATGGTGGAGGCGGAGAAGCTCATAAACAAGTATTTTAACTGTTAGCTTTTTTTTTTACCATATTTTTTTTGAACATCAACAGAACATTGATTTAATTTCTAAACTCACCCACAACACAACAAAACAAAACACCCTAAGCCCTCTCTCCTCTTATCCTCTGAGAAAGCTGAATATGCTTGGGTATAATGGTAACCCTCTTGGCATGAATAGCGCACAAATCTCCACCACAGCACTGCTCTGGAACCTTAAATCAGTTTTAAAATCCTGGGCAGTCTCGCTGACGAGTCTCTAGAAGGGAAACTTACTTATTAGAAGCTGGGTACTCTTCTGGTACTTTTCGATTTCTCTTAGAGCGACTGTTCCGGGGTGGAACCTGTGGGGCTTTTTCACTCCGCCGGTGGCTGGGGCCGACTTTCTTGCATCTTTTGTGGTGAGCTATTTGCGCGGGGCCTTGCCGCCGGTGGACTTGCGGGTTGTTTGTTTTGTGCGAGCCATTTGTGATGAGGAGAGATATAAAGGTACAAAGAGATTATGTTTCCATCCACACTCAACCCACACCAAAATTAGACAATATTCACACTGTTTGTTTTTATTTAAATCTATACATTTGATCTTATTTGGGGGTTATTTTTTATGTTAAGACTCAAAACTGATTTGGTGACTCACATGTTATACAGACTGAAGAGTCTATGAAAGCAAGTCTACGAAGAGTATATGAAAACTGATTTGGTGACTCACTATTTTTATTCTTTTTTTTCTATGAAGCGTACAAAAACTTGGAAACATAATTTGGTGAAGGATCCTTTTCATTTTCTAATGTCAACGGGTCGTGTTATGGGCTGACACAACACGATAAGGTTTTTTCGGACATGAACATGACACGTCACGAATTTGAGTTTTTTAGTTGACACGAACACGACCCAAATAAAAAACAACATGGCACGACACGACACGAATACCATAATTTCTTAAATTTCATGTTTAAAAAACACGATAACACGACACGACTTCGTGTAAAAAAAACACGACACGAAGCCGACATATCGTGTCAATTTCGAGTTAATTTCGTGTCGTTCCCTATCGTTTCTAAAATTGCCACCCATAGTTATTATCTATGTCTTACATGTGTTCAAGTAAAATTACTTGAAAACATAATGTGTTTTCTTTTTTTATTTAAAGAAAAGTTTTATATTTGGGGTTTTCTATTTTGTTCTATTTTTATATTTCTTTTATGGTTTTTAGATATTGAAATATAGAACCCAATGGATGGGCGTTCTCTAATGTTAATACTTTTTTCCTTTGGTGTGATAGATCATGTAATATGAATTATTTGATCTGAAAATTTATATTTCTGTTTATTTTTAGGGTAGTTTTTCTTCTTTTCCAGATGTGGGTTTATATATGCATCATGAAGAGTTATTTAATTTGTTATGTATTATAGTTTAGATTCAGATTTTATATATAAGTTTTGTTAAATTAAAAAAGATGTAACTATAAATTTAATTTTTACACAAGACACGACTACAATTTGTGACACTTATGATTGAATTTCACGCGTCACTTATTTTAAATATATTGTAAATTCTTGGTCTATGCAAATTTGTTGATTTTGAGTCTAATTAGCGGTTTGTTAATTTTATATCTGTAGGGGTTTAATTAATATCTAAAAAAGCACAAATAGTTTATAAAAAAAAAGAGCATAAATATTTAAGTTTGTTATTGTCGATCGGCTAGAATTTGCACACAAAATGACAATGTGTATTCATTTACCTAAAAAAATGTCTCAATTACTGTTGAAGGTGCAACTAATGTTTAATGCATATAGGTTGGTTCCTTCACACCGTTATAAGAACTAATGTCACAATTTTAGGTTGGTTCCTTCACACCGTTAATAAAACGACCGAGGAATTACAATGTGACTGAACTTATGTGCGAAAAAGTTACGGAATGGGGGGACATGGACCATTACAAACTTTTTATGGTAATATTAAAAGTTTCTTTTGTTACTGGATAAAATAGTCACTGTCAATTTACACAAGTGAAGATATACTTAAAAATCAGCTTAAAGAAATCACCATCTGTTTTTTCACCAAAACCATTTTTTTATACACTCTGGGACGATTCAAAATCTTATTTTTTTTTACATAACTTGGAAACAACTCAAATAAAAGTTGCGTTATGACATGATCTTTTTTTTTTTTAATAAAACATGAACTCGATTAAAATAAAAATGTGATGACACCATACGACATGAAATCATATTTTTGTTACTTATCTCGAACATGACCAAAAGTTTGTAATGGACTTTTACCCCCACTTTCTGCCCATTTTTAGGTCGTACGTTCCGTCACAGTAGAATTTCTCATAAAAACATGTTCTAATGAAATGGGTGTAAGTTGAAAATATGACAAGAAATGAGCGTTTTAAATAAAGACAAACCTAATTATTAATTGGTTTGTTATCATCATTGTAATAATCATTTAAGAAAACACATGTAGGGGCTAAACATGTTTACATACTGCAACTAATTGTTACCTACTTTTCAAAAATAATTTCTTTTGTATTTTTTTCTTTAATTTCTAATCACTTTCTCCATTAGCATATACTTTTGTTTTTATGGTGTGTATTATTTTTTTGTTATTTCTATTTCCCCTAAGAACCATAACTAAGTTTTAAAATATTGGAATTGGTTATTATAAAAGCTATTATGTAAAAAAAATCCGATGGAATTGTAAACCAACGTAATCTGCAACTTTAATCATTGGTCCAGTTTGGTTCTATTCTAACATGAAGTCAGTTTGAGTTGTTTCAAATAATGGACAAATAAGCCATCCTGATATATGTTTTGCAGTGAAATCGAAATAAAGTGACTGAATTATACCTTTACATTTGGTAATAAGCACGTAGGATACCATGATAACTAAAACACATCTGCTAACTATCATCGTGCCATCGACACGGGCATACCCAATGGGTATACATGTTTACGTTTATTTGCCACTATCAGCGTGCCTTCAGGCACGGGCATACCCTAGTATATATATATATATATATATGATAAGTTAGGGAAGGAAGGAAGTAAGAAACGATTGAGATTATCAATTTTTTTTAGTGTTGTTTGAGTTGGGTTCTCCAATGAAAAATCATAGAAAATGTATTAATGGGTATATAGCTAGACGTGTACTATTGAAGGAGAGGGACGGGTGCAATAAATTGGATGTCACGTGTCAAACTCACATTTAAGGAAATAATTTTATATGTATGCATAGGTTGGCGGTAACACGTTTTTAGAAATTAATATTCAGTAAGAAGTAACTTCCTTGTGCGAAAGATGTAGTAAGAAGTAACATTAATCTAAAAAGTCTTAATGCATATTTATTGTTCTTGATTTTACATGAGTAACTTACAACTTCTTCTTTAAGGTATATATTGGCAAAACGGATTTTAACTTCCGTGTTAGTCTTGTAAAATAAATATGTACTAGCATGTTTTTAAAAATAAACTAGCATACAACTCGTGCCATGTACAATAAACAAATATAAAGATAATTACATTTTATATATATATATATATATATATATAATAAGTTACAAAACTTATGTATGTCATAAGATGGAACTATGATGTCATCCATATGAGTTTTTCCTACACTACCTCTTTTGCCCTTAAAAATTTTGATTTCCCCCACACTCTAATTTGTTTCCCCTGTCCTTTTAAAATTCAAAAACAAGGTTACAATTGTATTTGTACACATTCTCTCACACCCTCATTGCATGTCTTTTTATTTTTGTTCCCTTTACTCTCTCCCACCATCATTCTCTCATATCCTCATTATCGAAACCACCAATGAAACTAACCTCTGGCAATGAGCGAACGACAACGAACAACAACGAAGGCAATTTTTTTAGGCCGTACAACTTCTCATCATTTTGATGGCTATATTCTGACACCCCGCCTAATTAAATACCGGGTGATCAGTCCTTTATTAAATTATTTCAAAGACTCCGATTGGATCATTCTTAGCATCATTGTCGTAAAATAATTTTCTTTATTAATAACCTAATAAATAATTAAGCTAAGTGTCAAAACATTTAATTTTATAGATTATGTTCTATTATTTTGATTTAATAGACGAAACCCTTTTCATGAACACAAATTCTAATATTAAAACCAAACCATCCAAATGAAATAACAAACCTAGATTAACCATTCAAAAGTAATATATCCCAAATCGCAGGACAAAGAAATAAATAAAACAATCCAACAATAGTTGAATAAAGAGTACAAATCTCTCTCTGAAGTAAATGAAATATGGAAGTGGGCGACACATACCCTAAATAAAATGACTAAATAGGAGAATGAGAAGACAAAGATGAAGTTGTCTACTGCAAGGACGTGCAAATCCCACACTACCTACAACACGTCAATAGTCCAATGATCTAATCTTGACGCCCATGTGACTAGGCACCTGTACTACATACATATATATACAAGAGAAGGAAGAGATATGTGACAACCCGCTGTCCCGAAATAGGGGGTGGCCAGCCCGATACTCCAAAATAACAGAATCATGGATGGAATCATTCTCAGCATCTCAACAAAATAAGAAGTATACGGGATAACCACTACTTATTTCAGAAAAACGGGTTGCCAAAAATTTTGATTTTTTTTTTAAAGTTAATAAATGAAAACGCTTAACAAATTCACAACCCAATAAATAAAAAGTGGAAACCCCTAGGATCTATATACATTAACTATAAGTAAACAAATAAGAGGACCGAATATGCTGTCGGTTACAAACTATACAACAATGTTGAACAATTTCAATAAATTATATAACACATTACATTAAACAATTACAAAGGCTTGGGCCTCACGCCCGAATTAAAGACTTGATCTTAACTAGAGTGAAAAAATGAAAGCGGCTATACAATATAACCCGTAATACCCGCAAAGTATCACGGCTCGTCACAACCATCGAAATAGGAAAGTCAGACCAGGCATCCTTGCGACGGAGTACCTGAGCGGATAGAAGACGCATGCATAATAGGAAATATGAACGGGTCATGGCCCGGTTCTATATGACTACCAGATGAATAAAAAGTATGACAGTTATGAAAGATGAATCATGATGAAAGAGAATTAAGAATCTACCTATACAATTTAAAACATAAGCTAAGCAGGAAGATGAAGCAAGTCATATTAATCTAAAAACTCATCATGTGCACCAATTATCTCATACATCTTTTTCCTTAACAGGAATGTATATATATTTGCAATCTTATGCTCTTTATGGCATTGGTATCTCACTTTTACATTTTGTAAAAATCCTTTCCTTATCAGGAAAATAGTTATTTTCAAATGCTCTTTGTGGAATTTATATGTGCTCTTTGTGGCACTTCATCATGCTCTCTATGGCATATCTCATACATCAAGTCCCACTTGATTATGAATAGTTATATTTATATACATATAACGATTCTAAGACCGCCCGTCCGGGTTTGACCACTGTGCGCGCCCCTAAATGACCATAATCTTCCAGGGCCTATCATCAAGACAACCTAGGCACCTATAACGCAAAACATCGAGAAGCGGCCATGTGCCCGCGGGGTAGTCAAGACCACACCCGGAATCTCCTACCCATCGCAGAAAAATATACACAATAAACGCTCACATGTCCTAGGACTATATCCACCCTGCATTCATTAGTCAGGGGGCTTCACCTCACGCGCGAACTTCCCTTATGATGTCATTTAGAGAGGTGTGTTTAAACCATTTTATTTATCATTTTCAAAATCAAGTAAATTATCATTTACCATCATCATTACCATAGCCAATTCATTTTCATCCACCATTATTCATATGTAGGATTCATTTTATTCGAAACCATTATCATTTACCTTTTGTAAATAATATAACTTATTATCCGGAGCCATACGATAAATTATATCATTACTACAACCTCAAAGGAGTAATTATCTCTAAACATTTCAGGGTGTTATTTTACAACCCTAAGACTAGGATACCTCAAGAGAACGAATAAACTTTCAATTTTATTCTCCCAACATTCGTTTATGGTGTTTTTATAAACCATCAAGATTAATGTAGCTCCATTGAGCTCTAAAAGTCTTCCAAACATAACTCTTGGAATCCTAGTTTCATAATAATTAACTAGAAGAAAGAATGCCCTAACATCAATTGGCATATCCCCGGAAAAACACCGTATAACCCATTTTTAACATAGGGAAAAGACCTCAACTCATCTAGGACTCTAGGACCCTTAGTTGACTTCATTTAAGAAGGTTCTTAAGTTCTAAACTTAAGGAAAAAGAGTCAGGATTAAACTAAGAAAATCACTCAAAAGTGCAGGGCTTCCGAATCGATTCGGCCTAGCCGAATGGATTTGGGTTCAAGAAAGTGAATCGATTCGGACCTTCCGAATCAATTCGGTCAGGAAAACCTAACTTTCGCATAATTTCCGAATCGATTCGAACCATCCGAATCGATTCGGTCGACCCAGACCTGGAAACTGTCTCAAGGAGAATCGATTTGGCCAGGCCGAATCGATTCGGTTCAGCAGATTTGCCTAATTTTATCTTAAGGGTTATAAACCCTAATTTTGACAAACCTTAAATATCTTCCATTTTAAACCTACCCAACAACATTTACCAACCCAAAGTTATCCCAGCATGATTTATAACTACTATAATCCATCATTTCATCATCAAAACTAAGATTAGGGCTTAATTCCCATAATTTCCATTTTTGATCCATAAATGCAAACACGCAACTATCACACAAATTATTCATCTTAAATCATATATTAGCAAGTAGAAAACTTGCCTTGATGTAGGAAATATCAGATTTCTTTGAGTAGGAGCAACAATCCATCTTCAATCTCAAATTTCCCTTCTTTCTCCACTTTTCTCTTCTTTCTCTCTTTCTCTTCTTTTTCTCTCTAAGTTTAAGACATAAATTAGGGAATTAAGGGGATTTAGAAGACTAAAATCGGGGCTTAACATAAGTCTCCCAACTTAAGTGGTTAATACCACATTAAAATGACTCGCAAATACACGTTTAAGCTAAAACCAGGTAAAAGTGCTCGAAACCCAAAAAACCATATGGCACTTATTTTGACTGACTCGCACCTTCCGAGACTAACTACACCCTCTAAACTGGCATCCGGAAATTTTATAAATTATTTCAAGTTCCAATATCATTTAAACCAAAATGCCATTTAAAATACATGACACTATAAATCATACCACATGAAGATATTTACCTACATAATCGGTAAATATACAACATCCCAGTAAATATTAACTTCTATATCATTCAATTAATATTTACTCCAGTCCCCACATTTTATATAATTACCTTATGCAGTAAAATTAGTATAAAGTGAGCCTCCCACAATCAAGGGTTGTTACATACTCCCCCCCTTATGAGGGAATTTCCCCCCCAAAATTCGGGCATACCCAAATCTCATAAAGGGTATACTACTTTAAACTAGGATTCTACCGTCCTAAACAAACCCCTCATTATTGCAATGTCCCAAAATGGACTCGGACTAAGGTTGTCTATATCGAACTCAGTCTACATTCTTGGCGCTCTGGCATAGCACCAAATCGTTTCTCACGAACTATCAATCCTACCATCTTACAACGGAAGGAGATACCCATACAACTCTGCCTAAACCACTTTACTCCCTAAATCTCTTTACATCCCTCCTCGGGGATACTTACAACAACCCTAAATGGCTTAACCCCAACACTAATAAACTTTTCTTCGTATTGACGCATCCTGTCAAGGCGTATGGCTCAAAAGCCAAATCTTTAAAGAAATGTCCCGAGACCACTTCACGTCCAAGGAACATATTACCCGTTGGTTCCATCCAACGAGTATGCAAATTACTCAACCGGCCACGCTAGGCCATTCACGATGCCATGCCTTAGGAAATGATCCATAAGGCCATTCAAAAACCCAATGGTTGTACGAGAATTTCCCTCCATGCAACAATGCTCTCATTAGCTATGTATCCAAAGGTGCACGTTCAAGATATGCCTTTCGGCATTAAGTCATCTTCCTCAATTCATCAATCCGCTTTACGGTGGTACGGTATACTCCATTTCCATACGGTTCCCATATCTTCCTGAAAACTTTTACCAAACCTCCGACACGAATATCTATTCTTGGTCCACCACCCGTGATGGGCATTTAATACGGTTCCACCGTTCTTTCATAAAAGAAGCGGGGCGTACTCCTCTACATATCGTCCGTCCGCAATATTTGGGAAAAGCAACGGTTTGGTCAAACGATCAACAATTTCTCAAAGAGGATCATGACCAGTTCGGTGCCGAAAATTCAAAGAGAACATCTATGAATATACCTTTCTTCATTCCACCGCTACTCTTCTTCACACGAGTAGGTGAAATAGTCAATCATAGACCAGAATGCTCTTACTACAAAGTCTTCCTAGTCATGCTCGTTCTACTTAGCTTTCCATGCCTTCGCACATTTCCAATTGACAGTCCTTTATGAACTTCATACACCAACTCAATTTCTTCCACGACATACTGCAACAACTTGTTGCTCATGAGAAAGACTGAATTTCCTGCCCAAGGAGGTAATGCCTCATTTCCTTAAGGCAACCCCTACCTCAATGAATTTTAAATCAAGAGTGGAATAATACTTCCCACAAGGTTGAAACCTGTAAGGTGCATAAATAATGGGTCCATGCTCCAGTATCATTACTCTCCATTCCTGGTAGGGACTTATTCATTAAATCTACCCTCGAGCTTAACAACATGGGCTCAGGAGCAAAAGTCAATTTATCCTTTCAACTCCCCACGAGTTAAGTTACCAACGTAACACTCTTTCTAAAAAGGGGCCTCATCTCCTTCGGCCTAACCTACCAAATCTCATACTACTCGTTCCTAGGGATCTAATCCCTCTTAAAGTTAGCCCACGACCCAATTGTGGTCAACTCCGTACCGCCTTCCTAAGTCAACGTCACATGCACTAAAAGCCCTACGTCCTAATAAATCTAAGGTAGATCTATATATATCCTATCTAAGTAATGGACGTATAATACTAAGTATATCCCTAGTGCCTCAGACCTATCTCAACTCCCAGCATTCGCTCGGTTTCATGCGAGGGACGTCTCGCCGAGGCGAAATCCAGACAAGGAACCCTCCCGTTACACTATTACCTCGCATCGTCGGTCATTAAGATATGTCGGTCTAAAACACATGATCAGGATCGGTAAATTTTAACTTGCAATTCTATTAACAAAATTTTACTTCTACGTCTTACCATAGCATCATTAAAAAATTTTAACTGATCAGACATTCACTTTCTGTGAAGTCTTACAAATTTTATCCCATGACATATATACATCTTTCTCAATAGCCTTCTTATCAAGGCATAACTCGAAGTCTCAATTCTACTTCATATCTCAGTTTCCCTCACATCGATCAGAGGAGAGAACTATATATAGTGCTTCTATCTCGCACTTTAATAGCCCTTAATTATTCTACTACGTGATTCTCGGCTAATCTTTCCAACTCCACTTCTAACCAACAGAAATAAAATAAAACAAAGAAAAAGAATAACGCCTCTCCACTCACAACATCGTTAAGTGTTCATGTGGCGGAGTGTCTCGCAAAGCGAAATCCAAACAAGGAACCCCTCCGAAACATGCCTACTTAACTAGTTAGTCATGGAGATAAAGTGTAAAAAGCATAAACAAGACAACCGAACAATCAAACAGTCACGCAAGATAACACAACAAATAAAAAAAAAATCTCCTACCTACCTCGATCCACCTCTATAAAGTCTCAACATGCATCTAGGAGAGATATTATAGAACAAATAGTTCCATTTTGAACTAGAAGTGAGATATCCTTGCAATTTTATTAGCTTGCTATCACCCCAAACCAACCAAAATATCTTTACTCGCATAATATATATAAGTTAAGAGAAAGGAAAAATAGCATCTCTCCACTCCCAACGTCGTTAAGGTTCATGCGTGGAGCGTCCCGCAAAAGCGGAATCCAAACAAGGAACCCCTCCTATGCATTACTACTTAACCTTGCTGGTCATGGAGATAAGGCATAACATCCACATACAATGCAAACAAACCATAGAACACTCAAACCAAATAACATATAACGCAAGTAACACGTATTACACATATACATTTAATATATCATCACTCGTTTCATAACGAGTGAAGAAAAGATAGGACCTCCATCCTATGGAAGTCATATACTTACTCTTTCTATAATAGTGTTGATACCATTACAATTTCGATATACACACCCGAATCTAGAGTAAACACAACACCACTCTATCATACTATGGGGGATGCACCACCCACTACTAAGGTGGAATTCCCATCAACATTCTTGCTAAACACTCCGGGCAATACCAATGGTTCTCAGACACCGTTCTCGAGTCTTATCCAAAATAATACTACTTCCTGCAATGCCTTAACTAGGCACTTTATTCTTCCCTTTGTCCTCCAATCAACAGAATCAAAATGAGTGGTTCTGCACTCCACGTCATAGTCATTGTTCCGACCTTGGTTGAAAAATAATTGCCCATGCAGTCCCTCTTACTTTCTCAGTAAAAGAGGACACGCTCTCGGCCTCCTCTTCCTCAGTTCATTGAGACCTCCCCAGGAGGATGTCCACCAATGGGGTTTCATGAGCATTACTCCATCAGAAGTGCTAACGACACTTATTCTGGAGCCTATCATTCCATCAAAGGGCTTTTCCTTCCTTATTTTGACGTACGACTTCCCTAACTGTACAGCTCTTTATTCACATAACGGCCACAATAAGAAAGTGACCACCTAGGGAGTCCTCATCTCGGACCCCAATTTACAGTTCTTCGTAACCCCATCTCATGACGCCTTCACAACTACCTTGCCCTGGCGTCCTTCTTCAATCGACCTAAGAATATCACACGAATGCGCAAAAGATTCTATGGGTTCTACCTCATGGCAGAAGATCGAAATCTCACAAGAGAAATCAACGATCTTAATCCTAAGGATTTATGTCAAGTCAAAAGCAACGCTGAAAACTTAAGGTGTCCACACAGATTCCTAAGGACTCTAGAACCTGATGCTCTAATACCATCTGTGATAACCCGCTGTCCCAAAATAGGGGGTGGCCAGCCCGATACTCCAAAATAACGGAATTATGGATGGAATCATTCTCAACGTCTCAACAAAATAAGAAGTATACGGCGTAACCACTACTTATTTCAGAAAAACGGGTTGCCAAAAATTTTGATTTTTTTTAAAGTTAATAAAGGAAAACGCTTAACAAATTGACAACCCAATAAATAGAAAGTGGAAACTCCTAGGATATATATACATTAACTACAAGTAAACAAATAATAGGACCGAGTATGCTGTCGGTCACAGACTATACAACAATGTTGAACAATTTCAATTAATTATATAACACATTATATTAAAAAATTACAAAGGATTGGGCCTTATGCCCGAATTAAAGACTTGATCTTAACTAGAGTGAAAAAATGAAAGCGGCTATACAATATAACCCGTAATACCTGCAAAGCATCACGACTCGTCACAACCACCGGAATAGGCAAGTCAGACCAGGCATCCTTGCGGTGGAGTACCTGAGCGGATAGAAGATGCATGCACAACAGGAAATATGAACGGATCTGGGCCTGGTTCTATATGATTACCAGATGAATAAAAAGTATGACAGTTATGAACAATGAATCATGATGAAAGAGAAATGAGAATCTACCTATACAATTTCAAACATAAGCTAAGCAGGAAGATGAAGCAAGTCATATTGATCTAAAAACTCATCATGTGCACCAATTATCTCATACATCTTTTTCCTTAACAGGAATGTATATATATTTGCAATTTTATGCTCTTTATGGCATTGTTATCTCACTTTTACATTTTGTAAAAGTCCTTTCCTTATCAGGAAAATTGTCATTTTCAAATGCTCTTTGTGGCATTTATATGTGCTCTTTGTGGCACTTCATCATGCTCTCTATGTCATATCTTATACATCAAGTCCCACTTGATTATGAATAGTTATATTTATATACATATAACTATTCCAAGACCGCCCGTCCGGGTTTCTCCACTGTGCGTGCCCCTAAATGACCATCATCTTCCAGGGCCTATCATCAAGACAACTTGGGCACCTATAACGCAAAACGTTGGGAAGCGTCCATGTGCCCGCAGGGTAGTCAAGACCACACCCGGAATCTCCTACCCATCGCAGAAAAATATACACAATAAATGCTCACATGGCCTAGGACTATATCCACCCTGCATTCTGAAAGAGTTGGCGCTTGCATTCAAATGATCAAATTATATTTAAAACACCTTTTAAGCCAAATTAACCCTAAACGTGCAACTAGGTGTGATTGAAACAATATGAAATCATGCAAGAGTTATTCAAACACACATAATTTGAGGAAAAATCCCCCACAAGGGCAAAACCATTTGTATATCACTATAATTTGTAAGAGAAACGACTTATAATCGGATTACACTAAAATACAAGTTTTTGACTAAGAATTACCCTCAGGTATCGGATTCTGTAGTCGCGGCTGGAATTATCCCTTTCCAGTAGGGCTGCAATGAAGAGGAAGAAACGGTCCACTTCACAAGGGTTGAACAACAGCAATGGTGTTCTTGGGTTACCAAACTTGATTCACATAGATATGGAAGATGTGTGAATCTAAAAACCTAGAATCATAGGACTCAATAGGTGAAGACTTTAGGGTTGATATGCTCTGAAAATCGTGGGAAAGTCTTATCGAAACCAACTACTGATCATGGTTTAAATAAGGAGTCAAAAACCTAAAAAATCTGCTACATGATCTGGCAGAGTTTATCTTCGGCGGATCGGCCCGAGCCTTAGGCGGATCGGTCCGATAGCGGACCGGTTCTTTTAATTTCAGGCGGATTCGATTCGCATTCGATTCGGGGCTCACTGGCTTCAAAAGAGCACGGCGGATCGGTCCGGGGCAGTCCGGTTCATGTCTCAGCGGATCGGTTCTTTTTATATAAAGGCGGATCGGTCCGGGGTAGTCAGAGGCGGATCGGTTCGTTTTAATTTCAGGCGGACCGGTCCGGCTGACTGGATTTCTGAATTCTTCCTTTCTTTTGATCTTCGGATTCCGTTGATGATGAATGGACTTTGAATCTTTGCAACGGTGTTACGGCTAATGACATATACAAGTATGTTGGACAAAAATGTCCTTACAAATCTCCCCCTATGTCTATGCCGGAACAAACATAAAAAATCCGAATTATCTATAATCACAATGCCTATACAAATCTACCCTTCCATGAACCCCAAAACTGAAAGTGGTACAAATGACTAAGGCTGCATCGATTGTTCTTCGAATCTTTAGAAATCTCACCGCTTTTCTCATCAGGGTGTGCAACATGGGATTATCAAAAGATGTACCTACACACATGAGACGTATCGAGTTTGAAATGAGATAAACATAAGCATATATATCAATTTAAGATGATATTCTCAGAATTTCAAAACCTCCCCATAATCAGATAATTCATTCTCCCCCTTTTTATGATGTCCCCAAATAGACAAATGAGAGAAATGAAATAAACAAGCAAAACCGGGGTGACACAAGGTATAAATCACAACATTAATGAACATAAAACAACCAAATCGGTGATAGCGTAAAAGAATGGGTGTGAACAAAATTCGATAGGAAAATCAAAGCATACAAACATGACATATGTGCACGATGAATATTGGATATTCCTAACGAATGAACTCAAATGCTTCCTTTGGTGTAAAAGAGTGGAAATATAAGATATTGACTCAATCAAATCAACAAATCAAAGCTCAGAATGATTTTCACACCAATAACGTCCAAAATGATTTTCATGCTTTTTCAGGACTTTCAAGGAAGTGCAAACCCGTTTTTCAATCTCCAACCAAACTCCCTCAGATTTATATTTTGAATAGAGGAATACTAAATTCTCAAACTTTGGAGAATTGGGTGAAACCTAAATGGCCCATATTTGGCATGAATTGCTTTTTATTGCCTTATCAATTTTTTCGGGCTCTTTTAACCTCTTAGGACCTCGGATATTAAAATTCCTCCATTTTTTAGGTCCTTTTTAACGGTGGCTTTTGCGCAAAGGATAGGAATCAACTTCCGCAGCCCCTCCCCGTTATGAAAATATACACACAGTCTCACCAAAACTATTTTTACATGCAATCCAATCTTGTCAAGTTTTATCGCATATTGTACATTGTATAGACAGAATTGAGATAGAAACACTCAAGCCAATATGTGATAGACAAGTGCAATAATCAAATATAGCCGTGCATGTGTGCATTAAAGGATATAGGAGTCAAACATGTAGGAAGATATCACTAATTACATCTCAAGGACTCCAATCAATGTTAAGCACATGGATGAAATGATGTAGCGTCTCAAATCTCTACCAAACAGTCACATGGATAAATGAAATGAAGTTGTGACTTGGCTATCTTAAATGCTCATCCATAAAGGTGCAAAACAAAAGAAAAAAATCTTTTTGGATTTTTCAAAAAATTTTATCAAAATAAAATCTTTTTGTGTTTTTCTAAAAAAATTTCTAAAAAGAAAATCTTTTTGTATTTTTCAAAGAATAAAGAAAAGAAAAAATAAGTAAAACACACTAATAGTACAATCTAGCAATAGGCATCAGAGGATATGAAAATGACAATGCAACCTACGCTAGACATGGACCAACCCCTCAGTCAACTGTGCAAATCCCCAAAGACTTCCTAAGACTCTCAAATCTAAGGGCATCTAAAGGTTTCGTGAAAATATCGGCTAACTGACGGTCGGTAGGAACAAAACTCAGGGATACGACTTTCTCTTCAACTAACTGACGTATAAAGTGCTCACGTATCTTGATGTGTTTTGTGCGCGAATGTTGGACAGGATTGCGGGATATGTGTATCGCGCTCGTGTTATCACAGGAAACGGTCATGGTGTCCTGTGAAATCCCATAATCCTCCAACATTTGCTTCATCCACAAGAGTTGTGTGCAACAACTCCCGGCGGCTATGTACTCAGCCTCCGCAGTGGACAAAGAGATGGAATTTTGCTTCTTGCTCAGCCAGGAGATAAGAGCAGAACCAAAATAGAAACACCCACCAGAAGTGCTCCTACATCCATCTACATCCCCAGCCCAATCGACATCCGAATAGGCGGACAGACGGTCATCGGTATCAAAGGAATACCAAATCCCGTATGAGAGAGTCCCACTTACGTATTTAATAATACGTTTTAGAGCAAGTAAATGTGACTCTTTTGGGGATGCCTGATATCTCACACAGACTCCAACACTAAAGGCGATGTCAGGACGACTGTCAGTCAAGTAGAGGAGACTACTTATCATACTCCGATATAAGGTTTGCTCTACGTCCTTGCCTGAAGTGTCCTTACTAAGCTTAGTAGTGGTACTCATAGGTGTACGTGCATGCTTAGCGGAGTCTAAACCAAATTTCTTCACTAGGTCTCTCGCATACTTGGATTAGGAGATGAATATCCCATCCTCTAGCTGACGAACCTGGAGACCAAGGAAGAAAGTAAGCTCACCAACCATGCTCATCTCAAACTCACTTTTCATCTCCTCCTCAAAGTGGTGAGCATGCTGGGAGCATGTGGATCCAAAGACTATGTCGTCCACATAGACCTGGGCAACCAAAATAGCACCGTCATCTCTCCTGACGAACAACGTCATATCTACTCCCCCTCTCTTGAAGCCACGAGCTAAGAGATAGGAAGTAAGCCTCTCGTACCAAGCACGGGGTGCTTGCTTCAAACCATACAAGGATTTCCTCAGATAGTAGACGTGCTCAGGGTGTTGAGGGTCTTCAAACCCTTTTGGTTGTTCCACATAAACCTCCTCCTATAGAATGCCATTCAAAAAGGCACTCTTGACATCCATCTGATACACCTTGAAGCGTAGATGACATGCAATGGCGAGCAGAAGACGAACAGACTCAAGCCTCGCAACAGGAGCGAATGTCTCCCCAAAGTCTACACCCTCTATCTGTGTGTAGCCTTGAGCGACCAACCTAGCCTTATTTCGGATTATGGTACCATTTTCATCCATTTTGTTCTTAAAAATCCACCGGGTACCTATCACATTAATCTCACTAGGTCGGGGGACAAGTTCCCAGACATCATTCTTTTTAAACTGAAGCAACTCATCCTGCATAGCAGATATCCAGTGTTCATCCGTGAGTGCTTCTTTATGGTTCTTGGGCTCGACTTTGGACGTGTAGCAAAGATGGCTAACAACGTTCTCTAGCTGTGCACGAGTCTTGACCCCTAGAGTGGGATCACCAACAATGGCAGAAGGGTCATGACTCTTGCGAACCCAAGCAGGTGTGTCCCCTAACACAGGAGTAGGGTCCACAGAGTGTGAGAGAGGAACAGGTAAATCACTGTTAGAACAATCCTCATCCTCACACTGAAGGTTAGGATCAATAACCGTCAAAGGTTCGTCATCTTCCACAGTAACGTTTATTGATTCCATAATCCTAGAGATCGTCAGGTTAAATACCCGGTACGCTCTACTATTCGATGAATATCCTAGAAATATTCCCTCGTCGCTCCGGGAGTCGAACTTTCCTAATTGCTCTCTATCCCGTAGGATGTAGCATTTACTCCCAAAAACACGGAAATACGCCAAGTTGGGCTTCTTGCCGGTCCACAACTCATAAGGTGTCTGTAGTGTGTGTGGACACAAATAAACCCTATTCACCGTGTGGCATGCAGTAGACACTGCCTCTGCCCAAAATCTCCTAGAAATTTTACGACCTAGAAGCATATATCTAGCCATCTCTTGGATCGTTCTATTCTTTCTCTCAACAATCCCATTTTGCTGAGGAGTTCTCACAGCAGAAAACTCATGTTTGATCCCAAGGCTATCACAATAAATATCTACTTTTGCTTCTTTAAATTCAGTGCCGTTGTCACTACGTATCCTATTAATAGTGACTCCGTGTTGATTTTGCAGTACACGGCACTTGGTCGTTAAAAACTCTACAACATCGGATTTCTCTCTCAGAAAACCTACAATGGAGTACCTGGAGAAATCATCTACCATCACGAGGATGTACCTCTTACCACCTAGACTCTCAGTACGAGTGGGACCCATAAGATCCATGTGAATCAACTCCAGAACTCGAGAGGTGGTAATGGAATGCAACTTCCTATGAGGACTACGAATTTGTTTTCCCAACTGACAGGGTCCACAAACGGTCAAATTTGACTTTCCAAGAGATGGTAAGCCACGTACTAGGTCCTTTTTAGATAAACGATTGATATCTCTAACGTTCACGTGACCTAGACGTTGGTGCCACAGATCCATCGGAGTGATCGTGGCGCTGTTGCAGACAAGTGAGGATGTGGGCTCAGTCCCATAGAAATTATCCTCGGTCCTCACCCCTTGCATCAAAAGTTTACCGGCTTGATTATAGACCTTACAAGCTTCCCGATCAAACTTTACTGCAAAGTCATCGTCGCACAGCTAGCTGATGCTGAGAAGGTTTACTTTTAAACCTTTGACGTACAAAACATTTTCTAGCTTAGGAAGTCCTGGAAACTCTACAGTACCTCGTCCTACAATGCTAGATTTACTCCCATCTCCAAAAGTAACTCTCCCATCATCATACTCCTCAATCTGAGTAAAAAGGGAGACATCACCTGTCATGTGTCTGGAGCATCCACTGTCAAAATACCACTGAGAGGTATTATGTTCTTTGAGAGCAACATGAACAACAAGGGACTTTTTCTCTTTCTTAGGAACCCAAGAATAGGTAACCTTTTGTTTACAGTTGTTGTTGTTAGTTTTAGCCGGAATACGGGAAGCATTCATTGACGGTGAGGACATTCGTCGGAATTCCTCCATCAAAATCTGTGATGTGGCGGCTAGAAACTCAACTTTCTCTCTCAGACTAGCAAACTCATCAGTATGATGTGGAGGAGAAAAAGTACGTCGTATCCGACCAAATCTATAGCAAAACTCCCTATGGTGTCCATTTGTTTTGCAATGGGAGAAAAAGGGCACAGTATTAGGAGGACCTTGGTTTGCTTTTCTTGGTCGAACTCTCCTTATTGGTTTTTGATGACGGCCATAAGGAGTCGTAGTAAACTCAGGAATTGGTCCCGGTGCAATTTGAGACATGGAGGCACCATCAAAACCAATTCCTTGCCTGTCACCAAAACCTAAAGCGGGACCGAGGAGCATCTTTCCCATCTTCCCAGATCTGTCCTCGATTTGTACCTTGACTTTCCTAGCTCTCTCAAGGTCATGAGAAAGCTGAGAAACAAGGGCTTCAAGTTTCTTCCTAGTCTCCATGGAGGAATGGAGCTCACTAGTAAGACTAGCCACTTGTTTAGTCAAGTCCGCTTTCTCTTTCTCAAAACTGCTCTCTCTCTCTCTAAGCAAATTCTCTTTACTAACCCAGGCAGACTCTCTCTCTCTCTCATGACGGTGCAGGTGGATGACTCTCTCTCTCTCGTCTCTTCTAACTCTTCTTCTAACGCGGTGATCCTAAGAACTAACTCCTTGTTACGTTTTTTAGTTTTGAAAGACTCATTATATAACTCAGCGTAGGCGCGTTGAAGGTTACTCTCGTCCTCACTACCTTCCTCCTCCCCCTCACTTTCTTCGCTCTCATTGTCGAGGTGTCCCTGTGAAGCATCATCCTCATCGTCGTGAGGAGAACTAGGAGTATTCACATGACTAGCCATGAACGCGGTGAAGTTACGCTCATGCGATGACTCATCTCCCGAGTCCACCGACTCGACCTCACTGTCGTCACTAAGGGTAGCATTTAGGACGGCTTTACCCTTTTCCCTATTCAGACGATTGGCACACTCAAAGGCTCTATGATCCCTACCATCGCACTCAAAACATCTCTCACTTTCTTTTAGAGGAGGATTTTTGGAATCTTTTTCATTTTTCTTTTCAAACTTATTTTTCTCAAATTTCTTTTTATCTTTAAAATTGCCATTTTTCTTAAATTTGAGAATTCTCTTGAAATTTTTTGCGAAAAGAGCTAAATCATCCAAGTCAAAATCGCACTCAGAATCTGACGTGTCAGTCTCTCTCTTTCTAGATGACTCTATCCTCTTTCTAGCTGACCCCTCATTCCTTCTCTCTTGGGCTTTCAGTGCAATTCCCTTATCTTTAGATTTAGCATTTTTAGGGAACATATCAATTTCATAAGTTTGCAAATCTCCTACAAGTTCTTCCAATTTTAGCGTATTTAAATTACCCATAAAATTTAGCACATTGACTTTAGGGATAAAATGCTTAGGCAAAGAACGAAGAATCTTTTTAACAACTCTAGCATTCGGAATATGTTCACCAAGATTAAAACTAGAATTCACAATGTCAGAAAGTCTAGCATAAAATTCATCAAAGCATTCAGAATCATGCATGGTGATTGTTTCAAATTGAGTTGTCAAGTTTTGCAACTTAGACTCTTTCACAGCATTAGTTCCTTCATGGGTGAGTTGTAAAACATCCCATGCCTCTTTTGACGTGGTACACATCATTATGCGTTTGAACTCATCAGGTGTGACAGACCCATAAATAGCAATTAGACCCTTAGAATTAAAACATGACCATTTAATTTCTTCATCAGACCAAGTAATGTCAGGTTTCAAGTTGGTCACATTATCAACAGTCACGGTGGGAGGAGTCCACCCTCGTTCAACCAAAATCCAGACACGTTCATCAATGGCTTTTAAAGCCGACCTCATACGGGCTTTCCAATAAGCATAATTTGTCCCGTCAAAAATAGGCATTTTATAATATGACTTCTCCATTTGAACACGCACTTTTTCAAAAATCAATTTTTTTTCAGAAAATTGATATCTTAGAAAATTTTGCGAAAAAAGGAATACGCGATAAATTAGCGTAACCTGCTCTGATACCAATTTGAAAGAGTTGGCGCTTGCATTCAAATGATCAAATTATATTTAAAAGACCTTTTAACCCAAATTAACCCTAAACATGCAACTAGGTGTGATTGAAACAATATGAAATCATGCAAGAGTTATTCAAACACACATAATTTGAGGAAAAATCCCCCACAGGGGCAAAACCATTTGTATATCACTATAATTTGTAAGAGAAACGGCTTACAATCGGATTACACTGAAATACAAGTTTTTGACTAAGAATTACCCTCAGGTATCGGATTCTGTAGTTGCGGCTGGAATTATCCCTTTCCAGTAGGGCTGCAATGAAGAGGAAGAAACGGTCCACTTCACAAAGGTTGAACAACAGCAATGGTGTTCTTGGGTTACCAAACTTGATTCACATAGATATGGAAGATGTGTGAATCTAAAAACCTAGAATCATAAGACTCAATAGGTTAAGACTTTAGGGTTGATATGCTCTAAAAATCGTGGGAAAGTCTTATCGAAACCAACTACTGATCGTGGTTTAAATAAGGAGTCAAAACCCTAAAAAATCTTCTACACGATCTGGCAGAGTTTATCTTCGACGGACCGGTCCGGGCCTTAGGCGGATCGGTTCGATAGTGGACCGGTTCTTTTAATTTCAGGCGGATTCGGTTCGTATTCAGTTCGGGGCTCACTGGCTTCAAAAGAGCACGACGGATCGGTCCGGGGCAGTCCGGTCCGGGTCTCAGCGGATCGGTTCTTTTTATATAAAGGCGGATCGGTCTGGGGTAGTCAGAGGCGGATCGGTTCGTTTTAATTTCAGGCGGACCGGTCCGGCTGACTGGATTTCTGAATTCTTCCTTTCTTTTGATCTTTGGATTTCGTTGATGATGAATGGACTTTGAATCTTTGCAACGGTGTTATGGCTAATGACGTATACAAGTATGTTGGACAAAAATGTCCTTACACATTCATTAGTCATAGGGCTTCACCTCACGCGCGAACTTCCCTTATGATGTCATTTAGAGAGGTGTGTTTAAACCATTTTATTTATCATTTTCAAAATCAAGTAAATTATCATTTACCATCATCATTACCATAGCCAATTCATTTTCATTCACCATTATTCATATGTAGGATTCATTTTATCCGAAACCATTATCATTTACCTTTTGTAAATAATATAACTTATTATCCGGAGCCATATGATAAATTATATCGTTACTACAACCTCAAAGGAGTAATTATCTCTAAACATTTCAGGGTATTATTTTACAACCCTAAGACTAGGATACCTCAAGAGAACGAATAAACTTTCAATTTTATTCTCCCAACATTCGTTTATGGTGGTTTTATAAACCATCAAGATTAATGTAGCTCCATTGAGCTGTAAAAGTCTCCCAAACATAACTCTAGGAATCCTAGTTTCATAATAATTAACTAGAAGAAAGAATGCCCTAACATCAATTGGCATATCCCCGGAAAAACACCGCATAACCCATTTCTAACATAGGGAAAAGCCCTCAACTCATCTAGGACTCTAGGACCCTTAGTTGACTTCATTTAAGAAGGTTCTTAGGTTCTAAACTTAAGGAAAAAGAGTCCGGATTAAACTAAGAAAATCACTCAAAAGTGCACGGCTTCCGAATCGATTCGGCCTAGCCGAATCGATTTGGGTTCAAGAAAGTGAATCGATTCGGACCATCCGAATTGATTCGGTCAGGAAAACCTAACTTCTGCATAATTTCCGAATCGATTCGAACCATCCGAATCAATTCGGTCGACCCAGACCTGGAAACTGTCTCAAGGAGAATCGATTCGGCTAGGCCGAATCGATTCGGTTCTGCAGATTTGCCTAATTTTATCTTAAGGGTTATAAACCCTAATTTTGCCTAACCTTAAATCTCTTCCAATTTAAACATACCCAACAACATTTACCTACCCAAAGTTATCCCAACATGATTTATAACTACTATAATCCATCATTTCATCATCAAAACTAAGATTAGGGCTTAATTCCCATAATTTCCATTTTTGATCCATAAATGCAAACACGCAACTATCACACAAATTATTCATCTTAAATCATATATTAGAAAGTAGAAAACTTGCCTTGATGTAGGAAATATCAGATTTCTTTGAGTAGGAGCAACAATCCATCTTCAATCTCAAATTTCTCGTCTTTCTCCACTTTTCTCTTCTTTCTCTCTTTCTCTCCTTTTTCTCTCTAAGTTTAAGACATAAATTAGGGAATTAAGGGGATTTAGAAGACTAAAATCGGGGCTCAACATAAGTATCCCAACTTAAGTGGTTAATACCACATTATAATGACTCGCAAATACGCGTTTAAGCTAAAACCAGGTAAAAGTGGTCGAAACCCAAAAACACCATATGGCACTTATTTTGACTGTCTCGCACCTTCCGAGACTAACTACACCCTCTAAACTGGCATCCAGAAATTTTATAAATTATTTCGAGTTCCAATATCATTTAAACCAAAATGCCATTTAAAATACATGACACTATAAATCATACCACATGAAGATATTTACCTACATAATCGGTAAATATACAACATCCCAGTAAATATTAACTTCTATCTCATTCAATTAATATTTACTCCAGTCCCAACATTTTATATAATTACCTTATGCGGTAAAATTAGTATAAAGTGAGCCTCCCAGAATCGAGGGTTGTTACAAGATAGCTGGAAACGGGTGAGATCCCCAGTGTAAAACATCTTTAAAAATAGTTTAGAAAGTATTTAAAATGCTTACCAGTTGATATTACATACATGTTAGTACTTCGACACTCACTTGTGAATTCTCACCTATCAACTAGTGTGCACGCCTAACGTACTACCGAATTAACCGAGTTAAATCTAACCCATTTAACTAGTCTAACCCTATCTTCATTCACCAATCCTTATCCAAGTGATCGCATGACTATAGTTTATATCTGAAAACCCTTTTCTTATGAATTTTCCAATCTAGTTCTATTTATCTCAATTCAGACTTAAGATTTCACCCACTTAACTCATTTAAAATTAATTACTCAATTCTATCTACTTACAAGCACAGTAGATAAATCACAGGTACATATATTTATGACCCATAATATATATACTAATAGGGAACCCCACATAAGTCTATGGTGCTATATTACTCTGCTATCAAGTCCTCGTAACTCGTACAAAAGGGAAATACTAGTTCTGAATCACTCTCGAACTGTATTCACAAAAAACACACATATTGGAGGCGAAGCATAGTTCCAAGTCACTAAGAGGTCAGCACATATGCTCATGTCTCTTAGGACCGTCTGACTATCATTATCGAATAGCTTGTACCAAGGATTCTATGTTATAGGGTACATGTCAATATCCCCTATAAAGGTCCAATCGAGATAAGACAGTCTTGACGCTGAACATCCGTGATAGCAAGTAGCGCGGGTATGATTACACACAAATATACAACATTATATATATATATATATATATATATATATATATATTCAAAATATTCAGCTAGGTACACCCACAACCCATAATACATGCGAACCATGTGCGTGGCACATAACGCCCGAGTTCTACCTATAATTAAATCATTCTTTATATTTTCTCAATTACCGCAAATTCTTAAGTACTTTTTGACTCTCGAAGTGTACCCTCTTGATAAATATAAAATGAGTAATTGTACACTCACTGCCCTACTGGTCTATGTCCTTATTAATTGTCGTAAGACCTAATTTAATGTATGTACAATTTCCCCTTCAATTTATACCCCCCAAATCCCATGGTTAAATATCAAATAAATCGTCTTCCCCGGACCCTACTTATACCCTATTGGTCATCCTCAAGTCCCGTTATAATATTTAAATTACGCCCAAGCATCCTTACACATTGGAATTAGATTAACAGTTAAAAGGGGAAGAAGTTTCCATTTCCAGTAGGGTTTGATCGATCAATAAAAGGGGGTCGATCAATCGATCGACATTCTTGAGTCAATCGATCGACCAAACAGGTCTTGTCGAGAATTCTGCAGATTAAGCCTACGGGTTTCTTCCAACTTAAACCATCAAAACTCCATTAACACGTCCCAAACATCATGAACGTTATATATACCAATATGGATGATTTCTAACGTAAAACATTCATTAATTCGTCAAGATTAGTCGTCAAATGGGTTAATTCAAGAAATTATCATTTAACCCTAGTTCATCAAATTTTCTTAAGAATTCATTTAATTTCCATATTTCTATCTCTACTGGGCATTAAATTTCATGGATAACATTCTACATATAACAAGATATTCATCGTAACATGGTTTTTACTCCAAAATTTCAATAATAATCTCCCAACAACATATTATTTTTCATGAAGGCATAATTTAATTAACTCCTATAGTAGCATGGATGTGTTATCAACTAAAGACATCAAGTTAGATAATTTCTTGGAAATCAAAGTCTGAATCGTAGAGAATGGTGGGTATAATCCCGCTCCTCATTCCCCGATCTATGTGTTGGTGGTGGAATTTGTGAGAGTGGTGTAAGGTTGGTGGCTCTCCTCCTTGGAAGCCTTCTCTCTTCCTTAGGCTCTCTGAAACTATAATGTTTCTAACCCTCTAGGACTCTGACTCCCATTAGATATAACATTTCAACTTTCGTTCATAATTAAGGCCTAAAGTTGGAAATTACCAAAATGCCCTCCCGGGTCACCGGTTAGGCCTAAAAAAAGTTTCGAGACCCAAACTAAGCCTTCGGGTACACTTTTCTGACCATCTCAACCCATCTCGACACATTGGTGCACTAAAAATGACCATAAGAGCGACTTATATTTAAGTTAATTTTTATTCCATTAATTTTGTCCCGACTAGGCCTCTCAATGGGTCGGGTCTGGATCCGAACCCGACTCGGACCCGATCTGTATAATAGGGTCTGAGCATATTTTTTGGACTTGAGACCCGAATACCCGAATACCCAAATACCCATTTATCGAACGAGTAGTGTCTGGATCTTATGCAAGACCCGGATCCGAAGACTCGACCCGAATTGCACATTATTATTTTTTTATATATATATATATATGTACTATAAATTTATATGTATTTATAAATATATCTTATCAATATAACATGTAAGTATTATATATAAAAGTACATATTTATGTATATAATAAATATAAGTAATATATATTTGATTTATACTAATAATATGCTATAATACATTACAAAATATTTTAATTTAAGATTAAAAAAATAAAGAAGGGGGATAAAATAAAAAAAAAAAAAAAAAAAGGAATATATTTTGCTAGACCCGTACCCGAACCTGAGACCCGAAGACCCGAATGGATCTAGGTCTGGATCCAATATTGTAGACCCGATGAAGGCCCAGACCCAAACTCGAACCCGATGAAGACCTGATTATGCAGATCTGGATCTCCCTAAATCCGACCTGTTGACAGGCCTAGTACCGACACGACACACGCGCGTTCTGACTTAATTCTATAATTGTCGTGTTATTCACTTGTGACAAATTAATTTATCCTAATTTAATTTAATTAATCCCATAATTAAATACTATAAAAATATGGGGTATTACATATACATCTTATACTCCACTATTATAAATCATTTTGTTGGTTGTACATTTGAAGAAGATAAAGAGCTTTCGTCATTCTATTGGCTGTACATCTTACCTCTGCTAACAAACAACAACGAAAAACTAAGGTGATTTTTTCTTATGTTGTACCTCTTCTCATCGTTTTGTTGGTTGTACATCTTACACTCCACGCTTATTAATCATTTTTTTGGTTGTACATATGAAGAAGGGAAATATCTTTCATCATTCGGTAGGTTTTACATCTTACCTCTGGCAACGAACTACTGGAAATAAACAACAATGAACAACCAAAGTATTTTTTTTTTTGCTATACATCGTCTCATCATTTTTTTTGCTGTATGTCTTCTCAACCAAGGTAAATCATTTTTTCCCTTAAGTTTTGTTATGATGAAGAAGAGAAATAGCTCTCGTAATTAATGTTTCTCCCTCAAAACATTGCAGCCGCTGACAACGTGTGCTTTTAAATCTCCATTTTACAATCTTTTTCTTTTGTCTTCATTTCTCTCTTTCTCTTACCCATGAACTTTATATGCCTTTCAACTGAGGAAACCACCACAATCCCCAAAATAACCATTAACTTCTCAGATCGGTCAGAACAAGCCATGGTATCTTCCCTAAAATTGTGATTTTTCGGTGTAGAAATGGGGTTGGGCATTGACTGGGGTTTGAAATCATGTTTGTCAGGCTTGAAAGTCATATCAATTTTTCGTTTTATTTTTGTGTTCAGTTTAGGCTCATTTTATCTATTTCTTTTTGTTTGTGATTTGTAGAGATTGGGTAGGAACATTTTAATCCAATAGAATTTCCTTTGCTTTTTAATCAACGACTTTATGCTTCCTCTGTTGTTTCTCCTTTGTTTTTGAAGCATGTTTCTTTGCCTTTTGTTCTACATAATGAATTAAAATTTAATGTTTGTTGTGATAAAGACAAAAGTTGTCTTCAGAAAATGGGTGAGTTCTTTAAATTTATAAATTGTACTAATATTCTATAATTTTTTTTCCAGAGGTAATGTGTTCACTTCCATAGGTGTGAAGAAGAAGTTGTTTCCAGCATAAGTTTACTATTTGAATCTAAATTTCTTTCTACATGAGCTGGGAATGTAGCAAGTTGTGTCTTAAGTTTTATCTTTTCTATTTTTTTCTCGTACTCTATTTAGTTTAAATTTGTTTATGTTGTTTAAATTTCTATTTTGTTCTTTGCAAGTCATGGACCGTGGAGACTTTTTAGTTTTGGCCAATTATGATCTAAACTTCTTGGTGGGAAATGAGATATTTTCATCTGAACTTTGTATTGGACTCCTCACGCAGGGTAAGAAAAGGGTTCTTAGATAAAATATTCCAACAACTCCCCGATTTTTTAGGTTCTAACGGGTTAGTTGGTTGCTTATGATGTTCAAATCTGGATACTTAAGTTCTAGTAAATTTTATTGATCTGTGTTTTTATATAACTTTGATTTTCATTAATTTGATTTGTGTTTTATATAGATTTGTTTCAATGGCTCTTCTATGAATGATGAGTTTTGCTGTGAAGGATGTTCATCATTATATATTTGGTTTTCATTAATTTTTGCTGTTTCAATAGGCTCTTTTTGCTGGAAAGATAAGTTCATCTAGAATGATTCTATTTGAAGTTGTGGGTTTCGGGGAGGTGTATTTTTTGAGCTGTAAAAGTAGTTCTACTAATCCTACTTACCTCTCGAGCTATGATCTTTGTAGTATCTTTTATAAAGATAGAAAAACACCAAAAAATAATGAGAGATATGGCATGTGGGTTGTCAAGTCCTAATAAAATCTTGACTACCTTGTTAGCATGTGCAAAAGAGTTGGGAAATGTACTGTAGGAGTTTTTATACTCGGGGCATGATTTTTTTGTCTGAATTTTGTTCTGATTACTTTGATGGAAATTTTTCTACACAAAAGATTAACCACGGTTTAAATAAAGTTGTTTTAACTCTTTGATAAACAGTTTTTTATATTGAAAAAGAGATTTCTAATTTTTTAACAAACATTTTTATAACAAAAACAGCTTTAAGCATTATTTTTTTATTTTTTTCACCAAAAGTTTAAAAGTATTTAATAAAAATTGTTTCTAACCCTATAAAAAGTTTTTAAGAAATGAAGAAGTTTTTTAAACTATTTTGTCACTTAAAAAAATAATTGAATTGTTTTGTAAAGTACAAAAAGTTGTTTTCTAAAGAAATATAAAAATTATTTTTCATAAATATAAATTGTTCTAAAAAATATTTTTTAAAAAAATACTTTTTAAAGTTGTTCTCTTACTATTTTACTTTTATATTTTCTATTTGCGGGGTAATATTTTATGGTGTCCACGTTTTTAATTTATACTTTGTAGGCCTATGAAGAAAGGAAAATCTCATGTTGGTAGTGTCAAAATCAAACAATTGTAAGGAAAAGGTAAATGATATTGAGGACTACTCTTTTATTGTCATTACGACTCTAGTGGGAGACAATTGGTAACCAAGTAGGATTTTCACCAACTCTATCTATTCTCATTCTTACATCCCATCACCCCCACTTTGTTATTTAGGTGATGTCTACGACTCTATATATTATGATGTTTATATTATTTTTTTAATTAAAATGGAGGTGAAAAAAATTTATTTCATTACTTATTTTGAGAAAGTTGATGTTAGTTATATTAAAAATACAAACTTGACATTATTTTTTAGATAACCTCTAGGGGAAATTTTTGTATGAACTCTATTTTTTTAATAACTTTGTTTTTACAAATTTTTATGGAACATAACACTTTTTAAAAAAGTATTTTTTATACTTTGTTTATAATTTTTTTTTTGTAAAAACTAAAATTTGACTTTAATACATTATTAATTTTTATTAGACTTCAGTACATGACACAAAAAACGTGACTTATAATTTTTCACAGCATATTAAAATACTAATTGACATGAATAACACGAGTAAAATTATGAATTAATCGTGTCATTGTAAATGTTAGGTGGCAAATCTGAACCTGATGACAATTGATTCGTCGATTTTTTTTTATTAAAACCAACGTCCAATATTTTTGTTTAATATAAGTAACATTAAATTTTATTTTGCATAAAATAACGTCCATTTCTAATAAAAAAAATATTTTTTTATTTGAAACAAATTGTTTAATTAAAAGAAAATTATTTATTTTACGTTGGTGCTGAGAATGGTATTAATTGGCCGACAGTCGACATCTTCGGAGTATCATGCCAAGGTAGCCTTAATGTGAGCAAATGGGGGTTGTTACAGTTGGTATCACAACGAGGTTTTTGTGTCCTTAGGATCTGTGTTTGAGCTCGTTACGTTTTGTGTTGCGTTCTTTGATGTATAGATCCATATGTTTAGGAATCATTGTACTCATTACGATTAGTTACTAATAAAACGTTGTTTTCTTTCGAATGGCAAATAGTAGGAGACACGGATCGAGGCATGCCACCGCGCCAGCTACAGAGGAGGGGGCCCAAAAGGAGCCACAATAGAAGCAACCTCAAGCCCCACCTGTGGTACGATTGACAAACATCGCAACTATCGTGGATTAGGCAGTGTCCACCGCCATGGAAGCTATGTTAAGGCATTTTACACCACCCCAGCCTCTGCAGCAACCAACACACCCACAGCAGGCGATGTTACTAGTCCAGACACCTAGATTTATTTGTGACAGATCTAAGGAGGCCTTCACTAAGGGATAATCATTGGAGTTTGATTCCAGTCCGGATATTCTAGTGGCGAGTAGGTGAAAGAGAGATATTCAGCGACATTTATGGATGGTGGAGTTCACACCAGTATAAAAGAAGATGTTAGCGTCATTTCGACTAGAGGGGGCCACACTTCAGTGGGGGGAGACGATTGCGACGATTTTCGAGAGGGACAATCTTACTATTGATGAGTTCTGGGAGAGACTTGAGGGGGAGTACTTTCCTCCGGAGATGCAATACGAAATGCAAAGGAAGTTCATGGATCTTAAAAAGGGAGCCGTACTGTGGAATAATATGAGGAAGAGTTTATCGTTGTTTCCTATTTCTCTAAGGAGGATGTGAGTACATAACATAGGAATATAGAGAATTTTTTGTCAGGGACAACCTGGCACATCACACAACCATTATTGGCGAATCTTGCTTTCAATATATATGACCAAGTAGTGATTGTTGCCTTACTGCATTACCAGGATCATAGTGCATTACATAAAGATAAGGGGGAGTAGAGACACTACTTTAATACGTCCAACCAATGGAGTAAGGAGAATGGGAGTAACAACCAGGAGGCGTAGCGATCTTGGTGTCCATAACCTTTAAAGAAGCATAAGAGATCTAAGGGTTTCGATAATCAGAATAGATAGGGCCGACAAGGCCAGGGCTAGCAATGCCATTAGAAGAGAGGCCACCAAGACCAAAGGCATTAAAATCGGGTCCAACAGGGTGTACAAATGGATAGGCATCAATTTGAGGGAAATTGCTATGTTTGTGTAAGGAAGGGCCACTTCGCCAGAAAGTTCCCTCAGGGAAATCGAGCGGCGCAAGAGTCAGGGGGACAACGAGGACACCAGACACCCCAGGGGTGTAAAATACCGTGTACGATACTGATTCAAATGGATTCACAAATTTCCAAATCAAACTTATTTAATTGTTTGTATAAATTTGCTCAAAATAAACACCAATTCTATTCAGCCCCTAGACATGCATCTACTTGTCAAATCAAATCAATAAATTAAACCACGCGATGATTGAGCTGGCAAACATAGATTTCAGGAAAAAACATTTATTTCACTATATTTTATAATACACTTACATGGATTACAATGATATCTGTAGTGGTTCACACTCAGCTATACCACGAGAACCACAATTTGAATCAACCCAGGAATACCACATCACTCACTATGACATGTAGTCGATCAACCCAGTACCTCCCTCAAGCGGTACCTATTGTCATCCCATTACCTTCAATGGCACCTAGTTCAACAATATAAAATCCCAAAAAAATATGTCTTAGGTACCACAAAAATAACTCACATAAAAGTAATTGCGATTGTGAATTGAAAAACAAAAGCTTTGAACCCTTAAATGGTTGGACAAGAATACGAAAACTAGATAAATGTATTCTGTCAAAATAAGTGCCTCTCCACCCTAAAACAAATAGTCTGACGCCCAATATATAACATCAATTAAGGCGGTGACGTGTCAAATTAAAGACATGTTGTTCGAGCGACATACGTAATTGTTTGAGTGAGACTGTATCTCGTTTTAACGAGATGCGTCTTCGTTTGAAAAAACACTCCCGACTTTGAAAAAAGTTGGAAACCTCAAGAAAACAAAAATTGTTACGGGATCAGAAAACTTTCAATGTAAAAAAATGTTTTTAAAAACCACATATAAAAATTTCAAAAACCTTTTTTTAGAAAAATATCCTAACACTTTTAATATGAAATGTAAATGGAACTTAAACATAATTTTACCCAAATCATCTTGTTGGGCTTGAATGTTGAAGTCCACTTATAATTCGGATCCGTCTTTTGTAGATGTTAGCTTCCTCAATTCTTCGACGACTTGTAGTGGTATACAAAATAATTAATTTTGACGGATAATGTCCTTACAAATATCTCTCTAAGTCTATGCCGATACAAAATAAAAAATCTGAATTATCAATCTCATAAATGTCCTATACAAATCTACCCTCTCAAAAATAAAAGTAGAAAGATAAAACAATAAGTCTTCAAACTTTTCTTCAACAATCAAATTTTCAAAACTTCAATCTTTTCTCATCAGTGTGTTCAATCCAAAAATCTTCAATTGTACCTACACACATGAGGCAGAGAAAATACCACGTGACGTATCAAGTTTGAAATGATATAAGCATAAAAAGGAAAGTATAATCAATTCTCCCCCATGCTTAAACTCCCCCATAAAGTCATAATTCATTCTCCCCCTTTTTGTTTGTCAGAAATAGACAAAGAAAAGAATAAACCAAATAAATCAAATCGGGGTGTAATGGTAAACCAAGTCAAATAAACTATTTTTTATTTTTCATTCAAAAATGATGTTAACAAAATCACATACCATGGATTTTCACTAAGACAATCAAATCATGGATACGGATTGAATGGGTGTGAACAAATTCGATAGGAAAATAAACTCAACGAATGAACATCAAAGTTGTCCTTAGGTGTAAAATGGTTGAATTTAGATGACATCGTCTTAATTATATCAACAAATCAAAGTATAAATGGTTTCCGCACCAATAACGTCCAAAACTATGAAATGCTTTTTCATGACTCTCAAGGGCATGCAAACCGTTTCAAATTCCATCAAAACTCCTTCATTAAAAGATAATGATTTTTTTTCTCATGAGGTGATGAATCTAAAATCTATTGGCACATTTTTGGCATATATTTATATTTATTGCCTTTCAATTTTTTTCGGGCTCTTTTATACCGCATAGGACCCCGAATAATTTTCAATTCCTTTCGTAGCCCTTCCTTATTTTAAAATAAAATACACAAACTCACAAACAATTTATTACATGAACTACTTTCTTGTCTAGTGTTATCGCATGTTGTTCTTGTATAGATAAAATTGAGATGGAAACACTCGATCAACATGTGATAGACAAGAACAAAAGTCAAAAAAATCTGTGCATGTGTGCAATAAAGGACAAACGAGTCAAACATATAGGTAACAACACTATATATCATCTCAAAGACTCCAAACTTTGTAAAGCACATGAATGACACAACATATTGTCTCAAAACACTATCAAATAGTGACATGGATATGGAATGAAATTGTGACTCGGTCATACTAAGTGTCCAATCAGATACGGTGTAAACAAAATACAAAACTCTTTTTGAATTTTTTCAATTTTTCTCAAAAAACAAAAATCTTTTCGTATTTTTTCGAACACTGTTCAGAATCAACCCAGCAGTACCAAAAAATATAAAAATATGAACTAGAGGATTGCAAACAGTAAAATGCAGAAAACCAACCAGGTCGTTCAAACGAGATTCAATGTTGCTAGAACGAAATCTCTTGTCGTTAGAACGACAACTTCGCGCGACAGGTAATCTTGCTCGAACGAGAAAACAAGAATCCCCCACTCTGCCCAGAATTTTAAACAGTATTGCCCAGTGGAAAAGTTTCCAGAAAAAAGTACCTGAAAGGTGCTGACAGATCCAAAATAATGCTAAAACAGTAGCGAAATTAAGAAAAACAATAAAACACTTTAAAGAGTTATATGCTAACAAAGTACAAAACAAATGGTACATACTAGGAATAGGCATAAGATGACATCATGCAAATCAACCTATGCTAGAAAACATGTCTAGACCTTAACTGGTAGGTGCGATGGAGTTTTCCAAAGTTGGTGACATCTTTTGAAATAACTCCATCAAATCATGTTAAGTCTTAACCAAAAACTTTACTTTCTCTCGAATATGTGCAAACTCTCTATCATTATGTGCCAGCAAAGTATCATCGGTGGGTGCATGTGTACGAACATGTGTAGAAGCAAATCGTGACACATAACCCAATTTATAACACAACTCCCTAAGGTGTCCTCTCTTTTTGCAATGGGAGAAAACATAAACAGGCCTATGTACACCTCTTTAAAAAAATCTAGGATGTGCTCTCCTAACGGGGATGGGACACCTAAGTGGCTCAGTATGTGAAATATGTGAATCTATCACTAAAGCGAAAATAGACTCGGGTGCAAAAAAACAAGTGGATGCAATGTCATGAACTTTTCCTAAACTCTCACTAATGCCGAAAATGGGATTGAGAACCACCTTTTCAACCTTTTTAAAGGAATTCTCTAAAGGGACTTTGAACCCTCGAGAACGTTCGAGATCACTCTCGAGTTAGGATACACATGTCATCAGACTAGTCACCGTGTCAGTCAAATCACAATTTTCCCTCCTTAATACTTATTTCTCTCTCTCCCAATCTAAAACCCGACGAGCTAAATCGATATTATACTTCTTTGTTTTTAAGGTCTCGGTGTACAAATCTCTTAAAGCTTTTTGAAGCTCCCTTTCATCTCCACTCTCCAACTCGATCTCACTCCCACTAGAAACACTCGACTCATCATTGTCGCTCTCATGTACACAATCATCGTGGGACAAAGTGGATGTTCTCACATGACTCGAAAAATCTACACATATCCCATGTGCTAAACCTTTATCGGACTCATCTCCCTCACTACCACTAAGAGTAGCAGGCATAGCTACATTCTTCCATTTTCTCCTTAGCCTAGTAGGACACTCAAATGATATATGTCCTTTGCCTTTACACTCAAAACAAGTCATATCATCTAAATCTTCCTCAATCTCCTCCTCTTTATCACCATCTCTCACTTCTTCACTACCCTCTTTGGCCCTTTTTTTTCTCAAAATAGTTTTTATTGGAAGAATTATTTTTGTTCATTTTGAGAAACATTTTAAAATTTTTTGCAAGTAAGGCCACATCATCAATACTAAACTCTCCCTTCGAATCAGACTCCTAAACTCTCTCTTTCTTTTTCTTCCTAACTTGAGTCTTTAAAGCAACGCCTCTATCCTTAGACTTAATGGTTTAGGGAAACATGTCAATATCATAAGTTTGTAGGTGTCCTATGAGATCTTCTAACTTAAGTGAATTTAACTTTCCCAACAAATTTAAAATAATGACTTTAGGAATAAAACGTTTCAGGAGAGATCTCAAAATATTTTTAACGAAACGCATGTTGTCATTTGGCTCACCTAAATTAAAACTATAGTTAACAATGTCTGACAAACGTGCATAAACTCCTCAAAACATTAAGACTCAAACATAGAGATAATCTCAAACTGGGTGGACAAATTTTGTAACTTTGATTCTTTAACCGCGTTCGTACCATCATGTGTCAATTAGAGGACACCCCGTACCTTTTTAGACGCGATGCATATCATAATTCAACAGAACTCGTCAAGGGTGATGGCTATAGAAATAACACTCAAACCATGGGAAATAAAACTGGACATTTTAAAATCATCTTCAGTCCAATCCGTCACAGGTATAAAAAAAGTGATATTATTAGCAGTGACAGTGGGAGGAATCTACCCTCTTTCACATAGCAACCAAACACGTTCGTCAATGGCTTTTAATTGTGATTTCATACCGGCTTTCCAATAGTCATATTTGGACCCGTAAAAAATAGGCATTCGATTATATAAGTGATCCATCGGAAAAGTTGCGATTTTTCACGATTTTTTTTTTCAAAAAAATCAATGTCACACAATTATTACGGAAAATAGGAATTCACAATAAATTAGTGAAACCTTCTCTGATACCAATTTGTAAAATACCATATGCGATACCGATTCAAATGGATTCGCAAATTTGCAAAGCAAACTTATTTAATTGGATGTCTATATTTGCTCAAACAAAACACCAATTTTATTTAGCCCCTAAACATGCATGTACGTGTCAAATCAAATCAAAAAATTAAACCATGCGATGATTAAGCGGACAAACATACATTTCAGGAAAAAAAAATTTGGGTAAAAATTGTTATTTCACTAAAATTTTTAAGACACTTACACGGTTTACAATGAAATTCGCAGTGGTTCACATTCAGCTATACCATAGGGACCACATTTCAAATCAGACCAGGAATACCACAACACTCCCTATGACTCGAAATCGATCAACCTAGAACCTCCCTCAAGCAATACCTATTGTTAGCCCAGCACCTTCAATAACACCTAGTTCAGCAACACAAAATCCCAGCAAAAATATGTATTGGGTTCCACAAAATCAACTCATGTAAAAGTAATTGGGATTGTGAATTGAAAAAGAAAATCTTTGAACCCTAATGGTTGGAGAAGAATACAAAAATTAGAAAAATGTATTTTGTTAAAAACAATGCTTCTCCACCCTAAAACAAATAGTCTGACGCCCAATATATAACAACAATTAAGGCAGTGACGTGTCAAACTAAAAGACATGTCGTTCGAGCGACATATGTTGTCATTTGAGACTGAAAATATCTCGTTCGAACGAGATGCGTTGTCGTTTGAACAACGGATGTGGTGATCCCAAAAAAAACTCCAGACTTTGAAAAAAGTTGGAAACTTCAAAAAACAAATCTTGTTATGGGATCAGAAAACTTTTTATACAAAAAATACTTTTAAAAGCCATTTCTAAAAATTTCAAAAAACATTTTTTAGAAAAATATCCCAACACTTTTAATAAAAAATGTAAATGGAAATTAAACATAATTTTACAAAAATATCTTGTTGGGCTTTAATGTTGAAGTCCACTTGTAATTCGGATCCATATTTTGTATATGTTAGCTTCCTTAATTTTCCGACGACTTGTAGCGGTATACGACATAATTAATTATGACGGAAAATGTCCTTAAAAGGGGGAGTGTCAACCACTGTAGGTCCAACCAATGATGGTAGTGCCAGTCGTGCCAACTCTACCATCTCCACCTCAGGGACAACAATAACATTTGTAGTATTGACGCGTACATCACCTCGCATCAGGAGAGGAACCAGCACTAGCCTAAACAGTAATGGTATGATCTCAAATTCCTTTATTTTCTTAGACATACTTAGTTTAGTACTAGTGCACATTACTTTGTATTCAATACTATCAGGTTTGCATATTGGGGAGGGTAGACTCCGTTTTATCTAAGTGCGTCACATTGTTCTACCCGTGAGCTGAGGGACGAACATGAATAGTGCCTCATGCATAGAGATACAATAACTGACCTCAAGAGCACTTACATTTGTTGAAACCTTATTTTATTAAGTAAATTTAGATTATGGTAACATCCTAGGGATGGATTTGTAAGAAGACCATGGTGTTTGCTTTAATATTTACGAGACCATGTAAAATTAATTGTCGAATGTAGTGTGACTAGTTAGCATTAATGTTTATTTTCACAGAGGAAAATACTAGGAAATGTGAGACCTTGAGTCTAAATATGGTTAAATGGGAGACTATAGTCCTAGGGATTCTTATAAATTAATTGATCACATTACAGACGTGGGTTCTGAACTGACAAATCTCAGCGACCGACAATGTTATACAATATTGTGTCGGGAGGGTTCATTATTTGGATTTTGCTTGAAAGTAAAAAATGTAAGAAGATGATAGATGTTAGACCCTAGGACATTTTGGGTTATTGTTCTTAATATAATTAAAGTGGTTAATTTACTGGTATTTTGTGCGTTCCTTAGGCGATATGAGACTTTAGTTGACAATGGGCAAAAGTTGGAATTTACATGATTACTGCACACATTTAATTTTATTCCCATTTTCTTCTAATCTTGGGATGATGGGCTTTAATAACGAACTAAGTCATACAGTAGTGAATCGAGAGGATTCCTTGTTTGGATTTTGATTGCGAGAAGTCTCACACACGAATTTGGCAAATGTCAGGAGTTGAAGGAACTCAGATACTAAGATCATTATTTTCGTTTTCATATTCATATGCGGTGGTACACTTGATATTAGGATATACATGGTATGCATGGTAAAAATTAATTGAATATCTGTCATTCGCATTAGTTAATGTTATGTGTGTACATATAATGTGGAATATATGAACAACCCGGTGATGTTATGATAGGAATGGGTAAGCCTTTTCCTTTATCTCATGGGATTTAAGTATGAACTAATTAGGTGTAAAACTTAGGTCAATAACGCGGATTAAAACATAAGGTTGAGGTTTAGCGAATTCCGAGGATAGAATTCCGTTATAAGGGGAGGATAATTTAATACCCCATAATTTTAGAATAAAATATTATGACATAAATAAATTTAATAATTTTTGATTTATTTTGAGAATAAATTAAATTGGGAGGATTAAAATTAAACGAGTTAAAATTTATATTTAAGCCCTTGATCACTTTCCTTCGTTTATTCTTCAAGTAATTTTTAGAATCTTTCCAAAATGACAATAATTTTTCATTAACTGTTGCAACATGGAATGCTTCAATTAGGACTATATTTTCAGCACTTATTTCATAACATATTAACTGAAGCTCTTATACTTGGCTTATGAAAGTTTTAGAGTCCGCCATTTTAAAATCTATGAATCTACCGATAATGAATTTCTTCATGCTGATATCCTCCGTTTTATACTTCTTATTCAAACACTCCCATGGTAACTTAGCAATCTTTATTGGGACATATACATTATATAGTGTGTTTTTCAATCCATTAAGGATATAGTTGTTACAAATGAATTTAGAATTCTTTCATGCTTCTACACCATCCAAATTCGTCTTATCCATTTCCTTATCATTTATCACATGAGCTTCTCATTAATGAAATTTGCAAGATTCATGTTGGTTAAGTAAAATAACATCTTTTGTTTCCATCATTTAAAATCAAAACCATTGAATTTTTACGATTTCTTTCATGTGTAATATGAGTAGTGGAAACGATAGTAGGAACATTAATAGACAACTCATTTGAAGGAACAGTAATGGGAACATTTTTAGATGATGATGTAGTCATTTTTTTATTAAATAGGATTAACAAAACCCACTTTTGCAACAAGAAAATCATAAGTATTTTATAATGTAATTATATACCAAAATAGACAAAAATAACTTTAATACAACGAAATAGTTCTATCGAAACAAATTGTATTAGGCTTGATAAAATGGTTTATTT